>JANAVB010008398.1:9808929-10408929 GCA_029216955.1 Iris pallida
TCAATGACATATGCGGCCCGTCAATAAACAGCTACAGAAGGAAGATATGCGGCCAAGAGGAGCAGTTCGACTGATAAAGCTGACAAGTCCTAACAAAACTGACAAAAATGACAGTTCTGACACTTCGAAAAAAAAGATAAGACGTGAGACGTCGCCCAAAAGCAGGGTTCGTATGCCTTCATGCGGCCAGAAGAGTGTCATCTAAGCCGCATGAACCATATGCGGCTCAGACTTAAGCGGCCCCAAATCTCCAAACTTCATGCAGCCAAGAGTAACTGTGAACCAAGCCGCATGAGCTTTATGCGGCCAAAATACAGATCGAAGACTGAGAAAACTATGCAGCTCCCCGCAATAGGACACGTGGCAATCTGACCAAGTCCTTAACTACCCAGATTTACTGCAACAAAATTCCAACAAATCAACAGATGCAGCCAAAGAGCGGGTCTTCGCGTGCTAATCAGCCACGTGGCCACAAGCCGTCTATGCGGCTCAATATACATTCTATTATAAATAGCAGGGTGCCACACCCCTGCAAAAGGCTGGCAACCTTCAAGAAAAAAGCAATTTCTTCACGAGCTAGAGACTGCATCAGATAGTCTATGGAGTAAGGCAGAGTTGATAGCACTTTCCCGAGCCTCCACCGTCACCCCCCAGAATCAAAAATAAACAATTGTACTCATATTTTTTCCTATGATTTCTTTCTAGGCTTTCCTTTGTACAAGCGAGTTTGTAATCATTTCAGTGTTCTGTAATACCTGTCTTTGATTTTTTTTTTTATGGCAAACACGATGGCGACTCTGCTGGGGACGTCCTTCTCTTCCGATGAGAAGTTGGTGACACAATCTGACGCATCCAAGCTTGGCTCTACACAGCAGATGCTTGTGGTTCGTTTCGACCAACAAGCCTTCGAAGAATTACTCTCTGAAGGGAGCGCCAGCCCGTCTCAGAAGAGAGCCAACCCAAAGAGGACTCGCAAGGCGTCGGTGCGCAAAACTGTTGCCCCCAACCAAGTTCTCGAAGAAGCTCATTATGCAGCCCAAGACGGTGACCATAACTCTCCTGCGGCTTTGTTTTCGACCGCAGAGGACCCCACTGTCCCCAAATCCAGTATAGGAAAATACTACGATGCTGAGTTTTTGGAAGCACAAGGAAAATCAATACGGATAAAGAAGAAGCCGCATAGAGGAGATCGATAATCTGTCCATACGGCAGCCAACTCTGGCCGCAGGCAGACAACTCATGCGGTAACTAACTCTGGCCGCAGGCAGACAACTCATGCGGCAGCCAACTCTGGCCGCAGGAAAATGGTCCATGCGGCAGCCAGCTCTAGCCGCAAGAAGATGGTCCATGCGACGACCAATCCTGGCCTCAGATAGGATGTCTCATGCAGCCCTGTCAGAAGCTCTGTGTTCGACCGCCTCTCATGCGGGCCCGATGCCATGCGACCCACTAAGGATGCGGGATGTATCAATCTGGACTCCTTTTACTATGTGCCTTCGGGTGCTAAGTCAAAAAAGTCTAGGGCAGTACGGGTCCGACCAGTCCAGTCAACTGTCCAAGTTGCTGACTGTTAGCGGACCCCGTTGACTGTTACACGGGCACCTGACGGAAAGTTATACAGAACCACCCGCGTCCAGTCCCCCAGGGCTAACGGACAGAGTGGATTTTTAAAGTCTCCCTCTAAAGATCCAGAGCAAGTGCTTTTACTAGCCACGGATCAGGGAGCAAACATAATGCCTAAGCACCCGTGCACTCGGGATACCCGGGTTCACAAGTTTGGTGCAAAAGTAGAGCAGCTTCCTACCGACTTACGTGACGTGATTACTTACAAATGTAAGACGGCAGCGTCAGCATGCAATGAGTCCCTCTCGGGGCGTCATTGCACCCAAGTCACCATTAACTGCTGCTGCGACAAATCAGCAGCACCTGAAGATCGGCAGTCAGTTTTTCCTGCGACTGCAGTAGCCAGCACCTATCCGAAAATAACTCAAAAAACAGGTGCAAATTCCAGGGGACGAGGAGTTTCCTTTCGCCTTCTGTAATTCAACTCAAAAGGTTGCTCCTGGCAAGGAAGAAAAGAAGACAGACTCTTCCAGCCCGGCCATCTCGGTCAGTATTGCAAGGAGACCCTCATTTGGGGGGTTCCCATCAACCACAGGGGGTGTCTATTTAGGCACTCGATCCAAAAAGAAGCTTCCGGCACCCGGGGGTGCACCTTCGACCTCCTTGAGAGTAGATGAAGCTGGGGGTACTAGTCCTCTCAATGTATACGACAACTCAGTGTACCAAGAGCACAAACAGGGGGTAGAGGTCCCCCACAACTGTGTAACAGACCTGGATTTCCCTGAGGGCCACCACCCTCACCAAAATGATGCGGCTTCCTGCACAGGGGGTAGCACCCCTTCCGAGTCGGAGGAAGATGATATTCCGACATTCCCTGACAATTTCTCTATACAAGGGTACGGCACCGAGAGTACCTCTGCCACAATCCCTTCCACCTCTACCCACGTGAGGACAATCTTTATGGCTGACGACGATCATGAAGCGCCTTCCAACCGACAATGGCTAGAAGTGCTGAAAAGCCTGCTCCAACTTCTTGGCATCCCTATGCATCGGCTAGCAGCAACCAATACTGCCATTAGCGATTTTAACTCGAAAAGAAGCTATCCCCTAGGGAAGATCCGGTTGAAGTGCCAGATTGGTGACTTGAAGACGGAAGTTACCTGCTACGTCATAGATGCAGATACCTCCTATAACATCCTCCTGGGACGTCCGTGGATACATGAATATATGATCGTGCCATCCACCCTTCACCAGTGTTTTAAGTATGTCAGTAAGCACGGTTCCATAAAGACTGAATTTGCCGACATTGATCCCTTCAAAGGGGTTGAATCTTATTACTCTTCGAAGGCTTGTCTATATGACGAATCCAGGAAACATATAACTGACAAGCTGGAAGCCATCACAGGGCCAGAAGAACACTTGAAAATTCGTCTCCAAGCCCACAAACTGGGCAGGGCCGCATCCCTTGTCGCAACCTTGCATAAAGAGGTGCTCGGTTCTCCTGCCACACCTACGCAGTTGGAACCAATGGTCATCCGTCTCCCAAGATCCAGCTAGGAGCCAAAACCTGTCATGGGGCCAATGGTGATCCGACTGCCAAAATCCAATCAAAGGCAACAGGAAGATGCAAGGCCCTCTGTAACACCGATGGTAATTCGATTGCCAAAATCTACTCCAAGGCGCCCGGAAGACACAAAGTCCCTTGCTGAGCCCATTGTCATCTGTCTTCCCAAGATGAGCCAGCCGCCAAGTGTCGATCCAACACTCTCAGGCCAATCAATACCTCAAGCGGAACCCTTGGTGGTCAAGTTGCCGAGGATAGCATCCCGACCTCTAAGCTCGTAGGGGGTAGCCAAGGAGGACGAAGAACTCGCCAAATATGTGGTTACACAGGTGGATAGCCCCTCTCTTGATGATGTAATCCCTATGGATAAAATTCCTTATTTCATCAATAAGAGGCTGCTGTTAGACTATTCTGAGTATGATAAGTCTAATCTAACGTATGCCGCACGGGACTGTCTAGACGTTCACCTGCACACACGGGTGACAACCGTCCATACCCCAAATCGACTTGCTCCCATAATAGACGCTTACTTCCCGATCCCAGACAGAAGAGGATGGGATCACACAATAATCTTTGGTCGAAAAGAAGGTCCTCAATCTTTTACGCCATAAGAGTCCGACCTCGGACCCGACGCTGGAAGACTACTGCTCTACTTGTATAGTCCTCAAGCCAAATATTTCATGCAAAAGTAGGGGTATGACATGGAGGCTACCCCGGATCTAAATTATGGCAGTGGTCGACGATTGCCTCCACAGCCGCCGGCACCGGCAGGAAAACCTCAGGATCATTATCACAAATCCAGACGCGGCCTCGGGTATGTTACTCCACCAACAATGCCCAAAAGTTCTGATGAAGAATGCGAGTGGCACTCTCATTCATTCGAGTCACCCATGTATGACTCCGATAGCAGTATTGGAGTATATTCAGACAGACATTATCTGCCAATATGACATCCGTTGATATTGAAGAGGAAGACGAAGACCTACTTGAACCACTTGAGTTAGAGCCGTGGGTCCAGCAACTAGATGCATAATGGAAGAAATGCTTTGAACTTCGTGATCCTCCTACTAAAGATGAGTTTATACAAGTTAACCTCAGCGATGAATCCTCTCCAAAGCCAATCTTTGTTAGTAAAAGTCTGACAGACGACGAGCGGGAGTCGTTGTTACAACTCGTCAGAGAATACATCGACGTCTTTGCTTGGAGCTATGAAGACATGCCAGGGCTAAACCCCGAGATTGCACTCCATAAGCTCAACATTTATCCGGACGCAAAACCAGTCAAGCAACAACAGCGGCGATTTCGTCCAGACATCATGAATTCCATCGAAGCGAAAGTGAACAAGCTTATAGCTAGCAGGTTCATCCGTGAAGAACAGCACCCAGACTGGGTAGCCAACATAGTGCCAGTCATCAAAAAGAACGGGAAAATTCGAATCTGCATCGATTTCCGCAATCTGAATGCGGCATGCCCTAGATGAATTCCCTCTTCCAATCACCGATAATATGTATGGCTTCGAGCGCATGTCCTTTATGGATAGCTTTTCAGGATACAATCAAATCAAGATGTCTCCTGATGATGAGAAGCATACATCATTCCGAACGCCGATCGACGTATATTGTTATACGGTCATGCCCTTTGGGCTGAAGAACGCCGATGCTACATATCAACGGGCTATGTGTGTCATCTTCAAAGATCATTTGCGTAAGACGGTGGAGTGTTACGTTGACGACATCGCCGTCAAGAGTCGCTCCAAAAATGATCACTTACGTGATTTGAGAACAGTGTTCGACCTTATGTGCGCACACAACCTGAAGATGAATCCTACCAAGTCTTTCATGGGGGTGTCCAACGGAAAGTTCTTGGGCTTCGTCATTACTTCCCGGGGCATTCACATAGATCCCGACAAAACAAAAGCAATCCTGGAGATGAATCCACCAAAGAACCTCCGCGAACTCCGCGGCCTTCAGGAAAGACTAGCCTATATTAGGAGATTTATATCTAACCTCTCAGGGTGATGTCAACCCTTCACTCAACTCATGAGAAAAGGTGTCTCTTTTGTATGGAACGAAGAATGTCAGCGTGCCTTTGATGATATTAAGGAGTACCTGATGAATCCGCCAGTTCTGGTAGCCCCGGTCGCCGGAAAGCCTTTTCTGCTCTATGTACGGGCGATGGAACACTCCCTCGGTGCTCTGCTAGCACAGAATAATAATGCGGGACATGAACAAGCCATTTACTATCTCAGCCGGATGATGGTAGGACCGAAATATAGGTACACCATCGTGGAGAAGGAGTGCCTTACTCTAGTGTTCGCCATTCAAAAAATACGACACTATGTGACAGGGCAGACCATCTATATTATTTCACGAGTTAATCCTCTCAGGGTTCTCATGACCAAGCCAGGCACACTCAGTACTCGTCTGGCCACCTGGGCGATACTATTATCCCCATACAATATGGTTTTTGTTCCGCAGAAGGCTATCAAAGGTCAAGCCCTGGCTGACTTCTTAGCAGCCCATCCAGGCTCAGAAACAGCTAGAATTTGTGAAGAAATTCCTGATGAAGTCGTCGCCTCGAACATGACTTCGTACGACGCTATTTGGCGAATGTTCTTTGACGGTGCTTCAAGAATGGGGCCACAAGGTGATATCGTCACGGGAGTCGGGGTGGTATTAATTTCTTCCTCTAGACTAGTAGTCAATCGGGTATATTCTCTTACAGAACCCTGTTCGAACAACGTAGTCGAATATACTGCTCTAGTCATCGGGCTCCAACTCGCAAAAGAAGTAGGGATCAGATACCTGGAAGCATATAGTGACTCGCAGTTGGTTGTTAACCAGATCCGAGGTTCATACGAGGTTCGCAATGAGGACCTGATTCCCTATTATGAGACAGCAATTGCCATCATTACAACCTTGGAGGGGTTCTTTATAGAGCACATCCCTAGGCTTCAAAATATCGAAGCCGATGCCCTAGCAGGTCTCGTCGCTTCCTTGGCGCTTCCAAATGACACTCATCATCGGGTTGACATAATAGGCCATGAACTGGTCTGCCCCAGGAACAATCTTCAACTGGGTATGAGTTACTCCGCCCAGATAACCAACGACATACAAGACTGGAGATGCTCGCTCATCGACTTTACGGTCTATGGAATTCTGCCAAAGAATGTAAAGGAAGCAACCTCAATCAGAAGTCGCTCCCTCAGATTCTTCTACAATACGGAGACGAAAATGTTATATCGACGATCCTACGATGGGCTACTACTAAGATACCTGTCAAATACAGAAGCCAAAGAAGCCCTACGTGAAGCTCATGATGGTACTTGTGGGGCTCACTAACCTGGCCCGAAATTGCAAGATCGTCTTCGCCGGATGGGTTATTACTGGCCCACAATGGTTGCAGATGCAGTTGATTATGTAAAGAAGTGCAAGGCTTGCCAGATCCATACAGATTTTATATATTTGCCATCTGAATTCTTGTATTCGACAGTGGTCTTTTGGCCATTCGAAGCATGGGAAATGGACATCATTGGACCAATCACCCCGCCATCGTCCAGAGGGCATCGGTTCATACTTGTAATCACCGATTACTTCTCCAAATGGGCGGAAGCTGTTCCGTTAGCAGAGGTCAAGACATCGAACGTGATTAGCTTCATAAAACATAACGTCATTTACCGTTTTGGACTGCCACAGAGGATTATTCACGATAATGGTCCGCAGTTCCCAAGCCACGCTTTCTATCGATTTTGTGACAAGAATCGGATTCAAAACATGGCCTCGACAGCATATAACCCATCGGCCAACGGTCTGGACGAAGCTTTCAACAAAACCATAATCAAGCTCCTCAAAAAGTTCGTGTCTGCAAACAAACGCGACTGGAATAAAAAGCTTGGTGAGTTCTTATGGGCGTATCGGACGATAATTCGGACGGCGACAGGAAATACACCGTTCTCCTTGGTTTACGGGAGCGAGGCAGTCCTCCCATTGGAGACTCAGATCCCCTCACTTCGAGTGGCCCTTACCTGCCGGTTAACAGCGGACGATAACTACCGCCGACGGCTACAAGAGTTTGAAGCATTAGATGAGAAGCGTTTACAAGCTCAACAAAGCATAGAGTTCTACCAAGCGTGCATCTCCCGGGCTTTCAACAAGAAAGTCAAATAGAGAATATTCCAAGTCGGCGATCTTGTCTTGGCCATTCGCAGACCAATGGTCATGACTCACAAGACCCTCGGCAAATTCCAGCCTAAATGGGAGGGCCCATTCATCATTGAGACCGTGTTCTCCAACGACGCGTACCGTCTTACAAAACAAAATGGAGACTTGCTCATGATGCCCATCAACGGCAAGTTCCTCAAGAAATACTATGTCTAAACGACACCTTCCAACTATCTCTCAGATTGCGAGTTATATACCCTCTGGTATCGCTGAACTTACACTCTGACTTCAAATCTCCCAGATTGTTGAGTTATGTACCCTCAGGTACCACTGAACTTACTCTCTGACTACTTCGAATGAATTCATATCTCATCTTTTGGTCGTATCTATGAACTTCCTGGTCATAATTTTTCTCCACCAAGAACTTGCCTCAAAATCTATTACCCGCACCACCAGTGCGCAGAAGGGTAGTAGGTCCATGAAACTTGTCATAATCTATTACACGCACCATCAGTGCATAAAAAGGGTAATAGGTCCACAAAATTCTCCAATGGAAAATAACCACGTCCATATTACCTCTGAGTTGTTTTTCCCATCCATCATAAACAAATCACCCAATACATAGAACTTCCACATTGATAGCACCTCTGAGTTGTTCTATGTACCCCTATTATGCCTACTCCTACCATGTCCTCATTACCTCTGAGTAGGAAGGCTCTGTTTTGGCCATATTTACCACGTCCTCATTACCTCTGAGTAAATATATTGGTTTCCTCCCCACTTATTATCCGTACTCGTATCGCCAGTACACAAAAAGGGTAATAAGTCCACAAAAGTTATCATAATCTATTACTCGTACCATCGGTGTACCAGAGAGTAGTAGGTCCACAAAATATCATTCAAATCTATTTGCTCGCATTTCCAGATGTACAAAAGGGCAATAGGTCCACAAAAATCCTCCAGTGGAATGTCCTTTATAAAATACAAATGCTATATTAGGCCCTCTAGTACAAGCACCACAAAATACTACAGATGAAGTATGGGGTGAGCATACCCTGTCTATTCAAAATCAGTTACATTTATAGGACTACATCGACAGCAGAAAACAAAGAAAGGAAAATCCGGCAATGCATAGTTTGGTTTGACAGCACTTCGTCTTTAAGCAGTTTCATGGCCCTCGAAGGAAGTCATGTTTTACTGCTGAGAAGCAAACAAAGCTGTTGAATCTCTAATGAGCTACCGGGAGGAGGGCAAATATAGCATGCTATCCTCCCCTCCGTATTGCGGATGCCTTAGCCCCTCTCCTCCGAAGGACCATACCTTCAAAACATGGTCCCTGATGGTGGTTTTGCCTACTTGGAGAGCCGTGAAGGCAGGATGTTCATAACGACGCCTGACCACCGTCCAACTCTTCGAGGTATAAAGGCCCTTCCTACCACCTGGGAAAAACTCTTTTGAAGCATGAAAAGTCCTGAGTTGTTTGATGCGTATGCCAAAAAGGCGTGGAGAAAACTCTTCCGAAGCATGGGGAGTTTTGAGCTGTCTGATGTAGGTGCCAGAATGTTGTATTTTTACTCCATCATCGACACCGGTCCTGAAGAAGCTTGCTAGCCAGATCCCTACAAAGACAAAGGAAAAAGGGGATTTAGCACCAAGGAAACAAAGAACTATGTTATACGGCCTAGCCAGTTATGCGGCCCAGCCAAAACAGAACTCATACAACCCAAAATCATGAGGCCGGCTTCATGAAGTACTCATGCAGCATTTATACGGCTCAGTCATTATCATGCGGCTCAATTATGAGATGCTTATGCGGCTCAGTCATGAAAAACTCATGCGGCCCAATACTCGTGCGGATCAGTCACGAGGCAATCACGCAGCCCAGCCACACAGTAGTCATGCGGCCCGATCATAAAGTGCTCATGCGGCACCTATGCGGCTCAGTCATAAAATGTTCATACAGATCAATCTTGAAGCACTCAGGCGGTTCAAGTTCGAATGAACAGCGGTTATGCGGCTAAGTCCATGCAGCCCTATCGTACAGAACACATGTGGTCCAGATACGATAAGGGCATGCATCGACCAGGCTTATAGCAGAGGCAGTATATGACAGGCCCGCGCATGAAAATATGCGCTATGGCCATTCAAATTTGTAGTCAATCGTCTGCTCACCATCCTTACTCTTGAGAGGAGGTTGCATGTCGGAATGAATGGAAGGAGCGTTTGTCGCTCTCGACGGAGAAGCAAGTCTCTTCCCTTTGGCCGCCGCACCAGTCGACCTAGAAGCTTTTGGAGCCATAGCAGAAAGTATGATAAAGTCGAATGAGGAGAAGGTGAAAGAGGAAAATCTATCTCTCTGAATGACTCCTATTTATAGAGTTGCTGAAAAAAAGACTCTTCGATTCTCAAAATCATTAAGGATAGGGACGACGTTTGGGGACTTTATCCCTAATAACCGTCGAACGTCACTTCGGTTTTCGAGATCATTAAAGATAATGTCGATGTTTGGGGATTTTATCCCCAGTAACCGTCGGCTTCATCTCGAAAATGGATCCACAACCGAATCAGGAAAATTAAATACAGCAGTGACAGCTGGCAGGCTGATGGGATCTTCTTGCGGCTCAATAGGTCCCTGCGCCTCAAGATTTGCCCTGCGGCTCAATATGTCCCTGCGACTCAAGATTTGTTCTGCGGCTCAGGATTTCCCTGTGACTCAAGATCCCTCTGCAGTTCAAAAAAACTTTCTACGACTTAAAGACTCCCTGCGACTTGACAGATTTTCATGCTTCTTATTCAAAGTATTCTAAATTTACAATTTGAAAACTTTGAAGGGGGTCTTGTAGAAGCATAAAAAATATGGAGTTCATGCGGATTACAAATTGCCGTATAGGTACTTTGGGCCAAACAGGTCCGCATGAAGGAAAGCCGCATGACTGGTTCAATGACATATGCGGCCCGTCAACAAACAGCTGCAGAAGGAAGATATACGGCCAAGAGGAGCAGTTCGACTGATAAAGCTGATAAGTCCTGACAAAACTGACAAAAATGACAGTTCTGACACTTCGACAAAAAAAAGATAAGACGTGAGACATCGCCCAAAAGCAGGGTTCGTACGCCTTCATGCGGCCAGAAGAGTGTTATCTAAGCCGCATGAACCTTATGCGGCTCAGACTTATGCGGCCCCAAAATCTTCAAACTTCATACAGCCAAGAGTAACTGTGAACCAAGCCGCATGAGCTTTATGCAGCCAAAATACAGATCGAAGACTGAGAAAACTATGCAGCTCCCCGCAACAGGACATGTGGCAATCTGACCAAGTCCTTAACTACCTAGATTTGCTGCAACAAAATCCCAACAAATCAACAGATGGCAGCCAAAGAGCGGGTCTTCGCGTGCTAATCAGCCACGTGGACGTAAGCCGTCTATGCGGCTCAACATACATTCTATTATAAATAGCAGGGTGCCACACCCCTGCAAAAGGCTGGCAACCTTCAAGAAAAAAGCAATTTTTTCACGAGCTAGAGACTGCATCAGATAGTCCATGGAGTAAGGCAGAGTTAATAGCACTGTCCCGAGCCTCCACCGTCACCCCCCAGAATCAAAACTAAATAATTGTACTTAGATTGTTTTCTAGGATTTCTTTCTAGGCTTTTCTTTGTACAAGCGAGTTTGCAATCAATTTCAGTGTTCTGTAATACCTGTCTTTGATTTTTTTTATGGCAAACAAATCCGAGAAGCACCCTACTTATCTGAGGATATTTTGGTTATAATTAAATGTACACCCCACTTAATGAGGTCAAATGAGTTGAATTTTAGTCATTGACAACTTTTCTTAAAAGTAGAAGATTTCATGCATTATGGTAATTCGATGTGGTGCATCTTGAATTATCGTAAAACAAGTGGGAAACAACTCAAAAGTTCTCTTAAGGGTTGTTTGCATAGAGGTAACTCTTTGAAAGTGTAAAAGTAGCACTTGCAGCAAGTTGAGTTTCAGTGGACTTGCAGTAAGTGGCACTTTTCAAAATGTATTTGGATAGAGTATTTTTTGTCTGCTACAAGTAGAAAAAAATGAGTTTGTTGTTTGGATGGTTGTTGCAAGTGAAAAAAAAATTAGTTCGATTGTTTGGATAGTTGTTGAAAGTGGATGTAAGTTAATTATCATGAATAAAAACTAAATTTGTCTAATTTTTTTTAGACAAATTAAATAAATTAAACTAAATAAATTAATTAGCTACCATAATTAGCTGCTAATGGTGATACTCATAATTAGCTATAATAATTAGCTGCTAATTATATGCCATAAATAGCTATTAATTACCATAATATATTTATTACCTATTAATATATATTAATTATGCTACGAATAAGCTATTAACTCTCTCTCTCTACTCTTCTATTCTTCTTCTTCTTCATCTCTCTCTCTCTCTCTCTCTCTCTCTCTCTCTTTCGGACCCTTCCGGCCTGGCCGGCCAGATCCCACCGGGAGGAGGAGTAGCGGGAGAGAGTGGCCACGGTTGGTGGTGGTTGGAGGGGGAGGTGGGGTGGCCGCGGTGTCAGAGGGGGAGGAGGGGTGGTCGCGGCTGGTGGTGGTTGGAGGGGCTTTGGACCCCTCGTCGTCGCCGCATCACTTGCAGCACCACGAGCCCTTCGTCGTCGTCGCACCACGACTAGTTGCTGCCACCCCTCGCCGTCATCGCACCACGACCAGTTGCTGCTGCCACCCCTCGCCGTCGCTGCACCACGAGCCCCTTGCCGTCGTCGCATCCACGACCAGTTGCTGCTGCCACCCCTCGCGGTCGCCGCACCACTTGCAGCACACTTCCTCCACTTTTTTGGTGCAAGTGGAAAGAGAAAAAATGTAGGGGACAAAAACTGTGCAGCAAGTGAGATTCTCCACTTACTACCTCCAGTTGCAGCTATCCAAACGGTGAAACTCGTGGACATCCCCCCTAGTTGTAGCGGAAGGTGGAAGTGCTGCACACTTACGACAAACCAAAAATAGCATATTATTAAATTATATAAATTAACTATTAATTTTTAATCCCACATTTATATTATTAAATTATATAAACCAAAAATGGCAAACCAAAAACACTTGTATGGATTAAAAATTTAAATATTAAGTATTATTATTAAATTATATGAATTAACTATTAATTTTTAGTCCCACATTTATATTATTAAATAATATTTATTATTATTAAATAACACACCATTCTAGTACCAGACCGCTGTTCCACTCCCCACAAAAACAGCACCCTCGCTCAATTCCCACCACTCCTCTCATTTCTAAGTCATTTTTGGATCTTATTTTTAGTTCCTAAAGAGCGCCACTCCGTTGTCTCTCCCATTTCCTTCTCTTTTCAAGACATTCCACAAGCTCACTCCACACCACTCTTCACTCACCCTCCCAAACGAGCAATCATTGACGTTGCGTCGTCCTTCTCCGGTGACTCCATCTGCGCTGTTCACCGATACCAAGCCTCACCGACGCCGCCGCTCCTCGCAGCCCGCTCCCGGAGGCCCTCGAGAATCCTCGATCCGTCGGTGGACGACATGTCGGTGGTGCAGATGTTGTCCTTCACAGCAACCACGACCCTGACCAGATTGTCCGCCTCCTCCGTGGCGGCTGTGGCCTCCGTCCCGGCGGAAATGCGAACGCCCGAGGTCGGTTGGTTGGTGAGCCGCCGAACCCCCTTCTTGCAGTTCCGCAAGAGACTTAAGCATATTATTTTTGGAAGTGGAAGGAAGGGTCTGAGGGGAGACGGGAACTGCAAACGTCTTTTCCTCCCAATTTTTTTTTCCACTTCCTAATTTCTATCCAAACGCAAAAGGTGGACATTTGTACAGTGGTTCCGTAATTTTTTTAGGATTGCCAGTTTGATATATTTTCTAAAATTTTGTTCTAAAAATTATTTTTTGAGAAAACGTTATAAAGTTAATTTTTGGTATACAAATTACGAGTTTACGTTTGATTACTTTCATCTGAAAAATAATTTTAAGAAATAAAAATAAAAATTTATATTTGGTAAAAAAAAGATAAATTTTTTTAAATAATTTTTTTTAATTCTGTTTTATTGTGTTAAAAAAAATGTAAAAAAAATATTCAGTCCGCCACTGCCCACTAGCATGTGCCACTATTGCTGCCGTTCCCGGGTTCGAGTTCGGGAAGGAGGCTTTGATCCTCGCCCAGGGGTGGCTTAACACCATAGCCGCCACAGTTGTGACTGCCGACTTCGACAAGATTCCTCCTTTCTCCACCCTCCCCATCATCCTCAATTCCGACAAGCTCCACCACGATTCAAATCCTAACGCTCATCTCTAAACCCTAACCACGGTCGACATCTCCTCCCACACCTGACGTCGAGGTCGGGGTCGATCTTGAAATCCAATTCCAAGGCGCCGACGAAGCTCATCTGTGAGGTTCAAACATCATTAAGGACGAACCGGAAGAGGAAGTCGGCAGAGACGTAGATGGCGAGGGAAGCGTTGGGAGAGCGGAGGTGGCTGGCGGAGGAGGGATGAGCACCACGGAGGAGAGATCTTGGCGGGGATAACCGGACGCCATGGACAGGAGAGGGCGAAGGCGGGCAGCGGTGTGGGTGATGCAGCATCTCATTTGGGAGAGAGTGGAGATAAAGGAATGATAAAGTGGGAGGGGAGCGGAGAAAATGAGGGGAGTGGTGGACCCAAGGCTTGGGATGGTTCCGCTGCTTCTGCTGTTTTGGGAGTGTAGAATTGAGAAAACATATTTTTTTTCGTTTTTTTCAAAACGTTGTTTAAACATTCATCTCCCCAAATAAAAAATTGAGAGAAGAAAATGAATGTCACATGCCAAATACTATTTAGCACGAATCTGTTGCATAAACTCAAAACAGTGAGTTAAAACACATATCCAAACACACCCTTAGTAACAGGGAGAATGGGCGGTGGTAGAATTTGAGTTTTCAATTACTGTTTATGTGGACAAATAAACAGTAATTTTAAATTCTAACATTGATCATTTTTTGAACTCAACTTTAATTTTAACTCTATTATTAAATAACCCTATTTATTTATTTATTTTCGAAGCCATCAAAGTTGATTTTTGGTTTTCAAGTAGTAAAGTTGGCAAAAGCAGCACGGCCCCTCTTGCCGTCAAATGGAACGGCGTCAACCTCTACCTACACTAGACTCTGTCGTCTCACTTCCTAATACCGACGAAGCCCCAGACTAGGAGGGGACTACCGAGGCGGTGGTCCCACCGCACCTGAGTGCCGCCACGTCGTCCTCTCGCCCTTTGGCTCCTCCTATTAATTACGTCTCCTCCTCGCTCTCATTCATTCCTTCCCCACCAACAGCCCCACAAACAACGACTCTCTCGCACTCTCTCTCTCTCTCTCTCTCGAGCATATTTTTGTTCGCTTATTCCTGTCCAAAACACAAAAACAGTAGCGCCCAAGACTCTCCCTCCACAAATGGCACTATCCAAGAGAACCCACAGATTCTTCAAGTTTAGATTAGTTCTCGTCTAATTAAACGTGATTTAATTCTTTTTCTCGTCAAGGGTTTGTGGTTAATTCCCAAGGATACACACACGTACACGGAAAAAGAAAGGAAGGAGAAGAAAATATCCCCTTCCCCACCACTCTCGATCGAACGAACCTCCACCACAACATCCAAAGTTCCCCCTCACTTGTTACATCAATATGTCTCCGAGGTGCCTCGACTTCTCGCGTGCGGTCGTGGAGATGGCATGGATCATGCTCAGGATCGACTACTCTAGGCTCTTCTGGCTCCTCTTCGGCGTCTTCTCCTACGAGAACCACGAGGGAAAGCCCAGGATTTAGCAGTACCTACAGCTCTCTCTCTCTCCCTCTCTCTCTCTCTCTCTCTCTCTCTCTCCCCCTCGCGCGAGCCTTCTTAGCTTAGCTTAGCTATCGATCGATCGATCCATATCGATCGGTCGGTCGACCATTTAGTTCTACTACGTGTACTATAGCTTGCCTACTCTTGTTCTTGATATCTAAGTTCTCCAGCCACCATGTACGAGTCTCGGTGCGTCGCCGGAGAGAATGGCTACGTCGAGGTGGATCCCACCGCTCGGTATGGTCGAGTAAGTCCATTTCCTCATTCATCATACTGCACTTATCCAAGTATATATTTTGTTGTGTTAATTTTTTTTCAATATAGTCATGATCGATTAGTTCTTGAAATTATTTGATTAGGGTTTTATTCTGCATCTTCAACAGTATTTTGATTGTTTAAATATGAACCTTCTCGATCCCTTGGGGGTGTCTCTGCCTCATCCATATCCACAAAAATAACAATTCTACAACTAAAAAAAAAATTAAAATTATTTGAACGCTCAAGTGTTATATATAAACGCAAACAGAGTGTTTAATCATCATTGTCAATAACTCGTAAACATCAAATTATATTTGATACAAATGCCATAGATTTGGGGAAAAAATAATAATAATACTCCTTATGTTTGGCAAGAAAACCTTGTGTATAATCCTTTATAAAAAATTTGAAAAATTATATATATTGTTGGCCATTTCCTAATGGATGCTTTATTGAGTCTAGAATACAAATCGTAAAATCGACTGAGTATTACTCGCTTAGGTTATATATATATATATATATATATATATATATATATATATATATATAAGTTTTATTTCCAGGTCACCATTTGTACAACAGTAGTTTAATACACCGATGCAGTTAGCTTAGGCCATATTATTATATATGGTAGAAGTGATGGAAGCATTGTTAGGGTTTGGTGACAGCAAAGTTGACTTGGGATGAATTTTAAATGGAAGATAGCAAAAGATGGATGGATTTTGTGTTTTGTATAAATTATTCTAGAGTTTGATATGTCAGTTGTAAAATCATTATTCAAATCCTCAATTGGCTTGGTAAGAGTTGAAGTTTGTAACGAAAATATAAACAAGTTCAATTATTTGTTATAGTATTTTTTTAAGTGAAGTAGCTTACATCATGTGATTTGTAGCCTTCCCTACACAAACTTAAACCTATTTATTTATTGTCCAAATCTTCCTAACCATGGAATAAGTCCCAGTAGACGATGGATATCTGTCAACAATGTGTTAAATGGTTAATTAATCTCTAACTGGTTAATAAATACGAGACACAGTACACAACTACATTGCACATTCATGAAGACGAAAAGGCTAACCAAAATGTAAGGCTAGTTCTACGTTCAGGTTCACGAAGGCGGTGTGCAATCTTAACTATAATTATGTATGATAATTCTCTTAATTTACAAATTAATATATAATTGTCTCATTATGTACTCCTGACGTTTGAAGAAGAATAACTTCATGACGATAATAAAACCTTACAATCCATAGTAATTTATATAGATTATATTTAGGAAGACATTTTTTTGGGGGAATGAAACAGTAGACAATAAAATCTATTCCACTATACATGGACCATCCAACTGGCCGACACATATATATATATTCCCCATGAAGGTGGGGAGCAACATGATCTAGGTCCACCTCATATATTGGTGGAGAATGGTACAACCAAGTTGGATGTCACATATTGAGATTTTGATTGATGACCAAAATTTGCAAATATTCCTTTGCACGTTCCAAATTCAACCCCTATTCCCACAGTAGGCTTGGAAAGTATGGTTAGAGATAGAGAAGTTCTCCATTTAGATGTGCTCAGTCAAATTCAAGAAGCGTGTATAGTCCTGCAACAAGTTGTAATGCTGTGCAGTATTATTAGTCGATTGCACCAATTATTGTTGCGAATCATATGTGACATGCAACAACTCGAATAGAGATTGCACAATTTGGTGCATGCAGCATAGAGAATTCGTTGCCGATGGGATTCGAAATTGTAGTCTATGACATTAACTTGCTAAAAAAGAAGGAATATTTAGGTGCAAAAACATGATATTTGAGGGTTTGTAGGTGCAAGTTAGCTTGACAGGTTCTGAAATAACCTCAAAACATGTGTCTACTTAAATTCTACCTACCAAACTTTTGAGAGAAAATATTTCAATAATTTTTTTAACTTAACTTTTGATGATTAAGGGAAAGAATATCCAAATTATATCAAATACATTAGTAAAATTAATTACACCTACATGGCTAGTTATACTACACAATTATGGTGAAGTAAATGGCTGACACTATTTTCAAGTATAATCTGATTTATTTCTAGTTCACTTATTAGTCTTCCTTTCTTGACACCAACCAACATTATTGACTTTTCTCTCCTGTCATATATTTCTTTTCTTGACATCTCCCTTCAAACCGTAGATCGGTCATCATTTGTTTTCCAACATAGTAATCGTGTCGTTTATTCGTCTGTGAAGAAATCTGTGAGTTGCTTCTTCGAGGAAACATGAGGAAGAGTGACAATTCTTGATCAAATTTTTGTGGAACAAAGTGGCAATGGACTTATATATGTGTCGTTTTGTTCATGGCCAATATGGAATTGGTTGCAATTTTTGTGACACTTTCGTTATCTCAAAACAATGAAGTAGGTGAAGGAGGTGGGTGAAGGAGGTGGAATTCCAAAGTGGCTCTCAAGAGACTTCGGAGCCACACAACTTTTCCGCATATTGATGCATTATCCTTCTTTCTCAATAGAGGATTTCGACACGGTTTAATTCTCAAGAAAAATACAAAGATCCCGTTGTTGAACGATGAGAACCTTTGCAACCACTATAATCAATGTCAGAGAAAGCACTTGTTGGAGTGGGTAGTGTTTCCACCTTATGTGGGGTACACTCCGGAGTGCGACGAGCACCATCCGTGTGTCGGAAAAGTTCGGAAAGGCGACGAGGTCCATTCGGGAGATCGAAGAAGATTGGGAGCCAGAAGAGGAGCTGTTGCCCAGGGGACATCCGAGTTCGGACCGAACTCGGTTCTCCAGGCCGAGTTCGGTTCGAACTCGGTCTTGGAGCTTCTGTTTGCTGTTGTTTACTTTTACTCGCAAACACCGACCGAAGGAGTTCAGTCCGAGTTTGGTGTTGATGGGCTGAAGTAAAATTTAGGGTGTTCTATACACCGTTTGATCGTATTCTACGGTCAGGTTTAGTTACGGGATTAGGGGATATATATTTGTAAACAGATCTCTGGAGTTTGGAATGGTAATGGGACGAAGCTTATTCTTTCCTGGTTTGGAATCCACCAGGTACGATTTAGATTTTTTCTAACCCTAATTTCATACAACAAGAGAGAAAAAGGAGGTAAGAGTACTTGTGCAGCTTTGGGAAGGAGAAAGAAGGATTGGAAGCCGTTCCGGAGAAGGAGATTAATTTGGGATAATTTCTCATTGTTTTTTTTTTTCGTGGTGTAATATAATTTCTGTTCCAGTAGTTGTGATGATCCGTTTGAATCGGGAGGAGCTTGTAAATGGTGTATTCTCTTTATTCTATTAGTGAAAGTTCTTCTGGGTTGGACTCCGATCGTCCCGTGATTTTTTCGCAAGGATTTTTCACGTAAAAATCTATATGTCTGCGATTTGTGTTGGCATTTTTGGTTTGTGTGTTTTTTCTCGGTTCTCTCGCATGATTTTCTGGTTTCGGGGAAAGGTTTCCGCGATTCTTTTTCAACAGAATGGTATCAGAGCTAAGCAGAGATGGATGCGAAGCCGATGCGCATGGTAAACCTGAACGGTACCAACTATCACTATTGGAGAAGCAAGATAAAATATTTGCTATTTGTCAAGAGCTTGCATTTGCCAGTATTTGCTTCAGAGAGATCCAGTTATAAACTCGAAGACGTACAACTGGAATTTCGAGCATATACAGGTGTGTGGGTACATACGACAGTTCGATGACGAGAACGTGTATAATCACGTTGGTAGTATTGAGCACGCGAAGATATTGTGGGATAAGCTGGAATCTTTGTATGAAAAAAGACTAGGATAAGTAAATTATTCATAATCCGGATGATGATGGACCTGCGGTACAAAGATGGTGCATCCATTATGGATCACTTAAATGAGTTCCAGGGTGTGGTTGACCAGCTATCCTCGATGGAAGTAAAGTTTGCCGATGAGGTTCAGGGACTTTGGTTGTCGAGTACATCGCCAAACTCGTAGGAGACCGTTCGAGTGTCTATGATCGCTTCTCCTCCTGAAGGCATGGTTAGTCTAGAGTTTGCCAAGGGCAGGGTACTAAATGAAGAGATGCGGAGTCGTTCTCTAGGTGCTTCATCTATATCGATTCTACTCGGAGGCGCTAGTTTTAGAGAGCCACAAAAGGAGCAAAAGTAGAGGTCCAGGTGGTGGCAGAGACAAAAATAAGGGAAGCTCCAAGGGTTGGTACGAGAACTCAGAGTGTTACCATTGTGATAAGAAGGACCATATCAAGACGAACTGTTTCGCTTGGAAGAGAGAGAAGAAGGGCGATAAGGAAAAGCAAAGCGAGAACACTACAGCGGCGCCCTCGACACATGGAGGCGATGTAATTATTGTAGGTGATGAGGTAGTCATGAACCTCGCCTGCGATAACAACTGTTTGCTGGTGGACTCAGGTGCTTCAGCGCACGTATCTCACAATAGGGCACTATTTACCACTTATACGATAGACGACTGTGGAGTATTGAAGATGGGCAACGAGGATGTGTCAAAGGCGGTTGACATTGGAGATGTGCTTTTGAGGACGAAGATGGACATAGTTCTTATTCTCAAAGATGTCTGTCATATCCTTGATATTTGTTTCAACTTGGTGTCGGTTGGAAGGTTGGATGACGAGGGTTTCTTCAATCTCTTCGGGAATAGTCAGTGGAAGCTTTCCAGAGGTTCGATGGTGATCTTCAAAGGAATCAAGAAATCCGAACTCTACTATTGGAGGGGAGCGCACAAGGGGCATATGAGGTGAACGTAGTCAGTGATGCGTCTACCGAGTTGTGGCACAAGCGGCTTAGCCATATCAACGAGAAGGGGATGAGCTACTTGGTGAACATGAAGGTGATTCCAGGGTTGAAGTCTACGAAAGTGGAGAAGTGCACGTGCTGCTTAGCGGAGAAGTAAAATAGGGCATCTTTCCAAAGTTACCCAAGTTCAAGGAAGCCGACGTTGCTCAAGTTGATTCACTTGGATGTCTGCCATCCTATGAAGGTAAAATATGTTGGTGGTGTTTCTTATTTTGTGATATTTCTTGATGACTGTTCCAGGAAGGTTTTGGTCTATGTCTTAAAAACCAAGGATCAGGTATTGCCCACTTTCAAAGAATTTTAGGTCTCTGTTGAAAGGGAGACGGACAAGAAGCTGCTATGTGTTCGGTCAAACAATAGCGGCGAGTACATTGGTCCCTTTGATGTTTATTGTAGAGAGCAAGGGATACGACACCAGAAGGCTCCGCCCAAGACACCTCAGCTCAATGGTGCAGCGGAGCGAATGAACATGGAGAGGGTACGGTGTTTGCTATCAGAGACAAACTTATTAGACAGTTATTATGGTAAGGCACTTTACACTGCTACTTATACTATTAATTTATCTCCTATTGCTCCTTTGCAGGATGATGTGCCTAACAAAGTATGGTACGACAAAGAATCGTCATACAATCACCTGAAAGATGTCTTCTGTACCGAAGGACGAGAGATCCAAACTTGAGCCGAAGGTGAGGCGGTACGTCTCTGTCGGCTACAATCGGGATGAGTTTGGCTATAGACTCTACGACCCCGTGGAAAGAAAGCTCTACAGAAGTAGGGACATGATATTCTTCGAGGATCAGACCATGACCAACACTCAGGATTCCGAGATACCTTCTGAGGATGAGAAATTGCCTGAGTTAGAGTAACTTCGCTTCGAGCAATTCTTAGAGGATATTGCAGAGGATCCAGTTATAGGGGAGCAGTACATGGAGTTGCTCCTAACCTTGATCATCAGCCTGTTGATGGTGGTCAGAATAACCCTCAGGAGGATGATCATACCGAGGAGGTAGTTCCTAAAGGGGAGGAGGCTGTTGATATATAGCCATCATCAGTGGTTCCGTTGAGGAGGAGCGACAGAGGACGTTGACCATCTACGAGATACTCATCAGATAAGTATGCACTACTGACTGATGGAGAAGAGCATAAAATTTCCGCAGAGGCTATGGACGACGAATATAGGCATGAGTGGATGGACGCTGTGCAAGAGGAGATGAGTTCCTTACAGGCTAACTCCACTTATGATCTGGTACGGTTTTTATAGGACAAGAAGGCTTTAAAAACGATAGATGTTCATAGTAAAACAAACAAATGATGCTACTCGTCCTCGATACAAAGTGAGACTGGTAGTTTAACGTCCAGTCCCAAAATACGTAGGACCAGGAATACGGTACATGCCAACAATATTTTACTAATGGACCAAAACTATCTATCAAGCCCATTAGCTAATGCTTAAGCTGTAATCATGATAACAACCCAAAATAATAACACAAGTCACAGGTACATAGATAATCTCATCCATGCAAAAATAACAATACACAATATATCAAGTCCAAAATAATAATAAAGAAATATTTGTCTAGAAGAAAAATAAAATAATAACTGTGCGTATAAGACATCCTAAAACCACAGAGAAGAAAATAAAGTAATCATCAACTACAAGTCTGCTGGAAAAAAAAGGTAGCAAGTCTAAATAAGAGACTACATTGATCAAGAGAAGTCCTTATGCACTATCTCGTCCTCTTGTGAAGGTACATTGCTTGTCTTGACTCCAGAACCATAAACCTTCGGGTAGTCATTATTTCTAAGCCTGGAGAGATCACTAGATCCTCAGGGGACTAACAAGATACATAATATACAAGCCTACTTTGACAATAATAACATGTAAGGAAAGACGATAAAATGATACAAGAAAGTAAAGATTGAAAGAAGTACAGTACTAAAAATAAAACATAAAAGAAATGACATGCCATCGATAATTGTGCTAATAAACGTAACTAAAAGTAAATCGAGGTAAACCGCAGCCCAGTGGTTGCTAACAGTCCGATAGATTGCAACCCGGTGGTTGCTAACAACCCATAGTAAGTCTCTATCGCAACCCGCCGGTGGTTGCTAACTATTGAGAGTGATCAAGTATAGTCAATGTCTATAACAAGGTCCTCACCCTAACTACGACTCGTTCAAGCCAAGTCAAACATGTCAAGTCCAAGTTAATCATGTCATGGGAACATGGCATGGGCGAAGAAATTCTATCACTAGCTAGACATATACAAAAACAAGATAATAGAATAGGACAAGTAATAAAAGAAAAATAGGAACAATCTACGTGTACGTAAAACTAGAAAATAAAAATGATATATATCAGGGGAAATATGTAATCAAGTAAGACATAAAAGAAAGAACAATACAGAAATACATGTAAATAATGTAAAGTTTAGCAAGGTGTACTTGCCTGGTATAGAATCGATCACGTCCAAATAAATTAGTCAAATTATAGCCACAAAAGCTGAACTTTCGCAAATGTCTCTAGATACTGAAACAGACATCACCAATGGTTTCGACATAAAAAAAATCTAAGTTTGACTGCCCATACGTCCAATTCTGAACACGGGCAAAACTGTAATTTCAGATCAAAATATTGTCCGTCGTTGGACCCGCTTTGTACCAAAAAATATGCCAGAACCTATGGTCTCTAAAGTTGTATGAGTCCAATTTTTTGATACGTTCCCAACGGTATATCCAGATTTGGATTCCGATGAGCCGTGCACAAAATCGTCCGGTAAGTCGGATCGTGGGCCCGCTAAAATAGCTTCCGGTCAACCATCTCATAATCGGACCAAACTTGGCTCACATGACTAGAAAAATGATACGAGTCCAGTGGCTCAAGTTTTATCACGATGTGATGCACATGCACAAAGTAATTAGAATTTTTGCAAAGGGGCTGATACAGTGTACCTCGACCGATACGTCTCGAATTCGTCACACACATGCAACCAATTCGAATTCCATCAAAGTCCACACACCCGCAACATCCATACACACCTTCAATGCTCTCGGGTTGCAACAAAGTCACCTGGTTTGTGGGGACGGATCCCGTATCGGTAGTTTTTATTAGAAGTTTCTGTTTTAAAAGCTATATTTTTTCCTCAGTTTCAAAATCAGCTTACTCAACTTGTATTAGGTGAAAACTGGTTCTACAAGAGGTGTTTTAGAGTGCTACAAGTGGTCTAAAATATTGTTCAAATTTTTCAAAAAATACTAATGTATTGGTCAGTATCGACCCTCAAACAGGGGTATACGAGTTCAAGGATCTGTCATTATGACAGTAGGTTTTTGCGATTTTCCATCGAGATTTCTAAAAAATGTAGTGTATAAAAATTAAAACTATTTGAAGGGTGTCGAATTAGGTCAGGTAGGCTGCGCGTAGGATTTTATGAATTCGAAAATAAGTGCGTGGTGAATAGGAAATTGATCGAAAACCTGAGTAATTCGATGTCGGGTCTGCCCCTGTCTTGGATGTGCTGTTGCGGCTGCTGTCGCGCATCCGGCCGGCTCCGACGGTGCAGGCGGCCGTCGAGTGGTGCGGGGTGTCGGGGGTCGTGCGAGAGGGGTCGGGTCGTGCGGCTATCTTAGGGTTTAGGTGAGAGTTTGAGAGATCCCCTCTCCCTCTCTCGGTTTATATATAACAGAAGGGTCGTACGAATATTACTACTGTTCCCGTAAGGGAACAGTAGCTAATAATCTCCTTTTTTTCTTTTGTTATATATAGATATATCCATATTTGTCCATATATACCTATATATCTATACATATATCTATACATGTATCTGAAAACACGTATAGTCAATTCTAGAGGGGGGTGAATAGAGTTTGTGTCAATAATCACCAAATAAAAATTAACTCTATATCACCTCCACAAAAACAACTATCAAGATAGTAAATAAATCAGAAATAAATGCGGAAGTAAATAAAGATCAGAAGAGCATTCGCAGACACAGCAGTTTTAACCTGGTTTCCCTCGTGGAGGACTAGTCCAGGCCTGAGAACTCTAGCTCAGGATTCAATCCACTATTTGTGAAATAGTAGTTTACAACCCGTGCCTTTTCTTCAGAAGAGCACGTCAACTTCTTACAGAGGATCGCAGTGGCGATTTGCTTGGATTTTTCCAAGCGACTTGGAATTGTCCAAGTGACTTTTCTTTTCAACTCTTGCACAAAAACTTCTAGCTGAATCGCACTTGAGCACCTTGGGGCTTAGGAAGTTTTGTGGCTAGTAGATTGGAAGAGTAAGGCTTTTGACTATATAGGCTATGTAAGAGAAGAAGAATAGAAGAGTGGATGTTTTCAAATGAGAGAAACCAAGGCCTATTTATAGGGTTCGGGACAGGCAGAATTCGGCCAGAATTCTGTCCTCAAGATTCAAAAATATGGCCGTTGGACAGCTAGCAGCAAGCAGGCCCTAAAAATCAGTTCCTGAAAATCAGGGGACAGAGTTCGGCCCGAACTCTGTGTGGAGGCAGAGTTCGGCCCGAACTCTGTCTCCAGCAGACAGAATTGGTCCATTGGGCTTTTGGACTTTGTGGAGCTTGGGCTTGGTTCAGGAATTGGTCTGTTTGTATGGTAGATCTTGGAGAGATATGTCTAGGGGTTGAGATGACTCAGTGCGACTCAACGTACACATTCTCCTAGACTCAATAAATTAAAAATTACAGATATGGAACAAACAGGAAAACCAAGAGCCCTTTGATGATGCCTTTCTTCTGATATTTGAGCAGCCCTGAAGACGTCTTTTTCCCTGACAGCAGTCGTCCAAAGATATACAGATCTGAAAATCTGAATACCTTTCGGGGGCTTCGCCCCCGAACCCCCGACGGGGGGCGCTGCCCCCTCGACCCCTGTCCGCTGACCGGGCAGCGGAACCCCCGATGCGAGGCCCCGGATAGGTCGCTAGGCGGTTCGGAGAAATCGTTTTGTATGACGTCGTCTTCGCTCCATCATTAATTCTTCATTGCCTATGTCCTGTTTGATCATGTTTGATCATGCTTACTGCATGTCTACAAATACATGTTAGGCCAGCAAAATATGTTGCAGTACGATAGAAGTATAGCAATATAATACAGGACAATTAGGACATTGCTAAGTTTAAGTAACAACATGATAGCATGTTAGGCCAACAAAATATGTTGCAGTACGATACAAGCATAGCAATATAATATAGGACAATTAGGACAATGCTAAGTTTAAGTAGCAACATGATAGTGAGTATATGAGTATTAGTGACATCATTATGTTAAACTTAACTGATTAGCCATATTCAAAAACACAATATAATCATTGGGCCAACAATCTCCCCCTTTTTGATTATGGCAAATCGGTTAAGTTTAAGACAGATACGATAGATGCATATATCACTAATAAACACATACTACGATAAGATAGTGTGCTAACTTAAACTTATTTCTCCCCCTTTGTCATGATCAAAAAATAAGCTCCTCCGTAATAAGAGATAAAATGAACTCAAGCATAAGGAGGAAGGCATAGACAATCATGATCAAGATATACTAAATGAAGAACAATGGGAGAAGTGTGTAAAGACAAGTATAGAAACTACATACCAAATGTAGAGTGCCAAATAGAAAATAGCTTGTCAAAACACAAATAGTTGGTAAAAGAATTTGAACATAATCAATAGATAGTTTACCAACATAAAATCCAAGAGAGACATCCAAAAACATAGTATGATATGAAATATTTCTCTAGTTTTGCAAGAGAATTAAAAAAAAATTTAGTCAAAAATCATAGGGATTAGATAACTGCAAAAAAAATAGATATCAAAGAAGAAAGATACCAATAAAACTATATATATCAAAGAAGAAATATACCAATGAAACTATAGATATCAAAGAAGAAAGATACCAATTGAAATATACAAACTTGATATCAATTGAAATATGAAAACTTGAAACATTGATCAATGAAACTATGATAGTTACAATTGTCCACAGATAAATAGTGGAACAAAATCAAGGAATAATCAATGTAAAATATAGCAATTGAAATAAATAAACTTGAAACATTGATCAATAAAACTATGATAGCACAATTGTCCACCGATAAATTGTGGAACAAAGTAAACGAATGATCAATGTAAAATAAGGCAATTGATATAAAATAATCTCATTATTTACAAATCTATTTGCTTATCCAAAATTCATGCATTTGAACTCAATTACCATATCATGCTTTATGAATACTCTTTAAAAAAAATGAAGGTAAAGGAGAAAAATATTTGAGAAGGAGAAATTCAATCGACTTAAATGCTCCCCCTCAAACTATTACCAGTATAGATAAAATCATAAATTTTGGGTAAGTCCTCAACAAGGAAAGCCAAATCAATTAAACATACAAAGAGAGCCAAATCATAGAAAGCACAATCGTCATCAAGATAAAATACAGAATTAAATATTGACGAAATGACCCATATAAAAGAGAGATAATATGATAAAAAAATTGCATATACTCTCATAAACCTTTCACAAAATATCAGTATCCAAAAAAGTGGGTCAATGATGAACTACGTATACGACATATTAAAGGGTATAAATGAATTGAACCAATTTATTTGCTCCCCCTTAAAATATGCGTATCTAGTTCCAAAGCACTTATAGCAAAAAAAATGATAACTTCAAGATCTAGGGATAAATCAAGTATTGATTTCTCCCCCTTGCTCAATGCATATAAGGCTATAAAAACGTCATAAAACGAATAATGTCATCTTTAGAAGAGATATCCAATAAATAGTCACTAAAGATGAACGATCAAAATAATATCTTAATTAAGCACATATAATCAAAAGATGACATACATTAGCCTATATAGAAGAATCTCATATTGAAGTATGATAGGTCAATGCATGTTATCTTTTGAGAAGAAGATCATCATGAAAAGAAATAAGGTCCATTAGAAAAATATCATTATGAAAAAAGAATAATAAGGACCATTAGAAAAATATCATAATGAAAAGGAATAATAAGGTCCATTAGAAAAATATCATCATGAAAAGGAATAATAAGGTCCATTAGAAAAATATAATCATGAAAAGGAATAATAAGGTCCATTAAAAACAATCATGATGAGAATCACAATATAGCTCAAAAGATAAAAATACAACTAAAGAAAAATGTCATCATGAATAAAGTCAATTAAATCAATCATGAAGAAAGTCAATTAAATCAATCATGAGGAAAGTCAAAATATAGCTCAAAAATAATAAAGCTCAAATATCATGTCCATGATTATCTAATTAAGAAATGATCAACCAACTTATTGCTTTACAAGGACTATGCATGTTTTACCACATATGTACCCATCAACGGGTAATAATCCAACCTTGCTAATACTAAATGAGAAACCAATGAAGTTCAAATAGTAAAGAGCATATGTGATAATCCATGAGTAGTCAAAGTAGAGTAATAAATTAACTTGATAACCACATAATTAGATAATATAGGACTACTCAATCATTAGGATCATTTATAAAGTAAACCATTAAATAATTATGATCCGTCATAAATCCCATCTAAAAACCATATAAACAAACCAATGGAAAATATAGAAAAGAGTCAATCTTATTTAAATTATTACAGATTTAATCTAAAGAGATGTAATCTGATAGTATGATAAAATCATGACTACAAAAGATGAGAGAAGTTTAAAAGATGCTTATCAATGACTAGTATGGAAGGAAGTTAAAGTGATGAATCACAAATCTCAACGAAAACAAGATTAAAATAAAGAAATTTGTTAAACTAATTTTAGAGACCAAACATATGCATCTAAAGTAGAATACAGATCTCATCAAGAAAATTCATAAATTTTGTTTTTGTAATCTAGCATATCACATATAGATTGAAATTCAAGAAGATAGCTAGATGAGTGAAAGTGAATAAAAATTATGTAGCTTAACAATATATCGCAAATAAGCAAGCTAGCTACATAACTAATTAAGATTAATGAGATAGGCCATTAACATGATAAATGTGCTCATTAAATCTTAAGTCACTAACACCAAAAAAAAAACACATGCTTAAGCATAGAGTTCATCATAAGGGCAATACATTTTGAATGATCAAAATGATTATATACTCTTTGCTAAGCAAGGATAAGAGTATAAGATAGCAAGCAAATGAATTAGACTCTTATCAAGTAAAAGACAAAAGAGATGTTCATGAAAACACAGTAGAGCAAATCTCTTTGCCAAATATTGAGATTAACCCAAGATAATGAAATAATAGATTGATCTAGAGAATGCAAAATTATAACCATTATGAAAGTGTATTCTCTAGAAATGGAAAATCTCAAAGTAGAAAATCAACATAATAGCTAAGGACATGAGAAGTATGATATATCAATTACATGTATTCTCATGTGCTACAAAACATCATTGGGCAATAATAATAAAATATTTATAGCTCAAATATAAGGCTTGATATGATGAAGTATTCTGGAACTTAGGGGTGGATCCAGAACTAGATAATGGTTGCATATAGACCTTAATAAATCTTCAGTCTATAAAGTATTGATCACTTTGGGTTAGCTGTAGGGGCCGGTTCCCAGCTAGCGGTAGTCCGAATGCTAGTGCACCGTGTCGCTTCAGGCTATTTACACCTGTAGGACAGAAGGACCCTTTCGACTTGTTCCCAAAATGTTCTTTACTTTTAAGAACTTAGATTTAAAAGAATATACGCAGTATCATCAAACACCATCAATATCCAAAAATTCTAAGTATAAGAAAGGTAAATACCCAAATAACAATCAAAGAATGATCATAAAAATTTGCTAAGAGTATTTTCAAAACAAATATTTTCATAATACACTTTATGAAAATAAATATATAGAAGATTCATATTCAAAATAAGTATGATGATCTCAACAAGTAAGGTAAAGCACAAAACCAAGCAATTCTTAAAAGAACTTTCATAAAAGTCATGAACAAGACACTAATAAATATTTTCTCTCAATATTCCAACTTAAAGGCATTTGAATAAATAAATATCAACATTTGGAATCAATAATGGCCATTGGATCTAAAATTTGATCAACGGCTGAGGTTGTTTCCGGTTCTGGAACAACCAGGCCGAATTCGGCCCGAACTCTGGTAAGGGCAGAGTTCGGCCCGAATTTCGGATTCTGGTGACAGAACTGGAATCAGGCTGAAAATTGGTTAAGCGAAAAAGATCAAAATAAGAGTGAAAGACATGTATCCATAAAGTCAACAAATAAAAGCCAATAAGATATCATTAAAAGAAGACTTTAAGCTAATTGATTCAAGTGGAGATAACACAAATTTAGTCAAAAGAATCAATAGCTAAATTATAAGGTAAGCACAAGTATAAATAAATATTCTTCAAAATAATATGAAACTTGAGCTTATCTCATATACCGACATAAAGATATTTATACAAAAATAGATGTCAATATAATAAATACATGATCTACATGTAAATGAAGAATTAATGAATATAGTCATGTATCCATCATGAATGATTGAAAAACTATCACAAATTCAAAAGCACGTATAAATAGACTTTATTAGGCAAGAACATAATTGATTCTCAAGAGGATAATCAAAATAAAATATGAGAATCGATAATGAATGTATTATGCAAGCACAAGATAAAAAGTAGTATAAGTGTATACTTGTCAAGTGATAAGAAGCTTGTGCTAAACACATATATTCACAAAAACCAATTAAATACAAATCGGCAAGAAGTAACTATCTCAAAAACATTAAAAATGGAGAGTCAAACTTTAAAACAAAATTCAAGAATCAAGCTCCAATGAACTAGAGTGATATGCATGCTTTATAAAGACAAAGAATAGCGAGCATGCATATGTAAATGTGTCACACTACTAAAAAATGAGTGATAAACTACATAGTGTGAACTAATCATTTAAAGCTGTGTAACTAGTCATGCTAGATAAAAGAAAAAGAAAATCAACTAAGCATGCTAGTATTATATCTCACATTAATTTATATAATAAGCAACTAAAGGATATCAATGTGAGCTAGTAGCAAGACATAAAGAAAAACATGCTAGATTCTACAAATATAAACCATTTAGAGAGAATCGTTTAACATGTTACCAAAGTGGCTCTAGTGGCCACACTTGTGTTGGTGCAATTGCTTGGAAGATGACCTTTGAGATTTGCAACCACCAACACGCTCCTTGGTGCTATATCCCGATACAAGAAGCTCCACCTACAATATTAGGCGAAGACTTTGGTATCCAAATAAACTTGGATCCACATTTGTTAGCTTTAGGGACCCACATACTATTTACTCTAGCATTGGTAGAAAGACTCCTACGAATAGGACAAGTTACACTCATGTGTCCAATGCGAGAGCAATAGAAGCACCTAATACTAGTGTGTGCACATGTATCAGAATGAGCATGATTATGAGCATGTGACATACTAGAATGATGAATATCTCTAGAGTGAGTATGCATGGATTTGGTCTTAAGAGTATCATGCAAATCATTATGCACACAAGTAAGAGAATCACTATGCATGGATTTGGTCTTAAGAATATCATGTTCTAATAGCAAATCATTATGCAAACAAGTAAGAGAATCAAATTTAGCATTTAAAGCATAATTCTCTTTTTCAAATAAAGTAATTCTAGAAATAAAATCATCATTTTGTTTCTTTAAAGAGTCAATAGAAGAATCATGCAAATGATTTAGCTCATGTGCTTGCTTCTTAAGATCTTCTATTGATGAGGAAAGAGATTTGATTTTCAAAATTAAAGAATCATTCAAACTCTTTAAAGAAACACAAGATGAGTTTTGAGAGTCAAGTCTAGATAATAAATCATTGATTTCATTTCTCAAAAACTCATTAGCTTCTTCTAAATGAATAACCTTTTCTACAAGTTCTTCATTTGTAGAATGAAAAGCCTTAGCAAACTTTAAGGAATGGTTAGCCATGGCTTTCCACTTAGAACACTTATTGCATTTAGAAGAAACATGATTGTCTATGCTACTAGAAGAAAAACCCTCTTCATCGGAGGAGAAAGAATATGATGCCATACACAAATAAACAAGGATCTACTCTAAGGATGTTAAGCCTAACAATAGAGACCTTGCTCTGATACCAATTGAAAACACGTATAGTCAATTCTAGAGGGGGGTGAATAGAGTTTGTGTCAATAATCACCAAATAAAAATTAACTCTATATCACCTCCACAAAAACAACTATCAAGATAGTAAATAAATCAGAAATAAATGCGGAAGTAAATAAAGATCAGAAGAGCATTCGCAGACACAGCAGTTTTAACCTGGTTTCCCTCGTGGAGGACTAGTCCAGGCCTGAGAACTCTAGCTCAGGATTCAATCCACTATTTGTGAAATAGTAGTTTACAACCCGTGCCTTTTCTTCAGAAGAGCACGTCAACTTCTTACAGAGGATCGCAGTGGCGATTTGCTTGGATTTTTTCAAGCGACTTGGAATTGTCCAAGTGACTTTTCTTTTCAACTCTTGCACAAAAACTTCTAGCTGAATCGCACTTGAGCACCTTGGGGCTTAGGAAGTTTTGTGGCTAGTAGATTGGAAGAGTAAGGCTTTTGACTATATAGGCTATGTAAGAGAAGAAGAATAGAAGAGTGGATGGTTTCAAATGAGAGAAACCAAGGCCTATTTATAGGGTTCGGGACAGGCAGAATTCGGCCAGAATTCTGTCCTCAAGATTCAAAAATATGGCCGTTGGACAGCTAGCAGCAAGCAGGCCCTAAAAATCAGTTCCTGAAAATCAGGGGACAGAGTTCGGCCCGAACTCTGTGTGGAGGCAGAGTTCGGCCCGAACTCTGTCTCCAGCAGACAGAATTGGTCCATTGGGCTTTTGGACTTTGTGGAGCTTGGGCTTGGTTCAGGAATTGGTCTGTTTGTATGGTAGATCTTGGAGAGATATGTCTAGGGGTTGAGATGACTCAGTGCGACTCAACGTACACATTCTCCTAGACTCAATAAATTAAAGATTACAGATATGGAACAAACAGGAAAACCAAGAGCCCTTTGATGATGCCTTTCTTCTGATATTTGAGCAGCCCTGAAGACGTCTTTTTCCCTGACAGCAGTCGTCCAAAGATATACAGATCTGAAAATCTGAATACCTTTCGGGGGCTTCGCCCCCGAACCCCCGACGGGGGGCGCTGCCCCCTCGACCCCTGTCCGCTGACCAGGCAGCGGAACCCCCGATACGAGGCCCCGGATAGGTCGCTAGGCGGTTCGGAGAAATCGTTTTGTATGACGTCGTCTTCGCTCCATCATTAATTCTTCATTGCCTATGTCCTGTTTGATCATGTTTGATCATGCTTACTGCATGTCTACAAATACATGTTAGGCCAGCAAAATATGTTGCAGTACGATAGAAGCATAGCAATATAATACAGGACAATTAGGACATTGCTAAGTTTAAGTAACAACATGATAGCATGTTAGGCCAACAAAATATGTTGCAGTACGATACAAGCATAGCAATATAATATAGGACAATTAGGACAATGCTAAGTTTAAGTAGCAACATGATAGTGAGTATATGAGTATTAGTGACATCATTATGTTAAACTTAACTGATTAGCCATATTCAAAAACACAATATAATCATTGGGCCAACAGTATCTTTAATCTATTAATCCAAATAAAATCTAAGCAAATATTTTTAGCAATGGTTATCATATTTCCAAAATAAAATATTATTATTAATAGCAATAACATATATATATATATATATATATATATATATATATATATATATATATATATATATATATATATATATATATATTACCAATCTTTGTATAATAACTCATATATGCAATTATTTAATAGGCACATGCAAGTATATATATAGCCTACAACTTTCCAAAATGCCCAAAAATATCGAAGAAAATTATTTATTCTATTTTTAAATAAATACCACTTGAATATCAAATAATATTGATATCTATAATACATATATAACAATTACTTAGGAAAATATATTTATTATATCATTAAAATAAAATACGACATACACACATAATATATATATATTGACATGGACGTCTTTGGACGTACTGCATGTCTACAAGGGTTCAGAGTTTGTTCGGGTGAATTCTGGGCTAAATTGGTATAACTAGGTCTCCTAAAAATCTTAATCTTCATAAATAACTAGTTAAATCATTTATAGGGTTTAAGTCACAACTTTGACTAATTTTTCTAGTTTGGACACAGCTATGGCCAGACATCCCCTAACATGGCTAATACACTAGTTAAGGCACACGACTACACTCTTTGTACTATAATTTCTAGTCATCTTGCACCCCGAAACTTAACCATGACTAAGACAATCTATATTAGTAACTATGTAATTAAAAATACTTATAAATTCTAAAAATTACTATTTAAGTCAAATAAATAATTAAAAATAATTTCAAAAATTTATGGGTATTACAGGAAGTTAAAGGCTATGGTCAACGGAAGGGCGTAGATTATGATGAGATCTTTTTGCCAGTCGTCTATTCGGGTGGTGTTAGCATTGGTCGTTTCGACTTAGAGGTCAAGCAGATGGATGTGATGACAACATTCCTCCACGGTGATCTTGATGATGAGTTGTACATGGAGCAGCCAGAGGGATTATGTGAGAAGGACAAGTCACACTTGGTCTGTCGGTTGAAGAAGAGCTTGTATGGTCTGAAACACGCTCCGAGGCAGTGGTATAGAAAGTTTGAGTCGTTTATGGGGGAGCATGGTTATGCGCGGACAACATCGAACCACTATGTATTTGTGAGGTACTTTGTGGAGGATGATTTTATCAATTTACTATTCTATGTTGATGATATGCTACTGGTGGGTCGGAATGCCACTAGGATAGCGGAGTTGAAGCGCCAACTAGGCACGACCTTCTCTATGAAGGATTTGGACACATCGAAGACTATTATTGGAATGAAGATCAGCCGAAAGAGTTCTAGTTGCTACACTTGTCCCAAAAGAAGTACATTTACCGGGTACTTCAGCGTTTTGGAATGAACGGATCGAAGAAAGTGAGTAACCCCCTTGCAGCTCACTTTAAGTTCACTCAGGAGCAGTGTCCATCTATAGAGGACGAGAAGGAAGATATAGAGCGGGTTCCATATGCTTCAGCTGTGGGAAGTCTCATGTATGTTATGGTGTGTACGAGGCCAGATATCGCTCACGCAGTTGGCATAGTTAGCAGGTACCTTTCAAATCCTGGAAGAGTACATTGGAGTGTGGTCAAGTGTATTCTACGGTACCTTCAGGGCGTTGCCGATTGAAGACTTTCTTTTGGTTGTGACGAGCCGAAGCTGGTTGGATATACTAACGCTGATATGGCTGGAGATGTAAACACGAGACGATCGACTTCGGCCTATGTGATGATGTTTGCTAGTGGAGCGGTATCGTGACATTCACGGTTGCGAAAATATGTTGCCTTGTCGACGACAAAGGCAGAGTACATTAATTGTGACAACGGAGGCTTGCAAGGAATTGCTGTGGATGAAGAAGCTGCTGCAGGAAGTGGGGCTAAAACAAGAGTAGTATACTTTACTCCTAATTTAAATGTGAGAAAGTGAATATTTAAATGTGATAAAGTGAATCCTTGTTTGGATGTATGAAATTTTCTTACCAATTGCCTTTCCATTGTGAATCATTTTCCTTTACTCCTCAGGCCTCGTTTGGTTCGCGGAATGGAAGGGAAAGGAAATCAATTCCTTGTAATTTCCTTTCCTTTGGGAAATTTTATTTCCCATTGATTTTCCTTTTCGATGTTTGGAAACGCCAAGAAATTCGGAAAGGAAAATGATTACTTCAATGTGGGAAAGTGATTCCTTGCTTGGATGGATGTGATCACTTTTTCCCCTAATTTTTCTTCCATTGGGAATCACTTTCCTTTCCTCCTCAATTCCTTTGACACCCAAACATAGAAAAGTAATCACTTTCCTTTCCCAACCCGAAGATTCCGCGAACCAAACGAGGCCTCAATTTCTTTGGCATCAAAACATATGAAAGTAATGACATCCCTTCCCCATCCCATGATTCTGCAAACCAAACCATGCCTAAGAGAAATTGCCATTAATGATCCAAACCCCACTTATTAGAGGTATTAGTAAGTCGAGGAAATGATATAAAGTAAAGTAAATAACCATTACAATTTACAACAAACATTTCTTTTCCTTTTCAGTTAATCTAGTTTTAGAACATGGTGCTCACTGTGATTATTAATGGTTTGGCAGTTCGATGATGTGCTTGGGAAAGGAGCAATGAAGACAGTGTATCCTTCCCCCAGAAACTCTTTAAATCAGTACATTCATTTCTCTATTAACTTCATTCGGTCTTCACTATTGTGTCTTCTTGGGAAGTAGATCTAGCTTTTAATTACGCGACGCGACACGACGCAGAACATTAATTTCCTTAACAGAAGGGGAACAGGTACAGAGCCTTCGACGAGCTGAACGGCACCGAGGTCGCGTGGAACCAGGCGAAGCTGTGCGACGTGTTGCGATCCCCCGACACGCTGCAGAGGATGTACTCCGAAGTGCACCTCCTGAGCACCCTCAGCCACGACTCCATCATCCGGTTCCACACCTCCTGGGTGGATGTCGACCGCAGGACTTTCAACTTCATTACAGAGTTGTTCACTTCTGGGACTCTCAGAGAGTATGACTTATGCATGTTTGCAATTAAAGTTACAATCAATTGGAACTTCTAAGAACTTGACGAAGAAAAATCCTACTGATGACTAATGTTGCAATGAACGAATGATATGCGGATGAACTGATATATGGCTGATGGGATCCAGGTACCGGCAGAGGTATCCGCGAGTGGATATCAGAGCGGTCAAGAATTGGGCTCGACAGATCCTCCGCGGGCTCGTCTACCTCCACGAACACGATCCTCCTGTCATCCACCGGGATCTAAAGTGCGACAACATTTTCGTCAACGGCCATCTCGGGCAGGTCAAGATTGGCGATCTCGGCCTCGCTGCCGTTCTTCGAGGCTCGCAGGCTGCACACAGTGTCATAGGCAATCAATTCTGGAACCTCTTCAATTGTCTCCATTTGTGAAGGTCGTTGGCTGCCTGCAATATAAGCTCTTTCCCTCTTGTTACAGGGACACCGGAGTTTATGGCACCAGAGCTCTACGAGGAAGAGTACAATGAGCTTGTCGATATCTACTCTTTTGGTATGTGTGTGCTTGAGATGCTCACCTCTGAGTACCCCTACAGCGAGTGCTCGAATCCAGCCCAAATCTATAAGAAAGTCACTTCTGTAAGATAACTTTGCTTCTACGTTGCACGACATGACACGATACTGTTAGGACATGGCGGCACAAATACGATATATATATTTTGTTGTGTCCTAGTGTATATATATTTTGTTGTGTCCTAGTGTTTTTTGGAGTGACTGGTTTGTAAATGTCCGCGCTTTCTAGAGTTTTGCTTCATTTACCCTCCTTTATTGCAAACTAGATATTCACGCTATCATTCTTTTGTTGCAAAAATAAGGGGATTCTAATTCCTTCATAAACCACATTTCTCTGTCAGGGGAAGCTCCCTGAAGCCTTCTACCGCATTCAAGACCCCGACGCTCGGAGGTTCATCGGCAGATGCTTGGAGACTGTGTCCAAGAGGTCCTCAGCGCAAGATCTGCTTCTGGATCCATTCCTCCAATCCGCCGACCAGCGGACATCTCTGCCTCTGTCGGCAATCAAGACCGACACGAATCCAAGACAACAGGGGCAGCTGCATTCCCCGAAGATCATCAGCCCGACCAAAGCCAAGAGGCGCACCGACATGACAATAACCGGGAAGATGAATCCGGAGGATGATACTATCTTTCTCAAAGTTCAAATTGCCGATAAGGATGGTACATAGACTGACAATTTTCAATCTTATTGCACATGTACTCGCTAGCCATATTGCACGGACACGAATATGACAAATAAGGATATGACATTTATTTGGTGTGTCCTACGTCTTTTTGGGAGTGTCCAGGTTTTGTCTCATATTTATCTGCAGCTGCACGAGCCCATATTTTTGGAGCGACCATGTTTCGTAGCTCACTATAATCGTCTTGTGCAGGTCAAGTAAGGAACATATACTTCCCCTTCGACATATACAGCGATACTGCCATCGATGTCGCGAATGAGATGGTGAGGGAGCTGGAGATAACCGACAGGGATCCCTCGGAGATAGCAGAGGTGATAGCTCAGGAGATATCGACGCTCGTACCGCAATGGAAAGATGGGGGGGAGGCAGCCGAGGATCGGTGTCACCACGAGTACAGCTACAAAGACGATGCTGACGAAGGGGCAGCCCACCCTTTCCACTATCTGTCGTCACCTAACTCTTCCTGTCAGGGATCAGTTTTCGGCACGAACCAATGCCAATGGAGCTGTAACAGGAACGGGGAGCATTGTCAAGACGCAGACTGGTTAGGAGGTGAGTCATATTATTTGAGACTAATGGTAGGAATAAATTTGTTTTGCTCATCCTTTGCGTCAAACTCTTCACTAAAATAACCATTAAGAATTTAAATTCTGATGTTCCTCACATGACAATTAGTAATGTGTGGATCGCGTCGAATTATAAACGTCACATGTGTCAACTATCTGTAATCGTTGATAGAGTTTTTGGCCTAAAATTCAATCGTTATTGAGAAACACTTACATGACTAAATTTTGTATAGATGAACTCTTCCACAATGATGACGACGAAACAAGTTCCATCCACTCCGGCAAGTACTCCGCTGTAAACTACAGCTCCGGCAATGAGCACGACGACCACAGCCATAACCAGAGCCAAGCTCAGCCCAACTGCCATAAGCACCAAAAGTCGACCAGATTCTGCCCGGAAGAAAGTATCCAAGTGCCGAACCTTTCTTCGCTTGCCACCAAGTTCCAGAGAGTACAGTGCAATGCAGCAGCACCCGAAGGCTCCGCTGGCAGCCGCGGAGGGAAGAGACCTGTCGATCACGACTGCCTCACGAGGAATCGGTCGTTCGTGGACATACGTAGCCAGCTGCTGCATCGCACGCTGGTGGAGGAGCTGAACAGGAGGAGGATGTTCAAGACGGTTGGGGCGGTCGAGAACATCGGGTTCCAGATGCCATGTGACGGAGGCTCCCGAACCGGCCCGTCGTCGTCATCGTCTAAGGGGGGTCACAGGAAGCAGTGGCATGGCTGGGGTAGAAGTTGAGGGTGTTCTTGTTCTTGTGTATACTGAGGACACCTGAGGTTTGAATTACAGCTCTAGTGTGAATATTGTCGTGCTACTTTTGGTGTGTGCTTCTATTTATCAGACTATTATCAGTATCTGATGATAGAGAGAGATCTAGTAGGAGAGTTTTGATGGCTGTGTCAAGCTATTTCTGCTTGATTTCTCTATGCAATTGCAACAAAATTTCTATTGTTTGAACAATGGCGACTAATGCATTTGGGTTCTGTTTGTTAGGAGTAGCAGTGCTTGAAGTATATATAATTTATTAATTATATACTAAAAGCAATTTATATTCCATACATTTTCAATGGAGTCCACAAAAAAAAAAAATTAGAAATAGAATTTTGTAGCAATCTTATCCATTGATATGATTTTAATTAAAAAACATATTCTAAACTCATTATAAAAATTTCTCCCATAAATAATCTTAAATTGCTAAGTGGTGAGAGGCAGAGGAGGAGCTAGGCACGGATGGACTGTAGCCCATCCCAAATATTTGGAATTATTTTTTTTTTTTGAGTTTTTCTAAAAAATATTTTTTTAGTTGTGTTTTATATTTTTGTTTGAATTTGAAGTATACAACAATTAATTAAATGTAAATAAATTTTTGAAAAAATTAATATTTTAGGCGGTGTGATGTTAGTCCGTGTGTCGTTCAAGATATATCTAAAGTTCAGTCCTCCTTAATTTTAGAGGTTAGCTCTGCTACTGATGAGAGATGTAGAGGGGAGAATCGGAAAGGAAAGTTAGAGATTTTGGTCTGGTTTGAAATGACATGTATGAAGTAAAACCACATCCCAAATGATGATAATGTGTCGACTTGTGCATAGTCTACATGAATCAACATGTTACCTCCAGCACATTTCAAGGTAAGTAATGGGCCGGACGGCTCGGATCCGGCATGGTCAAATTCGGACGGGGTCGATATCGGGTCCACATACAACCTGGATTCGGACTGGATTAATGCGTGTGGCCCACAGGTCTTGTCTGAAAGAAAATTCGTGCTGAATCGGATTTGACTCCCCAACCCGGTGGACTCGGACCGGTCCTATCAGTGGCCCAGTCAACCCGAAACAACCGCCCAAGGCCCACCTCATTAATAATTTTAGGAAATTATACGAAAATATTTTCATTTATTTATCGTTATTATAGTATTCTGATTAAAAAAATCACTCACAACAACCATTTTATTAAATGGGAGGGTATTTTTACCAAAATATTTCTAAAGTCTAGCTTTTTTTAATGTTAATAAGGGGTATTTTGGTCTATAAGAGCTATATTCTAAGCGTATTGGTTGTCATTTGACATGCAAAAGTTCCTATAAATAGGACATAATTAATCCAATTTACCACTACAATTTTCGCCCTCTTCTCTAATACAAATAAGCAATATGGTGAAATAGCAACTTTTCGGAGATTGAAGTGCTTGAAAAATCACATGAGTTCAAAAGTTGGAGATTGAAGTGCTTGAAAAATCACAGGAGTTCAAAAAGTTGGAGATTTCAACTTGATTGACCACCATCAAGTTGTAACAATCCTACATCAGATTTGGAGAAAATCAAGTCGAGTTTTAAGTTTTTTTTTTATTATTATAAAAGTAATTAATTTTGATATTGAACCTTGATTTTATTTTCTATTTTAAAAAAAAACTAGTATGGATCATAATGATTTACTGGTTCAAACCATCCCTATCAAAGTATTTTAGAACAGTAATACGATTACGTTAATAATTGTAATCCTAATTATTATGATAATAATCCTGTAGAAATTAAATAAAATACACCGACACAAATGATACCTCTAGAAATTAGAAGTATTAATTAATACTAATATTTCAACTAGGAGAAAATCAATGTTATGAAAATTTTATACTAAACTATTTCTCATCTATAATTAGTGGAAGAAAGTATTAGATCCAAAAGACCAAAAACCAATACCTAGAGCTGCACAATGCAAAAAAATGCCAAAGAAAAATAAATGAAAATAAATGACAACACGAGAACTTTGAAGAGATACTATAAAAATGGTTAAAGAAATGACAGTTAATGTTAGACAAACACAGTTAAGTACCGGTCCTCAAGTATCTTCAATAGAAAACTTTACTTATTTTGCTGCTCGTAACAAAACCAACTTAACGAAACATATTTTTTGTGATGACAACATTTTATTTAGTGAGAGTGAATTATTTTATGACTATGCAAGTAGTACACTAAATCTTTGTTTTACCAAACTTTCTAGATCTACTACTAAAGCAGAAGCTATTTTTTAAAAAAAAGACAATTTTGAAAAAAAAACTTTTGTAAATATTTTTTTTAATTCTAATATACAGAGTAGTAAACAAAATTATCCTTTTGTTTGTATCAAGACACATTATTTAGATGTGAAATGGATTTTACAACAACGGACTTTTTGTCTAAGACGTTTGAAATTTTCGCATACTAGATCTACCATCGGTGGAGCAATATTACAAGTTTTATGTTAATATGATATTCAAAATAAATTTTTTTTAAATTTATTTAAAAATTGCTAGTAATACTTCTTGTATCAATTGTCACTACCACTTTTCTAGCCTGAGGGTATTTTGGTCATTTTGATCATTTTTGAAATTTTGAGAAATATTTGGAATTATTATGTATTATTTAGATTTATTGGAATTAATGTGATTTTTTAGAGATTCTTAGTATAATTGATTTTGGTGTTTTAGTTGACTTTGACTTATGTTGACTTTGGAGACTAACCTAGTGGCTAACCTAGGTCATGACTATGTGATTAGGATATGGAAACCTAGGTTGACTTAAGTTAGTGATAATTAACCCATTAGAATTTATTTTGGAAAAATAGGATTTGAATTGTTTAAGGAATGGCTTGTGATTTCACAAGTCATGACTTGTGACTTAAGTCTTAATAGCCCATAGGCCCACACCATGAACCAACCCTAACCCTAATCAGCCCATGGCAGCCACCATTAATCCTTTTCCCCTATTTAATCCCCTCCTAGAAATTAGGGCTAGCCTCCTTAGGAATTATTTGCTATTTTGGAAGAGGTGAGTCTCCATCTTCCTTAATCCCTAGAAAATTCATTTTAATTCGTTTTTTCTCCAAACCAATTGCATTAGGACCTAATTCTTCCATTCTTTCTGTTTGTGTAAGAATATTTCAGAGTAGGGACAATTTGTGGGAGTTTTTGAAGCTTGGAGAACCATTCCATTTGGAGATTTTGACCATTTGCTCATCAATAGGTATATTTCAATCTACTCTATGAAATTTCTGTTTTATTACATTTCTAGGATACCCTAGTCCTAACCTAACAGTAGGATAGGCTAACCCTAGATTTTAAGCCCATTTCGTGTCCGTATCGGACACGTATCAACGTGTATAGGAACGTGTTCGACGAAATGCCTCAAAGGGCATTTCGTTTGATTTTATGGATTGTGTTTGAATAGGAAAATAGATCTTGACCTTGCTTATGCATTTTCATTGCTCTGAGCACGATTTAGTGTCGGGTCGAGTCGACACAGGCACGTGGACACGTGGTCGCGCGCGTGCGTGCACGGGCACTGTGCATGCCCTGCTGCACGGGTGCATTTGCGACACGGACACGCGACGTGGACACGTGGGATTTGGCACACACCGAGGGGCAATGTCTGCCACCCCCGTGTGTCGAGTTGCACGGCCTCACGTGTCGTGTCGGACACGCACGAGCGCGTGCACTGATTTGTGTACTGTATAGTCGGCTGTCATTTCGACCACTGATACGCGTATCTTATGTCTCGTACACGTGTTGTGGACACGTGGCAGGGTGTCCTAGCCCTAGCCCTAGTCTTGGTTGACACGTAGACATGATCACGTGGGTTGTGTCGCATCGTGTCGTGTCCACGAACACCGTGAACACGTGCACGACGATTGGTCTGTGTTGTACTGTTTTTCCCTGTTTTCGTATTTAAGTGATTGGACACGTTTGTGTCCACTTTTGTGGACACAAACACATCACATAATACGTGTGCAATGTGTTTTCACATTACCAACCTCTGTTTTGGGTTTTTAATTTAATTTTCATTGTTGATTCTCATTTTCCCCTATTTACTGATTTACTTAGTATCAGTTATTTCCTGTTTTGATTCCAGGTTTATGAATTCGATTTTGTCAGTCATTTTAACCTAATTTACACCTTACTTGCATGATTTTAAACCTATAATATGTTCACGTAGTTGATTTCTAAATGTATGAGGAAATTGGGGTCAAATTGATGTGGTTTGGTTCAATTTCTGTGAAGGCCAAGTGTGGGACTGTTTTAACTGATTTTTGGGTTCTTTATGTGAATCTGTAAACTGAGATTGGGATGGGTGATATCTGAGTTTGTATGAACTGAGTTTGGGTTCATTATGAACAGAAATCTGAGAATGGTTTAAGGGGGGTTCTTCTATGTAATCTGAGTTTGTCTCACTGTTTTCACCCTCTCTCACTCACTGTTTCTCACTGATTTACACACTTTTCACACATACATAAACACGCACATGCTTCACTATTTTTCACTCACACTCATACCTCTACACACACATTCACACACCTATGTAATTGCCTCACTGTCCTGTACACACACACTCTAAAGCCTAACATACTCTATCACACCCCCTCACACTCACTGTTTACATGTATCACTAACACACACACACACTCTAGCCTAACACACATGCTTATACACTCTCATGCCTCACTTCACTCACACACTCTTGTATTTGACACACACCCAATTCCCATGATACACACACACACACATACACTTGGACACATAGTCATGTGTCCCCCTCTCTCATTTCATATGTATATATATATATATATATATATATATATATATATATATATATGCACCCACTCATATATATAGGAACCTATATATATATATATATATATATATATATATATATATATATATATATATATATATCAATTTATATATATATATATATATATATATATATATATATATATATAAATATTTTATATATATGGGTCGTTCTACAATACATCCGCTGGAAATGGATGTATCGATACATCCGAAATCTGGACCGTTGGATGTTGATTCAATGGATCGGATTGAATAATAGTGTAGAAACATCATTTAATGCTGATTTAGACTTTTGACCTGTTGGTAACTTGCTTTAGCAGGTCATTCTTCACTTTAATTTTTTCAATGAACACCCTAAATTAACTCATATTTACTCTCTCAAAAGTCCTTCCAATTTAATATTTCGTATTTTATTGTTTGGTTACAGGCCGTCGTGGTGGTGGTGTTGGTGGTTGTGGTGGAAAGAGAAACGGAGATGAAGATGGAAATAATAATCGGTCCGGATCGCGTCGAACGTCGTCGAGCCCTCCTAGAACAACGAGGAGTACCAGCTGCGCTGTGAAGAATCGGTCCGCTTCGCGTCGGACGTAGTCGAAACCTCCTCGAACAAGAAGAAGTACCAGCGGCGCCGCTCTAATTTTACTGTCCATGCCATTATCAGAAATCTTATTTTTCATCTAATAATTTTATATTTTGTTAATAAAGCTACATGTCACGGTGGCGGTGGTGAACTGAGGAAACCTGCTTCTGAGGTCGGGCGGATCATCTGCTCACATATTTAAAAAAAAATCTGTATTGATCGGACGAAATATTTTTTACTTTTCTAATGATAATATTTTCGAAGAGAATATTTTATTTGGACGGTGAATGACCATTCTCTTTGCTTTTAACACTGAGAATGGCCATTCTCTTTGCTTTTAACACGGCGAATGGACGGAGAATGGCCATTCTCTTTGCTTTTAACACGGCGAATTGACGGAGAATGGCCATTCTCTTTGCTTTTCACACGGCGAATGGACAGAGAATGGCCGTTATCTTTGCTTTTAACACGAAATATTTTTTACTTTTCTAATGATAATATTTTCGAAGAGAATATTTTATTTGGACGGTGAATGACCATTCTCTTTGCTTTTAAAACGGAGAATGGCCATTCTCTTTGCTTTTAACACGGCGAACGGACGGAGAATGGCCATTCTCTTTGCTTTTAACACGGCAAATTGACGGAGAATGACCATTCTCTTTGCTTTTCACACGGCGAATGGACGGAGAATGGCCGTTATCTTTGCTTTTAACACGGAGAATGGCCATTCTCAAGGAGAATGGCCATTCTACAATCCTTTAACATGGAGAATGGCCATTCTCCGTTCTTTGGAAACGAAGAACGGACACTCTCTGTGCTTTTAACAAAGTATGGTACATTTAGGACTGGAAATGTTCAAGTATCTCATATTTTCTTCACCAAATATTTACAGTATTTTTAATATCATTTACCATAGTACATTCATCTAATATTAAATCATTTTCAAGATAATCCGAATATCATTTTATCAGGCTTCCACTGTATTGCTGAACAAAATTTCTTGCGAATGTTTGAATATAATTAACCTACTATCAAATAGAATTTTTCTTACATTACATTATGCATTACACTGGCATCGACTTCATACTGATGGCATCGATGTACTGATGGCAATAACAAAGAATGAACAGGCAGAATTACATTTATGTTTCTGCAATAACAAGGGATGAACAGGCAGGATTACAATTTTGCTTCAGCAATAACAAGGGATGAACAGGCACTGGCATCGAATTCATACTGATGTCATCGATGTAATGATTTTTTACAGAAAGCAAAACACATTACAATCAAATAAAGTTTCAGTGATCCCAGGAATACATCCGTAATGAGGCCACCTGTAAACCCTAGCAATGCACCCTGGACTCACGAAATCTGTGATGGGCATCTGCAAATCAAAGGAATACACCAAAATATCAATATCATCTATGAATGCCAACTGTCAACCAAATAAACGCTTCAACCAAAAAATCATAATCAAATTAAGTATACTTCATTCCAAGTCCAATAAACTACATAATTCACGTTACAGTAATCTGCCCAATCCACGTTAGTAATTCAAAATAGAACCTGCATAATTCACAATACAATAATCCAAATAAATACCAGACCTACTCTAAATTCAAGACCATATTACATTTTCAAAACAAATTACGAACTATGCAATGAGTACAAGCGAAAAGTTTAGTCTTACAATATTTCAAACACAAAATTTAGTTTGTCCGCCATGACCAACAAATATTCAGAACAATATTACAAGTCAAATATTACTTTCAAATTGAAATAAGAGACATTCAAAACTCAAAAGATGAATCTTCATAGCCGTCTCCATCTTCTTCTTCTTGTTTCTTTTTTTTTCCTACTTCTTCTTTCTCAAAATATCCTTCACCTACACCTTGAGGGACGGATGAAGAAAAATTATAGTCAGTATGGACTCACTTTATAGGTAGAAATGACATCCAGAAACATAAATAGAAGTATCAAAGTGATGGCTAGCATTAAAGTGTCAATGTGCACAATGTGTATTTTTACATAAGATTTTGGGCTAACCCCATTTACCTTCTTCACGAGGGAAGAAAAATCTTATTCTTGGTCAGCAAATTCAACCTCTATCTGGTTAATCTTATCCAGAATCAATTTCTGGTTGTCGGATATAGTCTTCATCTCTTTGAAGACATTCTCAAAGTTTGCAGCAACAAAATTGTATAGATCATCAACCCTGTCCTTAGTGTTTTTGATTCCATAAGTTGATGGTTTTCCAGATGTTGATGGTTTGCTTGCAGCTGCTGCCCGTTTTCCAAACATTCGAGTGAAGGTTAGTTTTCTCATGGGACCTTTGTTTTTAATATAAACATCCCCTGCTAAGATTGGGACAGAATGTTTATTAGCCATCGAGCATACAAATTCTCCGAAAGGGAGAGCTGTCCTTGCAGTTGGTTTTCCCACGAGATGCATCATTCTACTGAACATGTAGGAACCTATATCTATCCTTTGTTTCTTCCCCATATAATAAAGAAATTTTACTCTTTCGGGATGGATGGAAAACTCATGTCCAGTAGGGTTGAGTGTTTGAGATACGTAGGCATGCAACAATTTATACAAAGTTTTTAATTGATCTTTGTATACATTTTGAGGGGTCTTGGCACCCATGGAAACACCTGTAATCTCATGAATTGCATCCGTCATGGAAACATTATCAATATCTTTCATATCAAACTCAGAAACTGGATCAAATCCATAAAATTCGTTGATGACAGCAGCATTTACCCTAATCAGTTTCCCTCTCAGAAACACCAGTGGTTGATCCTCTTCTTTTTCTTTAATTTCAGCCGGAAGATTTGAGTAAAATTCTCTTACTATTGTTTGGGAGATTTTCTCAAGACAGGATTTGTTCAGTTTCTCCAATTGATAGAATTTCAATATATCCAGGAAAACTTCGTCTTCGACATCATCCATCTTAATTGATCTTTCAGGCATAACAGCCTTTTTCTTGAAATATTTAATGTAAATCTTCTTAGTTTTAGAGTCTTTAAATTTTTTACCTCCTCTCCAGCCTGGGACTTATTTGATGATTGTTCTTCCTCTTCATTTTCCTCTTCTGATGAGGATTCAAAATCCACAGAGTACGCTGATGACTCTGTATCCGTTGCCACCTTAGCCTTCGCTTGAGTACGCCTTCGATCTTCATAAGTTGAGTCTTCCGACGACTCTGTATGGAAGATAGATTTTCTGGTCTTCGTCGAGCAATGAGTGTTTTTAGCCTTTTTTGCACGTGGCTTGGCTGCTGCCTCCGCTTTTATCTTAGCTGCCGCCGCCGCTGCTTCCGCCGCTGCCCTTTCGGCCTCTGCCCTAGCGACCATAATCTTGGTTTTCGCCGCCCTTGCAAGTTCTGCCCTTCTGGCCTGTATCGCATACCTTCGTGGATCCTTCCCCTTCGGCGACGGTCGTTGTTTCTTCGGCGACATTTTGATTAGAAGAGGGTTTAGGAGAGGGTTTGGGAGAAGAAAGAGGGTTTGAGAGAAGAAGATGGAAAATTCGACCGTCTTATATGACCTTGGAAAGTGGAAAAAATTAGAATAGTTTTGGGTCTTAAATTAAATTTATTACTATTATTACTAGTATAAGACGGTCGAATTTATTACTATTAAATTTAAAAAACTACTTTCCAAAATTAAATTTATTACTATTATTACTAGTATATATCCATGTGAAATCACTACATAAACCTTTGGGATTTTGAGACCTTAATTTTTAAAAATTCTCTTCCAAAATTAAATTTATTACTATTATTACTAGTATATATCCACGTGTTCCGTATAAATTATTGAAAAATTTGGCAGAAAAAATGTGGTGGAAACATATTTATTTAAAAAAATTTGACAACATATTTAAGAATGTGAAGTTTAAGACTCAATATTTCCGTTTTTCGAATATTTGATTAATTTTTTGAAAATAAGAAGACTATGTACTTGAAAAGAGTAAAATTGAAACACTCAATGTTGTCCTCTATTTTACTTTGTAATCATATTTAAGATGGATTTGACGGCAAGATTGACGCTGGCAGCATAATCAATTCTATGACGTAACAAGTCATTGATGCGATATCGTCGCTGATATATTGATTTGACGTAACAAGATTTGCTAATTATAAAGAGCAATGCTATAGTTAGCAAATGGGTGTAAGTTGTAAGAAGGTTGTAAAAGTTTGATTCTAGCCGAAACCAAATTGAGTTAACAAAATATTATATTTCATTAAATCCCAGCTTCGTCGCCGGAACATTCTCCAGAGAAGTATACAAGAGGAGGACAAAAAACTGTAAAAAAACGAAAAAAAAGGGTCTAGCCCTCACTGGCCTCCCGGAGGATCTCCGCAAAGTCCTGCAGGGTGCGCACACCCGCCCTATGGCACAGGCGGCGAAACGCTTCCCTCTTCTCCAGAGAATCCCGTTCCTCCGGAGTGATCGGCAACAGGTCAAAGTTTGGCGCCGGATGAAGAGGTCGAGCGATGACCTCCAGTGACAACCCGACGGAGGTCAGAAAGTTCGCAGCCGCTTCCAGCCAGTCATGGGCCGGAGGCGACGCAGAGGGTGCTCCATGCGAAGATGCTCGGCGACGACAGGAAGAAGGCTCTGGCAATGGTTCCCAACCAGATGTTCTTTTTGGAGCCATGTTAAATGTGCAACCTACTCAGATGAATGGGGACCCCTATGTATATATATACACGTTCCTAACCGACTCTTCGTATTCCTTATTGGGAGTTGGGATATAATGTTAAATGAGCTTACTATTTCTTTTATAACTGTTCTGCTTTGAATCGGATCATCTTCAGATGCAAGTGAGTCCCAAATTTCAACAGTCCTGTTTTTAAACACAACTCTTGCAAGAGTATAGTGTTCGCCCAAATGAATGGGTATGTATATCTGAATCAGGATAATTAGGTAAAACAAATTAGTAAATTTTTAGAAAATTAGGATTAATAATTAAACATAAATACATTAATACCTCTTTACAAGTGCTTAAAGATCCCATGTAATCCTGAAAGTATTTATACTTCTTCCATATTTCATAAGGCTTTTTGACGGATGGAGGTAACGTGGCTTTCTACATTCACATCAATTAATACATTAAGAAGGACAAACAAACGAGAAAATTGTTAATACATATGCATTGAAGAATAAAATGCTCACTCACCGACATCCTTATTGGTAAAAACCATACTTTAGCTTTATTGGAGGTTCTTTTCCGTTCCTCCGCAGTGAGAATAGCAGAGACAATACTTATAATCTGAATAAAACATTAAAAATATCAGCGATGGAATCGAAGTAAACATAGATGGCATCTAAGAAGAAATATACTATCTATACATACCCCATTGGTAATTCTCGTTAAAGGAGCTAAGGTCTTCATCTCCCACCGAGACACATAGGTTTTGTTGCAAGATGATATTATTTCACTAAGAAAAGAAACGAATAAATTAGGAGAAAAAAACTGTTGGAATAAAATCAAAACTCATATTACTTACTCGTCATCTCTATCATCTGCAAAAATATAGTCGTAATATCTCGAAGAAACACTAGTACAATTGCTAGGCTTCGAGGTTGAACCACTTATTAAATTTTTGGATGGTGTGACCGGATTTATATTTATACGCATTCTTTTAGAAGGACTGCTAAAGACAGTTTCTTCTTCTTCTATAGCTTCCAATGCGAGATATCGGTCTAATCCTTTACTACGAGACTGTAGCTCCACGTCCTCCTCTTCAGAAGAAGATTCAACGGAAACCACCTTCACATTATTAAATGCTCTAGATGAAGATGCCTGCTTCAAAGCTGGAGATTCTTCAATCTTATCCAAACGCCGAGATAACTTAATTTGTTCAATTTTTATCTTTGCAACATCAGCTGAAATCGTCGCCAGATGTTCTTCAATCTTGCACAACAAACGCGGAATGAAGGTTTCATTTGGATTTGGCATCCAATCTTCTACGTCTTCTACATTTCCCCCCGTACGAGTAGACATCTTGAGAACAAGAAAACTATTGTATTTCAGAAAACTATTCTATGTATTTCAGAATGAATAATAGTACTATGAAACAAGAAAACTATTGTATATATAGCAAAAGAGAAGTACAAAAAGTGAGGAAGATGGAAAGACAAATAAATTTCGAGACTAGCAAACAATCTACTAGCCGTTTGATTAAGGAGGGCTCGAGGAAGATTCTACTAGCCGTTTGATTGAGGAGGGCTCGAGGAAGATTCTACTATCCGTTTGAAAATTACAAAAGGTTATCGTGATCAACTCCAATTAAGGAACTCTATAAGAGGTTTAATTCCGCTTGATTGAGGAACTCGACGAAGTCCACCGCGAACCGGAACTTCTACTTCTTTTCTTCTTCATCTCCGTTTCTCCTTCCACCACCACCATGCCCTGTAGATTTATAAAAAAAATATTAAATTGTTAGATGAAACAAAAAAACTAAATACAGAAAGATTACTAAATCAAAATCAAACAGAAGACATTCATAGAAAACATGAGATTAAAGATAAAAGTGTCACAGAAGCAACACCACAATTTTACAACAACTAAGCAGACTCTGCTAAGCAATAACTAAAATTAGGGATTGTGTCCTCCTTGGATTTAATTTACACAAAGAAGAGATTTGAGAGAACGAGCTTTTGTAGGCTTCCTTAATGTACCATTCTCCGTCCTAAATGTACCATTCTCCGTCCATTCGCCGTATTAAAAGCAAAGAGAAAGGCCATGTTCCTTCTTGAAAGCAAAAAGAATGGCCATTCTCCGTCCATTCGCCGTATTCACCGTCCATTCGTCGTATTAAAGCAAAGAGAATGGCCATTCGCCGTATTCTCCGTCCATTCTCTGTCCTAAATGTACCATTCTCCGTCCATTCGCCGTATTAAAAGCAAAGAGAAAGGTCATTATCCGTCCATTGGCCGTATTCACCGTCCGTTCGCCATATTAAAAGCAAAGAGAATGGCCATTCTCCGTCCATTCGCCATATTCACCGTCCATTCGCCACATTAAAAGCAAAGAGAATGGCCATTCGCCGTATTCTCCGTCCTAAATGTACCATTCTCCGTCCTAAATGTACCATTCTAAGTGTTAAAAGCAAAGAGAATGGCCATTTTTTGTCCAAAAAAATTTTCTTCTCGAAAATATTATCTTTAGAAAAGTTAAAAAATAATCCGCCCGACCTCAGAAGTAGGTTTCCTCAGTTCACCACCACCACCATGACATGTAGCTTTATTAACAAAATATTAAATTGTTAAATGAAAAATAAAATTTCAGACAATGGCATGGGCAGTAAAATTTTAGCGGCGCCGCTGGTACTTCTCCTTGTTCGAGGAGGTCTCGACGACGTCCGACGCGAAGCGGACCGATTCTTCTCGGCGCAGCTGGTAGTCCTCGTTGTTCTAGGGGTGCTCGACGACGTTCGACGCGATCCGAACCGTTTCTTATTTCCTTCTTCATCTCCGTTTCTCTTTCCACCACCACCAGCACCACCACGACTACCATGGCCTGTAACCCCAAAAAAATAAAAGGTTCAGATTAAATTGGATGGACTTTTGAGAGAGTAAATATGAGTTATTTTAGGGTGTTCAATGAAAAAATTAAAGTGAAGAATGACCTGCTAAAGCAAGTTACCAACAGGTCAAAAGTCTAAATCAACATTAAATGATGTATCCTGTATTATTTTATCTGAATTAAACCTGAACCGTTGGATTAACATCCAACGGTCCAGATTTTGGATGTATCGATACATCCATTTCCAGCGGATGTATTGTAGAATTTTCCTATATATATATATATATATATATATATATATATATTTTTTTTTTTTTTTTTTTCAATTCATATATATCTCAATTCGTATATATATATATGATATTGTATATGTGTGATATACTATAGATACCTATATGCCTTTGTGTGTACCATATCATATATTAATAGATGTGTAGGTGTGGTATTCATATAGTTAGCCTATATGCAATTTGTGTATTATTTTAGATATAGAATAGCCTTGTGTAGGTGTGTTATAGGTTGGTTTAGACTTGGTTTAGCCTATGGCCTAGTCTCTTAGCCTATGGCCTAGGCTCTTAGTCTATGGGTGTATTTGTTAGACCTAGTATGGAATCTAGAATAGACTGTTAAGCCTAGATTAGTCTTGTTAGACCTAGAATAGACTAGTTAGACTAGTTTGACCTAGTTTGACTTCTAGGGTTGACCAGAGTTGACCAACAGTTGACTTTGGTCTAGATTGACCTAGATTCATGTAGTATGCATCGTAGTACATCTTATTACTATTCTGGACTTGTTGTGACTTGTACTATTCTAAATAGGAGCCAGACACCACTCCTCTGACAGTACTTTCATCTCGGACATTCAGTTAGCAGGCGAGTACATTCTCTGATCTTTTTATACCTGTCTAGACTATATTCTTGCTCTAGATTACTCTACATGATGCTGACACGTATCTTCACAGATTAGTAGTATATGGATCCTTTCCTGAGATGTTATCCCTTTACGAGTGCATCGGATATTTTATGTTCATGTACTTTATCATGTGCATCAGGTACTCCTTGTACTCGTACTAGTTCATGTTATTACATGTTCTCATGTACTTTCATGTGCTTTATCACGTGCCTCATGTACTACTCATTACATGAGTTCACGTATTTAGTTGTATTCATGTGCTTATAACGTAACTTGAATAGATCCTTGTGTATTGATTGGGGCGGGGTGAGTAGAATTGGTTATGTGAACACTATTTCCAGTAGCTGTATTCATGTGCCTCCATATTTGTATTCATGTGCCCCTAAGTCGTTTACATAACCATATTGTACTCTAAATCACGTAGTCACTTACAGTCTCTACTATCATGTATTTACTTTCAGTTAGAAAATATCTCCTGTTTACTTGTACTTCCATTCAGCATTTCCTGTATTTTACTCTATTGCATAATTTATACTCCTAACCTGCTATGAACTGTTTGAGAGATATGTGCTCGTTCCCGTCCTGACTGGACCTGTTGAAAATTTTACAGAGGACGAGGAGGAGGCCTGCTTAGACACTTACTATGGGACAGCCTTAGAGGACACTTGCGATCTGGACTTCCAGTCGGATCCCTTAGCAGTAAAGACAGTTGCTCCATAGTTAGTTTATCTTATTTCATAGTATTTGGAGTTGAGTTGTATATACATTTGGGATTTGTATTATGTCTGGATGTTGTGGAGTTTATCATAGACACTTAGTTTCTCTCTACTGTATTTTTGTGGATTTGGATCTTGCATCTTATTATCTATCTATCTTCCTTTCATGTTCTATCTTAGCTGTGATTGAGTTATATTCTGTTATGTCACCCCCATTCGGAGAGTATAACTGTTTTACCTTCAACTGTTAGATGTTGTGACCTAGGACAACGTTCTACCGCCGACACTGCGGCGTAGGCTGGACGTACCCACGTCTCGTGCCCTTATTCTAGGGTGCGGATCGTGACACGTTTTTAGTGGTGGCCCATGCAGGTCTAGGTTGGAAATGTAGTGGTATTCGAACTAGAATATCACTGCAGCCTGCAGTAGGAATTACTATATTTTTTGAAGGTACTCAATCACACTAGGAAAACTCCTTATCAGATTTCGTATATCTATTTTGCTGCTTATTGTCTTCCTTAGAAAATTTAACTGTCCTCCTTTGATATTTCGATTCATTCTCAGTAATTGTTTCTTGTTTGATTTGTGTCTCCAAGATGGTTGAGACGCGATCGCATCGCCCTGGACTGGGAGACGCTGGAGAGGGGTCTAGCACCTCTCGACCTCAGCAGCAGCCAGCTCCCGGTGCCACAGGGCCAGTGCAGCCCTCAGGAGTCGGTGTTTCTGCCACTTTTGGAGGAGCACCTCCACCAGTCAGGAGGCCAGTTGTGATTCCTGAGATCCTTCCACCGCAGCAGCCTTCGCCTGCGGGGATGGTAGATGCAGCACATCTCTTCTCCTTCGTAGAGAGGATTCTTGAGTCCCACCAGCAGCAGCAGATGAGACAAGCTGCAGATTTCAGGCAGGGGATCGATGAGGCACACCAGCTGGTTCGTACTACAGTCTAGATGATCACAGCTCAGGGGACCCAGCTGCAGCCCCGTCGGAGGGAGAAGAACATTTAGGACTTCTAGAAGATGCATCCTCGGGAGTTCTTCGGCACAGAGGGCATCCATGTTGCAGACGACTGGATAGAGCATATTGAGGAGATCTTCCTACTGGCGGAGATACCAGCTCAACTTCAGATCGAGGCAGTGGGCAGTCAGATGCAAGACTTAGCCCGTGCGTGGTATATCAGACAGATCCCAGGGTGGGAGTTGAGGGCCAGACTTGGCCCAGTTCAAGGAGCTGTTTAAGGAGCAGTTCTTTCATGATGTTGCCCTGGGAGGTATCGAGGCACAGTTCGAGGCTCTGGTTCAGGGGAACCAGATGGTAGCTGAGTATGCCTGGGAGTTCTACAGATTGGCCCGATTCATTGATGACTTGTCTGAGAAGATGAAGGCGAGGATGTTTCGTCGAGGCTTGATTAGAGAGGTTCGACCGCTGACTAAGAGCGACCGGAATGCTACTTATACTGAGATATTTTCTGGGGCCATGGCGGCGGAGGACGACCTAGGGCTGGAGCAGAAGAGGGGTCGTGACTTCCAGGGTGGCAGCAGCAGTCAGGGGCAGGCCAAGAGGCCTCACTTCCAGTAGCAGTATCAGCAACAGAGGCCAGTTCAGCAGTATCAGCAGCAGGGTCGTGCACATTTTTAGCAGGTACAGCAGCAGCAGAGGCATAAGCAGCAGGTAGTTGTTTGTGCCTTCTGCAAAAAACTGGGGCACATGATCCATGAGTGTAGGAAAAAGCTAGGCAAGTGCCTTCTTTGTGGTGCGGGAGATCACCAGTTGAGGGATTGTCCTGGGGCTTTTGGGCGAGGAGCTCAGGGAGGTGGAGCCAAGGCTCCAGCAGGCCAGTAGAGGGGGCCACTGCAGACCCAGCAGCAGAGGTTCCAGCAGTACCAGCAGCAGGCACGAGGTGGACAGCAGGGGCGAGCTTTCGCCATGGCAGCTGAGGATGCTGAGGCCATCGGAGAGCTGATAGCAGGTTCGGTTCTCCTAGATTCCCTTCCAGTATTTGTACTCTTTGATTCCGGGGCTTCCTACAGCTTTGTGTCAGTATCGTATGCTATTAGACACAGTTTGGTTTCTGAACCATTACCTAGGACCTGCAAGATCACGACCGGGGGTGGGGTCATCCTCGTGAGTGATGTTTGCAGAGGGCGGAGCATCTTATTGGGAGGCCGACAGTTGGGAGTGAGTTTACTCGTCATGCCATTACCGAACTACGATATAGTATTAGGTATGGACTGGCTGAGTAGACACCATGCCCGTATTGATTATCGAGGGGGTAGAGTTTTGTTCGGGGCATCAGGAGAGCCAGAGTTTGAGTACACCCGGCGGCAGCAGAGCAGGACGGCGGAGTCTTCTGTGGAGCATCAGTTGAGGAGCAGGTGGCTCCGCATCCCTCGATCGCAGAGTTTATAGACGTATTCCTAGAGGAGTTGCCAGGGCTTCCAGCGGACAGAGATATAGAGTTCTCGATAGACTTGGTTCCCGGTACGGAACTGATATCCCAGCATGTCTATCGAGCGAATAACAGTGAACTGGTGGAGCTGAAGAAGCAGGTAGATGGGCTGCAGGACAAGGGCTTCATCCGTTCGATTTCTTCACCTTGGGGTGTACCGGTACTTTTCGTACCCAAGAAGGATGGGTCGGTACGGATGTGTATCGACTATAGGGCACTTAACAGCCTGACGATCAAGAACAGATACCCACTGCCGTGGATCGATGATCTCTTTGATCAGTTGAGCGGAGCTCGGGTATTCTCCAAGATTAATTTGAGGTCAGGTTATCACCAGGTGAAGGTGAAGAGGGAGGATATTCCTAAGACCGCTTTCAGGATGCGATACGGGCAGTTTGAGTTTTTTGTTATGCCGTTTGGGCTAACCAATGCACCAGCAGTATTTATGAATCTAATGAACAAGGTGTTCCACCAGTACTTGGACAAGTTCGTGGTGGTGTTCATTGATGATATCTTGGTATATTCCAAGACTGAGGAGGAGCACGAGAAGCATCTGTGGATAGTGCTAGAGACTCTCAGGAGGGAGCAGCTTTATGGGAAGCTCTCCAAGTGTGAGTTTTTTTTGGACCGGGTGGACTTCTTGGGGTATGTGGTGACTGGAGATGGTATCTCAGTTGACCCCAAGAAGATTGTAGCAGTTGAGGCTAAGACAACGCCGACTTCAGTGGCAGAGATCAGGAGTTTCCTGGGGCTGGCATGATATTATAGGAGATTTGTGCAGGATTTCTCCCGGGTTTCAGAGCTGTTGACTCGGTTGACCCGGAAGGATGCTGAGTATGTTTGGTCAGAGGAGTGTCAGGCAGCTTTTGATGAGTTGAAGAAGTGGCTTACGACAGCTCCGATTCTGACATTGCCTTCAGGATCAGGTGGATTCACTATTTATAGTGATGCTTCAGGGAAGGGGCTGGGTTGTGTCTTGCAGCAGCATGGGAAGGTGATTGCCTATGCTTCCAGGCAATTGCATCCCCATGAGAAGAACTACCCTACCCATGACCTGGAGCTGGCAGCGGTGATTTTTGCTTTAAAGTTGTGGAAGCACTATCTGTATGGCGAGAGGGTAGAGATTTTCACAGATCATAAGAGCTTGAAGTATGTGTTTACACAAAAAGAGCTCAACATGAGGCAGCACAGATGGCTAGAGTTGATGAGGGACTTTGACATCTCACTTCAGTATCACCCAAGGAAGGCCAACGTGGTTGTCGATGCCTTGAGTAGGTATCCGACAGCCATGTGTTTGACTATGGATCAGCATTTGCTTGCAGACTTGGAGAGCCTTGGGATTGAGGTGATTGTGCCAGGGGTGCCGATATAGTTATAGGGCCTTCAGATACAGTCGGACCTGATAGACCGGATCAAGACGACACAGTTCGAGGATGTGGCTCTGCGGTGTATTCGAGAGCAGGTTTGTACAGGATTGGTAGATGGCGAGTTTTTACTTACAGAGGATGGTGCCCTGAGGCACGGTTCCAGGTTATGTATGCCTAGCGGGGAGCTCAGAGAGCAGATCATGCAGGAGGCTCACAGATTGCAGTACTCTATACATCCTGGTGCCAACAAGATGTATCGGGATCTGCGAGAGCATATCTGGTGGTACGGGATGAAGCGGGAGGTATCCCACTTCGTAGCTAGATGCTTGGTCTGTCAGCAGGTCAAGGCAGAGAGGCAGAGGCCCGAAGGATTATTGCAGCCGTTGACCATTCCAGAGTGGAAGTGGGAACATATCACCATGGATTTTGTATCGGGGTTGCCGCGTACACCAGGAGAGAAAGACGGAATTTGGGTCATCGTTGACAGGTTGACCAAATCGGCCCACTTCTTGCCATTCAAGGTGGGTACGTCTACAGAGAGGCTTGCAGAGTTGTATATGAGACAGATAGTCAGGATTCACGGAGTTCTCGTCAACATAGTCTCAGATCGGGATAGTCGTTTTACTTTCCATTTCTGGAGGAGTTTACAGACTAGTTTGGGTACTCAGCTCAAGTTTAGTACTGCATACCACCCCCAGACGGACGGACAGTCAGAGAGGACTATTCAGACCCTTGCAGATATGCTACGGACGTGCGTCCTAGATTTTGGAGGTTCCTGGGAGGATCACCTACATTTGGTGGAGTATGCATACAACAACAGTTATCAGGCCAGCATTGAGATGTCACCGTTTGAGGCTCTGTACGAGCGTAGGTGTCGTACACCCTTATATTGGGATGATGTTGGAGAGCGAGCTTTACTAGGACCAGAGATGGTTGTTGACGTAGCCGAGAAGGTGAAGCTCATCAGGGACAGACTTCGCGTGGCGCAGGACAGACATCGGCACTGGGCCGATAGCTATCGGAGGCCGCTGGAGTTTGAGGTACAGATTTAGAGATAGGATTAGAAGTATGTTGTATTTTGTTTTGTTTAATTGATCATGTTTGATTTTTAGTAACTTGAGACCTTGCTTGTGATTAGGTTGGAGACATGATTTTTCTGCGGATATCTCTGACTCGTGGTACGATATGTTTTGGTGGAGGTGGGAAGCTTAGCCCGCGCTTCATCGGCCCTTTCGTTATCAGCGGAAGAGTCGGTGACGTGGCATACTGGCTAGACTTGCCACCTGCACTAGTGGGGGTCCACAACGTATTCCACGTATCACAGTTGAGACGGTACGTGGCTGACCCTAGCCATGTGTTCGATCATTCGGAGATTGAGGTTGGACCTACTCTCAGTTATCCAGAACAGCCTGTGGAGATTCTGGATCGCCGAGAGAAGGTATTGAGGAACCAGGTGATACCCTTGGTACGCATCGCATGGAGGCATCATTCTCAAGGAGAGTCTACCTGGGAGCGGGAGGATGAGATGCACGAGAGGTACCCCTATCTTTTTGGACCTTGAGGTATACTTTTCTATCCTTCTCAGCAGTTTAGTTTCGCATTTAATTTCGAGGACGAAATTATTTTAAGGAGGGTAGATTTGTCACTACCACTTTTCTAGCTTGAGGGTATTTTAGTTATTTTTGAAAATTTGAGAATTATTTGGAATTATTATGTATTATTTAGATTTATTGGAATTAATGTGATTTTTAGAGATTTTTAGTATAATTGATTTTGGTGTTTTAGTTGACTTTGACTTATGTTGACTTTGGAGACTAACCTAGTGGCTAACCTAGGTCATGACTATGTGACTAGGAAATGGAAACCTAGGTTGACTTAAGTTAGTGATAATTAACCCATTAGAATTCATTTTTGGAAAAATAAGATTTGAATTGTTTAAGGAATGGCTTGTGATTTCACAAGTCATGACTTGTGACTTAAGGCTTAATAGCCATTAGGCCCACACCATGAACCAACCATAACCCTAATCAGCCCATGGCAGCCACCATTGATCCTTTCCCCTATTTAATCTCCTCCTAGAAATTAGGGCTAGCCTCCTTAGGAATTATTTGCTATTTTGGAAGAGGTGAGTCTCCATCTTCCCTAATCCCTAGAAAATCTTTAATTCGTTTTTCCTCCAAACCAATTGCATTAGGACCTAATTCTTCTGTTCTTTCTATTTGTGTAAGAATATTTCAGAGTAGGGACAATTTGTGGGAGTTTTTGAAGCTTGGAGAACCACTCCATTTGGGGATTTTGACCCTTTGCTCATTAATATGTATATTTCAATCTACTCCATGAAATTTCTGTTTTATTATATTTCTAGGATGCCCTAGCCCTAACCTAACAGTAGGATAGGCTAACCCTAGATTTTTAGCCTATTTCGTGTCCGTATCGGACACGTATCAACGTGTATAGAAACGTGTTCGACGAAATGCCTTTTGAGGCATTTCGTTTGATTTTGTGGATTGTGTTTGAATAGGAAAATAGATCTTGACCTTTCTTATGCATTTTTATTGCTCAGAGCATGATTTAGTGTCGGGTCGAGTCGACACAGGCAGGTGGACACGAGGTCGCGCGCGCGCGTGCACTATGTATGCCCTGCTGCACGGGTGCATTTGCGACACGGACACACGACGTGGACACGTAGGATTTGGCACACACCGAGGGGCAATATCTGCCACCCCGTGTGTCGAGTTGCACGGCGTCACGTGTCGTGTCGGACATGCACGAGCGCGTGCACTGATTTGTGTATTGTACAGTCGGCTGTCATTTCGACCACTGATACGCGTGTGTTGTGTCTCGTACACGTGTTGTGGACACGTGGCGGGGTGTCCTAGCCCTAGCCCTAGTCTAGGTTGACACGTGGATACGATCACGTGGGTTGTGTCGTGTCGTGTCGTGTGCACGGACACCGTGAACACGTGCACGACGATTGGTCTGTGTTGCACTATTTTTCTTGTTTTCGTATTTAAGTGATTAGACACGTTTGTGTCCACTTTTGTGGACACAAACACATCACATAACACGTGTGCAATGTGTTTTCACATTACCAACCTCTGTTTTGGGTTTTTAATTTAATTTTCAATGTTGATTCTCATTTTCCCCTATTTACTGATTTACTTAATATCAGTTATTTCCTGTTTTGATTCCAGGTTTACGAATTCGATTTTGTTAGTCATTTTAACCTAATTTACACCATTACTTGCATGATTTTAAATCTATAATATGTTCACCTAGTTGATTTCTAAATATATGAGGAAATTGGGGTCAAATTGATGTGGTTTGGTTCAATTTCTGTGAAGGCCAAGTGTGGGACTGTTTTAACTGATTTTTGAGTTCTTTATGTGAATCTGTAAACTGAGATTGGGATAGGTGATATCTGAGTTTGTATGAACTGAGTTTGGGTTCATTATGAACAGAAATCTGAGAATGGTTTAAGGGGGGGTTCTTCTATGTAATTTGAGTTTGTCTCACTGTTTTTACCCTCTTTCACTCACTGTTTCTCACTGATTTACACACTTTTCACACACACATAAACACACACATGCTTCACTGTTTTTCACTCACACTCATACCCTCTACACACACATTCACACACCTATGTAATTGCCTCACTATCCTCTACACACACACTCTAAAGCCTAACATACTCTATCACACACCCTCACACTCACTGTTTACATGTATCACTAACACACACACACACACTCTAGCCTAACACACATGCTTATACACTCTCATGCCTCACTTCACTCACACACTCTTGTATTTGACACACCCAATTCCCATGATACACACACACATACACTTGGACACATAGTCATGTGTCCCCCTCTCTCATTTCATATGTATATATATATATATGAATTGATATATATATATATATATATATATATATATATATATATATATATATATATATATATATATATATATATATATATATATGAATTGATATATATATATATATATATATATATATATATATATATATATATATATATAAAATATATATATATATATATATATGTATGATATTGTTTATGTGTGATATACTATAGATACCTATATGCGTTTGTGTGTACCATATCATATATTAATAGATGTGTAGGTGTGGTATTCATATAGTTAGCCTATATATAATTTGTGTATTATTTTAGATATAGAATAGCCTTGTGTAGGTGTGTTATAGGTTGGTTTAGACTTGGTTTAGCCTATGGCCTAATCTCTTAGCCTATGGCCTAGGCTCTTAGTCTATGGGTGTATTTGTTAGACCTAGTATGGAGTTTAGAATAGACTGTTTAGCCTAGATTAGTCTTGTTAGACCTAGACTAGACTAGTTTGACCTAGTTTGACTTCTAGGGTTGACCAAGAGTTGACTTTGGTCTAGATTGACCTAGATTCATGTAGTATGCATCGTAGTGCATCTTATTACTATTCTGGACTTGTTGCGACTTGTACTGTTCTAAATAGGAGCCAGACACCACTCCTCGGATAGTACTTTCATCTTGGACATTCAGTTAGCAGGCGAGTACATTCTCTGATCTTTTCATACCTGTCTGGACTATATTCTTGCTCTAGATTACTCTACATGATGCTGACACGTATCTTCACGGATTAGTACTATATGGATCCTTTCCTGAGATGTTATCCCTCTACGGGTGCATCGGGTATTTTATGTTCATGTACTTTATCATGTGCATCAGGTACTCCTTGTACTCGTACTAGTTCATGTTATTACATGTTCTCATGTGCTTTCATGTGCTTTATCACTTGCCTCATGTATTACTCATTACATGAGTTCACGTATCTTAGTTGTATTCATGTGCTTATAACGTAACTTGAATGGATCCTTGTGTATTGATTGGGGCGGGGTGAGTAGAATTGGTTATGTGAACACTATCCCCAGTAGCTGTATTCATGTGCCTCCTTATTTGTATTCATGTGCCCCTAAGCCGTTTACATAACCATATTGTACTCTAAATCACGTAGTCACTTACAGTCTCTACTATCATGTATTTACTTTCAGTTAGAAATATCTTCTGTTTACTTGTACTTCCATTCAGCACTTCCTGTATTTTACTCTATTGCATGATTTATACTCCTAACCTGCTATGAACTGTTTGAGAGATATGTGCTCGTTCCCGTCCTGACTAGACCTGTTGAAAATTTTACAGAGGACGAGGAGGAGGCCTTCTTAGACACTTATTGTGGGACAGCCTTAGAGGACACTTGCGATCTGGACTTCCAGTCGGATCCTTTAGCAGTAGAGACAGTTGCTCCATAGTTAGTTTATCTTATTTCATAGTATTTGGAGTTGAGTTGTATATATATTTGGGATCTGTATTATGTCTGGATGTTGTGGAGTTTATCATAGACACTTAGTTTCTCTCTACTATATTTCTATGGATTTGGATCTTACATCTTATTATCTATCTATCTTCCTTTCATGTTCTACCTTAGCTGTGATTGAGTTATATTCTGTTATGTCACCCCCATTCGGAGAGTATAATTGTTTTACCTTCAACTGTTAGATGTTGTGACCTAGGACAGCGTTCTACCGCCGATACTGCGGCGTAGGCTGGACGTACCCACGTCTCGTGCCCTTATTCTAGGGTGCGGGTCGTGACATCAATACCTTAAAATCTCAATTTCTGCCGTATTACAAGGATAACTTTTTGATATAGAATGTGCTTGTCATTTTGTTAGTTTAGTTGTACATGATTGCCTTAAATTTTTTCAAACTAATTTATAAAATATTAGATCATGTCTAATTGGTTAGAACACTTCTCCAAGTAGGCAACAAGAGTCTAAAATGTTATGTGCATAATATGATTTAAAATTTAGAAGATTTTTTAAGGATGCATTACATAGATGTAATTCTATCTATTTGATGTTGAAGTATTGTATTAAATATACATATGTTACTACCCATCATATTATGTTAATCCAAGCGTTGATTACCAAATAACCCATAATATGGTCAGTTGCTACTTCAATTTATGATTTTTAATTTATTTTTACAATGTTAGATATATATTATCTAGAGTTTATTATCCAACTTATCCTTTAATTTTAACATAATAATTAATATTTTTATTTATTTACAAAATATAAAAATACTCCTGGTTTTGATTATATCGTTTCTAAAATAAAAATAAAAATTCTAAAGTATTGGCATAAAGTACATCTTTTATATTGTTTGGCTGCAGTTTTGGATCATGAAATCAAATTAGATGTTGTATTTATATTGTTAGACGATTTTCATAAAAATATGAAGGTTGAGGTAAGTAGCTTAAAATTAGAAATTAAAGAACATTTAAATACTCTTATTAGTTTATAATGAAGAAGAAAAAAAAAGTTGTATCGATCCGATTCGATACCATCGCTCAAGGTATAGCTCTGATAATTTCTTAGTTATTCCATAATAAGAGTATACTACAAAGGAAGAAACAAAAGTAATCTTTCCTCACAACTCAAGAATTGTCCTTGTATTTAAACTATCATAATAAAGATGACGAGGATTCTGGATCATATTTTTCAATTTTAGAATGGTGGAAAATACATATAATTTATCATATACTTTCTTCTTTAGCAAGTAATCTTTTAATGGTCACAATGTCTACGGTAGCATCAGAATCTTATTTTAGTGCAGGTTCAAAAATCCTAAAAAAGAAGAAAAACGTGATGCTACCAGATATTTTGGAAGTCTACATTTGCATTCAAGATTGGGTTCGTAAATATAAGAGATGAATGTGTTAGAATTTTTTTACTTTTCTTCCTTTAAAAAATCTGCAAACAAAATAAATAATATAAATGTTACCGGCCTCCGAAAAAGTCACGCACGTAGCACTGCCCTAAGAGTTAATCCAGGTTTATGTGCAGACTTTGTCCGAATGCTCCCTGTGGTAAAATCTCCGCTCTATCGGAATCTTCTTGTTGCACACAACGTAGAGAGAGTGACCATTGACTTATCTCTGTCCAGAGCAAGGACGAAGAGTAACAGCATTTCGGAAGAGCAAAAATTTTATAGCGAGAGAGTATTTTCGTAAGGATTTTTAGTATGGAAGAGAGGAAGAGAGAACCTCAATTTATAGGCTTCTAAAAACGTAACTGATGGCTAGATAATGGCACATAAATGTTGTAACGGCTGAATTCATGTAGTAGAATGTTTAAAACGTGGAAAATAGTAAGCACTAAATTTTCCAACGTTCAAATAATTTATGGGTCATAAACAGTCCAAAAATTAAGAAGGAGCAAAACGGTTTTAGAATCTCAACCTGAACCCGAAGAAGGAATCGAATTAGCATTCGGTGCTCGCAGATGTGGGCGTGTATCGGCACCCGTTACGCGCGTCGAACCGAACAAATCGAGTTGTGCCGGACGACGGTAGCGGCGCGCACGTCTGGCCTATAGGGCACCCATACAAGACTTCAAAGAAACAAAGGAGAGTAAATGAATATATGCACTATTGGTGGTAACTACCAACCGATGTGGGACTATACAAATGGGAACATGGACTTTTGCTTGTTTGTGTGTGAGCATAAACACACACACACACACACACACACACAGCTAACATTCCTCCCCCCCAAAAAAAATAAGAGGTCAAGTTCCAAAGGAATAGAAGGAAAGAAAATAAGAGAATAATAAGAGAATTTCTGAGCAGGTTTATACTATGCATAAATGAGATGGACTATAGTCTTGAATCTCACGTAGTGACTCTTGTCATTGTCTGAAGAAGAGCTTGATGGACTACACCTTGAATCAGTATTCTTGAACCAGATTCAAAAAATAGCACACATAGTACGCTAGAGGTACTTGGGTCTATCGGGTGGCGCATTTGATTGGCCATTCGCACTTTTCTATATTCATAAGATTTGTCTAGGATTGTCCTGTCCTATAGTTACTGTAGTAACATGGAATTTTAGGCACATCTAAGGCCAGAACTCCTATGTTCCCTAACTCTCATGCGCCAAAAATCAACAGCGCCAGGAAGTAGAACCCTTGGCACATCAGGAAAAATAACAAAAAGATATGAAAATAGGCCTTTATTTCATATAAAATTTGATTAATTGTCTAAAAATCTTTTACAAAAGAGAATTCTTTTACAAAGAGAAATAAAATCCTAAAAGCTACAACCAGGCGTATCACTTCAACATACAGCCAGGCGCATCACTCAAGTGCTACAGCCAGGCGCATCATTCCAGCATCTCAGCGTAGGCGCATCCCCATGCATAGTCAGAGCCAATCACTTCCTCGTCAGCGTGCGGGCACTCTAGAAGGAGAAATGGCTCTTCTAGCCTAACAAAATCGGGGTACGATAGCCCCGATCTGCGGCTCTTCCAGCATAACAAAAATTGCAGCACGATCGTCCTGATCTTTGGATGCAATAAGCACCTTCAGCCTGTACCAGGATACGATGATCCCGATATTTGGATGCAATAGGCACTTTTACAGGCTTATACGAAAATAGGGCCGATGGTGAATAAACTAACTCGGCACATCTTCGTCTTCAGAAGGAGTTCATCGTCAAAGCTTCTGCGAACGAGGAGATCAACAACTCGCCGACGCAGGGGACCGATCGAGTTCGTCTCCATGAGAGAAAGCTAAATGCTTCACAAAGCTATTTATAGGCCGAGGCAACCCTCGTCCATGCGCCAAGTGGCAGTCTCCTCATATTCTGTGTAATGAATTGGCATTAATGATGATGAATCTGCCTCTTCGTATTCATCCAAGTCAAAATAGCCATTAACGTATCAAAAACTCAATAAACAGACCAATGAGGTTGTGCCATATGGCAGATGCACCGTCAGCACCATGCACTATGTACCGATGGGATATTGACCCCTGCGCCTAGCGTGGCACGAGCTGATGTGCTCATTACAACTCGTCATCCATCAAGCATTTAATGCTACGTGACAGAGTTGGCAGCACATCCTCCAACGAATGACCAATTGGCAGCTTTTTGTAAGAAACGAAGAGCCGCGGATGTCAACATCATCATTAGTTACTTTTGTCGACTACAGCTGTCCTTACCACGTGGCTGGCCGATCACTCGCATGCGCCTCCGCAGCCATGCACCTAGAAGTCTATATGTGCCTCAAAAGCCATGCGCTCCTGTTTGCCATTAAAACTCTTTGGGATTGATGTTTTGAATTACAAATAGAATATGGTACAATATAGGACTTAGACGTAGTCATAGAAGTACACTTTTGTTTTTATCTGGGTACGGTACCGATAGAGAGAGTGGTAATACGTTGACTCCGTTAATTATCTGACGACGATCTTGAACTCTCTGAAGGTCTGGATTGCTTTGGATGTCGGAGCATTGCGAGGAGAAGTGGACATTAAGTGTCTATTCTGGCCTCCGTATATGGGTATAATAGTCCGTCTGTATTTCTCTCTCTCTCTGTCTGTGTGTCTGTGTTGAAGGAATGATTCATCTATTTATAGATAGTAGGCTGGCTGCTCACGCATATATATGTCGGATGCGCCTGGACGTGGGGATGCCACGTGGCTGATACTGGCAGGGGTACATGGACGATGCATCCCAATGTTGTAGTAGAATCTGCTCGAACTGCTTTGTTGGCTGTGGAGGAGCTGACACGTGGCAGTTGCTGAGATTTGGTTGTTGTCAGGATCTTGGGTGGTTAGCACCCATTCTTTGAATAGAACTGAGTCAAAGGACACGTGGATATGCTTGTGGCTTAAAGATCTCGGTTTTGGAGGAGATTGATCTGTCGGGGTGCGCCTAGGATTGGGCACATAGAGTCAACTTAGTCCTATGAGTTTTAGGCATCATAGACAAGTCTGGGAACATGGCTTTTGAGACACATGCAAAACATCGCATCAGGATGCGCCTAGGATCAGGCGCAGGGTAGGCAACTTGGTCTCATGACTTTTAGGATTCATGATCAAGTCTAGGCGCATGGCTTTTGAGGCTCATGCAGAGCTTAAGTCTTCTATTGCTTGAGATCAGAAGTGAGCTGAGGGAGCATATGACCACTAGGGCGTACACATTCTTCTGGACGCATAGCCATGGGGTGCATACAAATGATCGATCGGCCATGCGTCGGTTGTTTACCGACCCAAGATGAAATGATGGTGTTGACATCAGCGGCTCTTTATTTTCTGCCAAGGGCTGCTGATTGGACGGCTCTTAGAATGCGTCGCCTCCTTTGTATTCAACATTTAATGATTAATGATGACAAGTTTGAAAGGGGCGCATCGGTTAATTTCGATCTGGGCGTATAGGTTCATGTCCCACTGTCACATCAGTATGGAGCGTATGGTGCTGACGGCACGTCAGCCAGGTGTCGCATCCTCTTTGGCCCGTCTTTTGAGTTCTTCGAGGCGTTAATGGATGTTCTGATTTGGTTAAATTTGAAGGGGCAGATTTATCACCATAAATGCAAGTTCATTGTACTGACTTCGGAGATGCCACTTGGTGCATGGGTTTGATTTGTCCTAGCCTATAAGTAGCAGCGTGAAGAGAAGTTTTGTTTCTCGTTTTCACTTTTCTTTCCTTCATGGAGACGAACTCGATCGGTCCCCTGTCTTGGCGAGTTGACGATAAACTCCTTCCGAAGACGAAGATGTGCCAGGCTCACCATCGGCCCTGTGAAAGTGCCTGTTGCATCCAAATATCGGGATTATCGTGTCCCGACACAGGCTGAAGGTGTCTGTTGTATCCAAAGATAGGAGCGATCGTGCCCCAATTTTTGTTATGCTGGAAGAGCCACAGGTCACCGAGTGTGCCTGTTACTTCTGAAGATCGGGGTATCGTGCCACGATCTTTGTCGATCTAGGAGACCTCCTCCTCCTGCTACACAAGAGCTGATTGGTGCTGACGAGAGAGTGATTCACTCTGACTATGCACGAAGATGCGTATATGTTGAGTGATGCGCCTGGATGAGACATCAGAGTGATGCGCCTGACGGATCATACGCCTGGCATGGGCGCATGACAGTTGCTGTGCCTGGCTGTAGCTTTAGGATCTTTCTTTTTATAGAAGTTTTCCTTTGTAAAGCCTTTCTTTAGACATGTAAGACTTTCATATGAAATAAAATCCTTATTTTTAATGTCTTTAAACTTGTACTTTTCTTTGCTATTTCAAGTGTCTGTTTGAGCATCCTGGCGCATTTGAGTTGGTCGCATGGTAGGATAGAGCGCATAGGAATTTTGGCCTATATATGCGCCTGAAATTCCATGCTTCTACAAGACCCCCTTCAAAGTTTTTAAAACTTTCTTGCCAAGTTTTTGGAATACATTGAATAAGAAGCATATGGAGTAACGACTCTGGGCGTATGCCCTCCGCCTAGGCGCATGGCTCTTCTTGGCGTATAGTCATACTGTGCGTTACTGTGGGGGATGCTTGTTGCTTAGGCACATACTGCTAGGGCGCATGCTTCTTCTGAAGAGATAATGCCTCGGTCTCAGGAAAGATTAATGTTGATCTTTTGAAGATAGGCAGTCATCGATTTCACAATACCCGAAGCAACTAATTGCTGATGTCATGCCTCATCGGTTTACATGCGAGGCCAAGCCTCTAAATAGGTGGCTGTGAGAAGTAAGAGTCTTCTACTTTCTGCAAAAGCTTTCATCTTCCTCAGAGCTATTTTCTCCTTCTTCTTCGAGAACTTTTTGTCTTTTCAAGAAATAGCTTCCAAGACTCCCCGCGGTGGTGTTGGCCGAGGAAGGAGCAGGGAAAAGGAACCCTTGGATGTCGACACGCAGGAAGCCCCCGTCGTTATGGCGATCCATGCCGACATTCGATCGGAAGTGTTCGGTGGGTGTTCTCTTGCCTTGGTCTTTGTTGTAGTGATATTGGGGTGACTCGACTGCAGATGAGTTGCCTCATGTTGATGTGTTTTGGCTGACGTACATGGACTTTTGTCCTGATAATGCACCGAAGCTAGGATTTGATTTATGCGTATGGGTTCGACCCCGACGTTGCATTACGTTGCTAATGCACCTTTGGTGCATGCTGAATTCTCCCTTTGGTCCTATTTGCAGGTTCCACGCCAAAGACAGAGGCCTTTGTAAAGGAGGAGACACCGCTTCCTTTTATCAAGCAAGAGCCAGTGTACATTAAGGAGGAGGTGATACCAAAGGTCGAAGTCAAAGAAGAATCGGTGACCATCAGGGAAGAGATTACTCCCAAGGTCTAAGTTGCCGTTAAGGAGGAGACACTGCCAGAGGGTAGTAGCACCGGGAGTTCTGATCCTCCTGTCCCTGCAGAGGACCTTAGTCAGATAGAGCCTTCATATGCGAAATGGCTGAGGGAATGGTACATGCCTCAACGCAACTATGATCCCTGGCTGTGAGGATTCGAAGATTGCCTTGCAATCGTTGTTTTCGGGAGTATGAAATAAAGTCAATTTCTTTATTTTGTCTTCGTGTTTCTAAGATCTGAAGAAACCCGTTGATGTAATCTTTTACTTTCTGTTTAGCTGAAGTAAACGAAAGAAGTTTATGCTTTGTTCATTTCCTGTGATTTTTGTGGACCCATTATCTATTGCGCACCTTGGTTTCTGGGTACAAATAATAAGTTGTATGATGGACCCATCATATTTACTCAGAGGTGATATGGACTTGGTAAATATGGGGTACTTTCCCTGGGGGTTTTATGTGGACTTATCATCCTTGGCATACCTTGGTTTAGGTACGGATTGATAAGTTAAAAGAGAGGACCAACATATTTACTCAGAGGTAATGTGGACATAGTAAATATGGGCTAATTGGTGGAGCTTTCCTACTCAGAGGTAATATGGACATGGTAGGAGTAAACTTGTAGGGTTTTATAGAACAACTCAGAGGTAATATGGACGTGAATGTTCTATGGTGCAACAACACATATATTGTTGTATGAAATGTTTACTCAGAGGTGATGTGGACGTGGTAAACATTGCCTTAAGCATGACCTTATACGGTACAGGATCCTGCTTGATGAGGTATAGAGAGGCAACTCAGAGGTGATGTGGACATGGTTGTCCCTTTACTGGGGATAGAATGCAACGAAACAGCTGGGTTCCAGAAGCATATGATTTGTCAAAAGAAGGAATGTGAACTTGGTTTGGTCAATTTCACCGGTCCTCTCTCTGGGGAGAGGCAGTACGTTCTCGATAGGGGCCAAGAATAGTACTTTTTCAGGAACTTGCCATTGATGGACATCATGAATAACACTACGAAAATAAGTCAAATCAGCGACGTATTTAGCGACTCCGTGAAATTTTGTCGCTAATTTTTTGGGATTTAGCGACGTTAATATAAGACGTCGCTGTTTGTCGCCAACAGCGACTAATAGCGACGTCTAGCGGCTACATTTTGTTAAATGGGGTAGTGCGTCGCAAGTTCGTCGGTACTCGTCGCTGATATAGCGACGTTTAGCGACGCATATTAAGTTGCGTCACCATTTATTATATATCAGCGACGTTTTGTGACGTCCTATGCGGACGTCGCTAATCGTTTCATATAGCCAGCGAGGGTTTCCTTTTCGATCATTTCACAATTTTTTCCTCCCCAATTTTGGGCGCGCTCCTCCTCCGTGACGCTCCTCCGGCAATTTTCCTCCTCCTCCGCGGCGCTCCTCCGGCGATCTCCCTCCTTCGGCCTCCTCCTTCTCCTCCTCCTCCTTCCTCAGGTAGATCCTCCTTCTCCTCCTTTCCTCCTCCTCCTTCCTCTGGTAGCTCCTCCCCAGTTTCTCCTCGTCTTCTAGCTCTCTCTCTCTCGCTTCTAGTTCGTGTCCACGAGAGCGTGGACTCGCTGCGGGGGACACGAGACTGACAGTGGACTCGCTACGGAGGATACGAGAGCGTGGACTCGCTTCTAGTTCGTATGATACCTATTTTGTTGGTTTAGACACGTCGTGTCCCACTGTGTGGACACGAGATTCACAGTGTGACACCTATATACTGAAAAATCTCGTTTTTTTTGGGCATATCAACTGTCAATTTGATATTTTGCTTGGATTCGAATTCTAATTTAGGGTTCGAGCCCTATTTACTGATACTGGGAGTTTTTTTTGGACATTTTCAGGGTTTTGAAATGATGAATAAATTGACTAATAATTATTATCGAGCCCTATAAAATTTCAGCTATGTCACGAAGGATGGATACTAATCCTGTGAATGAGTTTTCTCCTAAGTATTCTCGACAGTTGAGTATGATTTAGCTCACTGACATTACTAAAATATGGGATAATTAGACTTTCTGTTCAGTACCCTTTGACCGAATTAAGTTGACCTGAATACCATATTTTAAATCCTAAATCTATGGTACGACATCGTGATCAGGACATAGTCCCTGCAGCCATTCGACTAGCGAGGCAGAAACTATGTAGCCGTAGATAAAGTTGACTGTCCTCCGACCCTCATCCCTCGGCAATGATGATACGACAACCTATCACTATATCTTATATATATAGTAGTAGATGATGTCTTAGTATTATATTATGTGAGTTCATCTTGATTCTGTTACATTCTTCAGATACTACATACGATAAGAACATATACTACACCATATGTACAGAACATAGATGATTCACACTAATGTATGCTAGAATGAATTTTAGGGTTGTGTTCTGAGCCATCCGTCATCTGCTACTTGGCGAAAAATCGAATTTATTGTACTTTATCTGCTTTCGAAAATGTACTCAAATTACATAATGGTTCCTTTAGTTAGCTTGCTTATGTAAAAATTATATTAGCTTGCTTATCAGATGGCACCCATGACCCGAGGAGCGGCACGTCGTTTGAGGGAAACAGTGAATGCTGAGGTGGCTCCTCCTGCAGTTAAGGAGGAAGTGGCGCCGGTTGCTAGTGAGACTGGGAGTTCTATTCATCCAGCACCGGTAGCTAGTGAGACCGAGAGGACTCTTCATGCAGTCCTTGCAAGGGACGACAGCTCTCCTCGTGCCAAAAATCTCGCTTTTTCGAGGTGGTTGTGTGAACGTATCACTGAGCGTTTGCGTGAGCAGCGTGGTTCTCATTAGCTATTAGTACTTATTTGTATTGGGTTATTTTTGTATTAGACTATTTGTATTGGACTACATATATGAATTAGTACTATGTCAATCTCTGGATTGTATTGGTACTACGACTCTCATCCCTAGGCAATGATGATACGACAAACAACCAGAGAGGATACTCTGAGAGATCCATCTGAGTAGGATGTATACTCTGAGAGATCACCTTTACAAGTATGATATCAGTAGTGGGATTGAGTGTGTACGTCCTACTCAGATGGGTCTCTCACTATTACTATTTTTTTTCTGACAGCATGGTGGATGTGCTCCGTCAACAGATTCTTGCTCCGAGCCAAAACTTTGTCCCGGAGCTCAAGTGGACATCCTTGGTGTAGAGCTCAAGTGAGAGGTTCCTGACAGCATGGTGGTCTTCTTTGTCAAAGTATCCGTGCTCGTCCAACAACCAACGTGTGATGAGCACGGATACTTTGACAAAGGAGACCACCATGCTGTCATGAACCTCTCACTCGAGCTCTACACCAAGGATGTCCACTTGAGCTCCGGGGCAAAGTTTTGGCTCGGAGCAAGAATCTGTTGACGGAGCACATCCACCATGCTGTCAGAAAAAATAGTAATGGTGAGAGACCCATCTGAGTAGGACGTACACACTCAATCCCACTACTAATATCATTCTTGTAAAGGTGATCTCTCAAAGTATACGTCCTACTCAGATGGATCTGCAGAGTATCCTCTCCGGTTGGGTTGGGTTGTGTTCTGAGCCATCCGTTCTCACACTTAAAATACATATTAATTAGAACTATGTTTTGTATTTTTGGGGAAACCAGGAATTTGATTCTGTATTTTGTATTTTGGTTTCTGTATTTTGGCTCCAGCTCCATTTGCATTAATCTACGGTACGACATGGTCCCTGCAGCCATTCGACTAGCAAGGCAGAAACTATGTAGCCGTAGATAAAGTTGACTGTCCTCCGACCCTCATCCCTCGGCAATGATGATACGACAACCTATCACTATATCTTATATATATAGTAGTAGATGATGTCTTAGTATTACATTATGTGAGTTCATCTTGATTCTGTTACATTCTTCAGATACTACATACGATAAGAACATATACTACACCATATGTACAGAACATAGATGATTCACACTAATGTATGCTAGAATAAATTTTACGTTGTGTTCTGAGCCATCCTTCATCTGCCCCCTTCCCTGAGCCATCCTTCATCTCTCATTTCCCTCCGGGTCCACTCTACTCCCAATCTCTTCCTCTTTATACACGGATCTACAGAATCAATACCATCCGAGGAAGGTAAAACTGAATCAGCATTATCTTCCGGATCGTCCTCATCAAGGCATAACGGGCTGCTCAGCGTGCCCAGCTTCTTCAACTTCTCGCTGGCTGCAGAGTCGAAATGGGAACGGGTCCTCTTTGCCGGCCCGGAGCTCTGACTCGTACTCGTCGCCTCGCTACCGGTTTTCTCTCCTCCTCTGACGCGGGTCATAAGAAAATAAATTGCGTACCTCTTCTTCACATAAACATCATTGCCGCCTTGTACTCGAGCCTCCTCGTCTGTGACGCTATCCAACTTCTCGGTGCCTACATTGTCACTCGAATCCTTCCTTCGAATCGTATCGTCCTTTTATTCGCCCGTCTTTTCGCTCCCTGTCTAGCAATCATCTGCTATCACCGTCGTCTCATTCGACTCCTTCTCTGATGACTTCGAGGAGGAGGAGGAAGACTCGAAGAATGAGTTGAATGAGTCGGCGGTGATAGCAGATGATTACAAGACAGGGAGCGAAAAGACAGACGAATAAGAGGATGATACAAGTCGAAGGGAAGATTCGAGTGACAATGTAGACACCGAGAAGTTGGATAGCGTCACAGACGAGGAGGCTCGAGTATATGGTGGCAATGATATTTATGTGAAGAAGAGGTACGAAATTTCTTTTCTTATGACCCACGTCAGAGGAGGAGAAAAAACCGGTAGCGAGGCGACGAGTACGAGTCAGAGCTCCGGGCCGGCAAAGAGGACCCGTTCCCATTTCGACTCTGCAGCCAGCGAGAAGTTGAAGAAGCTGGGCACGCTGAGCAACTCGTTATGCCTTGATGAGGACGATCCTGAAGACAATGCTGATTCAGTTTTACCTTCCTTGGATGGTATTGATTCTGTAGAGCCGCGGGAAGTGGCTCCTCCTCGGTAATGATGATACGACAACCTATCACTATATCTTATATAGTAGTAGATGATGTTTTAGTATTACATTATGTGAGTTCATCTTGATTCTGTTACATTCTTCAGATACTACATTCGATAAGAACATATAGTACACCATATGTACAGAACATAGATGATTCACACTAATGTATGCTAGAATGAATTTTGGGTTGTGTTCTGAGCCATCCGTTCTAATCAAGCATCTTCCTTCTCCTCTCCTCTACCATGGCTCTGAACCCATCTGCTCCTCCCTACTTCCATTCTTCTTATTTGACTCTCTCAGCCGCATATGATATCCAGCTCAAGTGTAGAGTCGGGGGAGAAGAAGTGGACAGAAAGAAGAGGGGGAAGCAGCACAGCCGGCGGCATGACTCGAAGGAAGTACAGATGTTTTCTTCAAATTCGTAGGAGAACTATATATATCTTTTAACAATATGTCATCTCGTCAAAGACCCTTAATGTGACAACCATGTTACCGCGGTGTCGGAAGACTAACATGTCATAATTTTCTAAGCCGTGTGTTTTGACATAATCCTCCCAACTCTTTCCTCCTATGTAGTAATCTTGCATTATTACATAGAACTGAAATCCAGTTGGAGGATTATGTCAAAACACACGGCTTAGAAAATTATGACATGTTAGTCTTCCGATACCGCGGTAACATGGATGTCACATTAAGGGTCTTTGACAAGGTGATATATTATGAAAAGATATATCCTTATAGTTCTCCTACGTATGTTGAAAAAAACTTCTGTACTTCCTCCGGGTCATGCCGCCGGCTGTGCTGCTTTCCCCTCCTCTTCCTGTCCACTTCTTCTCCCCCGACTCTACACTTGAGCTGGATATCATATGTGGCTGAGAGAGTCAAATAAGAAGAAGGGAAGTAGGGAGGAGCAGATGGGTTCAGAGCCATGGTGGAAGAGAGGAGAAGGAAGATGCTTGATCAGAACTTGAGGTGGAAAAGTTGTGACGTTGATAGCGTGAGAGAGGGAGAGGATGGAAAAGTTCTTCTCCCCCGACTCTATACTTCAGGTGGATATCATATTTTGGTTTCTGTATTTTGGCTCCAGCTCTATTTGCATTAATCTACGGTACGACATCGTGATCTGGACGTAGTCTCTGCAGCCATTCGACTGGCGAGATAGAAACTATGTAGCCGTAGATAAAGTTGACTGTCCTCCGACCCTCATCCCTCGACAATGATGATACGACAACCTATCACTATATCTTATATATATAGTAGTAGATGATGTCTTAGTATTACATTATGTGAGTTCATCTTGATTCTGTTACATTATTCAGATACTACATACGATAAGAACATATACTACACCATATGTACAGAACACAGATGATTCACACTAATGTATATGCTAGAATGAATTTTAGGTTGTGTTCTGAGCCATTCGTTCCCATACTTGGCAATTAAGTTGTGGACCATTATGTTTGACATTGTTGTTACAAATTTTCATATATCTGTGTTGATTGATGAGATTGTGTTTCAAACGTGTTCGTGATTGTGTGTATCTGTGTTGTTTGATACTGTGTTCGTGATACACACCGTTGTTGCTGTAACAAATGGTGTGGGGGATGCTACAAATGCTGCAGGGGATGCTGCAAATGCTGTATTTTTTTAATATTAGCGACGTTCAGCGACGATTACCGACGTTCAGCGACAAAAAAATATCGCTATCAACGTCGCTAACTGTGAGGAATATCGTCGCTGATCGTCACTAAACGTCGGTACTGTAGCGACGTAGAAAAAGTTACAGAACATCGCCATATGGCTCTCAAGCCAGGTCAGTATCGATGCATGTCAAGTCGCTTAACGTCGCTAGTACACGTCGGTAAATGATGACGCTTTACGTCGCCAGCAGTCACTGAATTAGCGACGTAGCAGCGTCGCTAAAGCTCATCGCAATAGCGACGTATTACGACGTTTTCTTGTTTAGCGACTAGGTTAATCGCGACTACGTGCATACGTCGCTAAATACGTCGCTAATAGGATTTAGCGACGTAATCTCCCTATTTAGCGACGCCTTGAGGCGTCGCTGATTTGACAGATTTTAGTAGTGTAAGTACCCATTAGCTTGAGCAAGATGATAAGCACCGTTTGAGTATACCGTCTCTATGATGAAGGGTCCTTTCTATTTGGGTTCAAATTTTTCTGGTATTTTGTGAGTCATCACCATCGGTCTCCTGACTGCAAGAACCAAGTCGCCCACTTTGAAAGTCCTCTGTCGGACTCTTTTGTTGAAAGCCTGTGATATGCATGCTTGATAAAGTTTGATGCGCTGTTGAGCCAAGAGACGTTTTTCATCCAACACTTCCAACTCTTACAGACGGCGACGTTGATTGTCCTCTTCCGTCAACTGATTTGTGATTGCCACCCATAAGAAGGGTATTTGAATCTCCAGAGGTAGCACTACTTCGCTCACATAAACCAGAAAGAATGGTGTGTTGTCCATCGGGGTCCGTACCGTTGTGTAATAGGTCCAAAGGCATTCGTCGAGCTTCTCGTCCCAGTCGTGTTTATTGGATGACATGACCTTTTTGAGTAGCTTGACGATGGTATTATTAAAAGCTTCGGCCAATCCGTTCACTGCCAGATTGTAAGCGGTTGATGCCATGTTCTGAATACGGTTCTTGTCGCAGAACCTACTGAACGCATGGCTGATGAATTACGGGCCATTGTCATGGATAATCCTTCGAGGTAACCCGAAACAGTAGATGACGTGATTCTTGATGAAGCTGATCACTTTTGAGCTTTTCACCTCTGTGAGAGGTACTACTTTTGCCTATTTAGAGAAATAGTCGGTGATTGCCAGGATAAGTGGTGTCCCCTTTACGAAGGAGAAGTAATAGACCCCACCATATCCATGCCCCATGCTTCAAATGGCCAAGAGACAACCGTCGGGTGTAGAGGCTCTGATGGTCAGTGGATGAAGTCGGCGTGCAGATGACAAGCACAACACTTCTTTGCATACTTGACAGCGTCGGCCGTCATGGTGGACCAGTAATAGCCCATATGTCAGAGTCAGTCTGTAGCTTAGGACCTGGTTGATGAGCTCATTACGTTCCGTCATGAGCTTCTCGAAGAGCTTCGGCGGCTTCTTCGTTAGATAGACATCGGAGGAGAAGTCCATCGTAGGAGCGCCAGTACAACATTTTGGAGGCTGTATCATAATAGAACAAGAAGGAGCGTCTTCTGACTGAGATTGCCTCCTTTGGGTCGTCCGGTAGGATTTTGTAGATAGCAAAGTCGATGAATGGGAACCTCCAGTCTCTGACGTCGATGCAAGGGTTCGCGGCTATGGCATAAGTTGTCCGCATGCACAGATTATTTTTGGGGCAAGCCAAGTCTTAACCCGTTACCGTAACGAAGTGTTAAGTCCCGATGGGTGCAGCCAATGAGGCTGCAAGGCTGGCCAGAGTATCAGCTTCCAAGTTTTGCAGCCGAGGCACATGCTCTATGAAGAATTCTGCGAAGGTTGAGATGATGTCCAACGCTGATTTGTGATAGGGGATGAGGTCTTCATGGCAGACCTCATATTATCCCCAGTTTTGATTAATGATGAGCTTTGAGTCTCCATAAGATTCAAGTTAGTCCACCCCCAGCTGTCTTGCTAACTGAAGTCCCATGATGAGGGTGTTGTACTCCGCAACATTGTTGGAGCACGGCTCTGAAAAAGAATAGGCACGCTGGATGACCAGTTTGTCGGGAGAGATTAAGACCACCTCCACTCATGCAATAATTTGGCCTTTGGGGCATGTTCTGGAAGCACCGTCGAAGAACATTCACCAGACTGGACTTTCTTCGGTAATGTTTGCTTCTTGTACCTCATCGGGAATACCTTCGTAGAGCCTGGATGATTCCAGAATTGGGTGCACGGCTAGAAAGTCGGCCATTGCTTGGCCCTTGACAGCCTTTTTCGGTACGAATACCTTATCATATGGTGTCAATAATATCGCCTACGTAGCCAACCGAGAGCTTAGTGCTCCCGGTTTTGTCATGAGAATTCTGAGTGGATTGACTCGGGAGATGACGTGGATTGTTTGTCCCGAGACATAGTAGCGAGTCTTCTGGATGGCGAACACCAAGGCTAAACACTCTTTTTCTATGGGGTTGTACCGGTGTTCGGCTCCAACCATCGTCTTGCGAGGTAGTAGATGGCCTACTCGTGGCCTGCTTCGTTATTCTTGGCCAACAAAGCGCCAAAGGAATGGTCCATTGCACGGAAATAAAGCACGAATGGTTTGCCTGCGACGGGTGCCACTAGGACTGGAGGACTTGTTAGATAAGCTTTGGTGTCGTCGAAACCTTTCTGACATTCTTCCGTCCAGACGTAAGAAACTCGCTTCTTCATAAGCTTGGTGAAGGTTTGACATTTTCCAGAAAGGTTCGCAATAAAACTCTGGATGTAGGTGAGTCATCCTTGTAGGCCTCAAAGTTCTCTGAGGTTCTTTGGAGGGTCCATGTCAAGGATAGCTTTAGTCTTCTTGGGGTCGACTTGAATGCCTTTTGCAGTGATGATGAAGCCCAAGAACTTTCCACTAAAAACCCCAAAGAAGGATTTAGCGGGGTTCATTTTAAGCTGATGCACCCTCATGAGGTCGAAGGCTGTCTTCAGGTCTCGTAGGTGATCACCCCTAAGGCGTCTCTTGACGGCAATATCGTCAACATAGCACTCGACTGTCTTGCGAAGGTGTTGACGGAAGATGGTGCTCATAGCTCGTTGGTATGTAGCACTTGCATTCTTCAAGCCAAAGGGTATTACTGTATTGCAGTAAACCCCCTTTGGAGTTCTGAACGACTTGTGCTTCTCGTCGTCTGAGAAAATCTTGATCTGATTGTAGCCTTAGTAGCCGTCCATGAAGGACATACGTTTGAAGCCACATGTGTTGTCGATCATTACGTCGGTGATCGGGAGTGGAAACTCATCCTTTGGGCATGCAGAGTTGAGGTCACAAAAATCGATCTAGACTCGGATCTTTCCGTTCTTCTTGGTGACGGGAACGATGTTGGCTACCCAGTCGGGGTATTGTGCTTCATGAATGAACCCGCTATCCAAGAGCTTGTCGATCTCTTTGTCAATGGCATCCATGATGTTAGGACAAAAGCACTACTGTTGCTGCTTAACGGGTTTAGCGTTAGGTAAGATGTTAAGCTTGTGCATCGTGACTTGTGGGTCGAGTCCTAGCATGTCTTCGTAGCTCCAAGCAAAAATGTCGATATACTCTTTGACGAGGTGGATCAAGGATTCTCGGTCCTCCCCCATCAAGCTCTTGCTGCTAAAGATGGGTTTGGATGAAGATCCATCCCCAAGGTCGATCTGCTCGACTTCATCTTCGGTAGGGTGCTCTCGTAATTCAAAGCGAGACTCCCATTGTGCGCCTAGGCGTTGAGCCCAGGGTTCTTCTTCAAAGAACTCTCCTGTTTGATCACCATCTTTATCTTTTGAAGGAAGTACGGATGTCATGTTGGTTGACAGCACCTGCCTGAAGACTGAGCCGATGCTGGTATCGGAGTGCCAAGTTGAAGTTTCAAATGAGTGAGAATGTATGACATCCTCTACTTCTGATTCTTCTGGAGTTGTTGGAGGCGTGATGTAGCCTACCCCCCATCGGGTATGGTGAGAGTAGTCTTGCGGCTTCCCTTTTGGTACTGAAAGTCGTAGGAGAAGGCGTCAACCTTTGTCACAGTTGAGACCTTGGACGTTCTTCAAGTTGTAACCCAACTTTTTGATGAGATACTTGGATCGATCATTTTTTCGGTAGGTTTGTATTCTGCCGGTGTCGGGTTCTGGCTCCATCGGTGGAAGGACTTGGTGACGCTCGATTTTGCCAAAGATAATGGGCTTCTCGTCCTTATTCCGAGGCAGTACTATGTAACAGACTCCTTGGTACAGGACGACTCAATTTGTATGACTCACAGTCGTTATTTGTGTTTGCAACGACTGTAGTACATTATCTAGAGTGTACATGGTATTCCAATATGGATGACTAGAATAATTGAAAGATACTCTCTTATTAAAAAAAATGGGATCTTGTCCCGAGGGATTACATCAACGAGAGATGGGACATCGACATTAGCCGATATGTACTCTCCAAGTTCTTTATTGGTGAGAGCTAGTACAGCCTTGGAAAGTTCAGAAGAGTTTTTCGGAAGCATGCATCGTGCTGCCTCCTAGGACTGTGCTGAGAAGGATGTCGAGGTCTTCTCTTGTGGCCTGACGGGTGCCGACAACTAGAAAGTTTTGCCTTTGAGCCACACCTTAAGGGGAGCCTCAGTTGGTGTACCGGGAGCTGGAGCCTTTTCCTGTAGCTTGGCTACGAGAGGAGCCACCACTTGAGGGGGCTTGCCTTTGAGGCGTATCTTCAACGGAGCTTTATTGGATGTCCTGCCCGGAGAAGTTGGCGCCTTCCCGCAGAGTTTGACTACCATAGGGGCCGATGTTTGAGGCGGCCTCCCTTTTATTCACACTTTTACGGGAGCATTGATTATCATGTCCGCTTCTGAGTCAGTTTCAACCTCAGCTTCTGCCTCGTCATCAGCGTCATTGGCTTTATCTGCGAGATGAATTGATTTGTACAGGTCAGCATCGGTGAAGAAGGCTTCAATCCTTCTGAAGGGATCGACATCAGCAAACTCTGTTCGGATGATGCCGCTGGTGGACATGTATTTCATACATTGATGGAGAGTGGATGGCACCACCAAGTATTCATGTATCCATGGCTGTTCCAACAGGATGTTGTAGTTAACGTCTGCATCCACAACATAGCAAGTCACCTCGGTCTAGAGATCAACGATGTGACACTTCAAGCGAATCTTCCCCATCGACTCACTCTTACTGGCGTTAAAGCCACTGATGGTAGTGTAAGACGCTGTTAGGTGATGCATCGGGATCCCCAGCGTCTGAAATAGAGTTCGGGGGATGATGCAGAGAGAAGACCCAGGGTCAATATGTATTTGATCTAATACAGGTCAAAGCTGTCTTACTTGTTATTCCGATACAATCTTCAGGATTGATGGTTTAGAAAGAAACTTATCCTTGATATCAAGGATGTATGCTGTAATTTGGTAACAGATGATCACATGGATTAGTTTTGATAATCATCTTGTTCTTGGGGTGTCTTGTCAACTATGTCATAGTTTAAAAGTTATAGGATCATTCAGCTTCTGTCTCACAATGAACCATTAAGATTGAGCTTCTGGCTCACAATGGACCATTAAGATTGAGCTTCTGGCTCATGATATAGGATTGAGCTTCTGGCTCATGTAGTATGTGAATTGACATCCTTAATGTGATTGGCGTATATCTCTACTGAATAGCTAGAGAATCTATCTAGACAGACTTCTGGTTCTCTTAGACGAACTTCTTGTTCTCTTAAACGAACTTTTGGTTCTCTTAAACGAATGGTTACACAAAATTATTCCTTATTTTACTTGCTCAAAGTTTATCCATATCCTTAAAACTCAGTAAAATTCTTCTGAAATTATGAGACTACGACACATTATGTATCTGTTGGATAAAATATGCTTTATCTGAGCCTTTAATTAATGTGAGCAAGACCAAATACTACATTCAGTCTAGCATTCATGTTGGAGAAAGATCCTATAGATAAGAATTGTGTGTGTAGCAGCATTGTGAACAATTAAATATGTCTATAGAACTTCAGGTCTATGTATGACAATTAGACATCTGTAGTCACCCTACGGATTCGACAAACATACGGAACACACTCTATTTTTTTTCTAATTTATAAGAGGTTTGCAACTTCAAAAATATGCAACTATGAAATACCAGCATTCACAATGGTGTTTGTAGACAACTAGACATAGAACTTCAGGTCGACTTTGTTTAATAGGAATTCTAAAGTATTATCAACCGTATTTTGTGATTGTCAATATTGTCGGTCTTTTATGGGCCAGCAGGGTGACTGGTTTCTTCCGAATATGCAGCACAACACCTCTCATGCATGCAGCCTTTTTGGGATGGTCCAATATATATATATATATATATATATATATATATTTATATATATATATATATATATATATATATATATATATATATATATTTATATATATATATATATATATATATATATATATATATATATATTTATATATATATATATATATATATATATATATATATATATATAAATATATATATATATATATATATATATATATATATATATATATATAAAAAATATATATATATATATATATATATATATATATATATATATATATATATATATATATATATATATATATATATATATATATATATATATATTTTGGTCCAATATATATATATATATATATATATATATATATATATATATATATATATATATATATATATATATATATATATATATATATATATATTATTTGTAGGTAACCAAATATATATATATATATATATATATATATATATATATATATATATATATATATATATATATATATATTTGGTTACCTACAAATAATATATATATATATATATATATATATATATATATATATATATATATATATATATATAATATTTTGTATATATTTATATACAAACAAAATTATTTGTAGGTAACCAAAATTTTATATATACAAATAACCATTTGTATAAATAATTTGATAAGTTGGTTACAAAATAATCCAGCATTCTAAAACCACATTGTATGTTTCGAATTGACACCAAGTCACTAGCTTAATATATGTGCTAACACAAGTGAAACTCTATGAAATGGTTCAAGTTATTCTAAGCGATTATTTGACTATATAAACATATAATACTGGATATTCTTGTAAGAAGAAATAATCTCCCACAATTGTCTTAATCCATAATATATATACCTTAATAATTCTGCATAAGGCATTTTCGGCAATATATGCCTTAATCCGTACTATATGTGGTAGCTACTTCTTCTACATGAAGAACTTTTGAGATAGAGTAGACAAGGTAAAGGTACTTCCAATGTCAAGCGGGAGTGCACAACTTTTGAATGAAGAATTGATAGTTTACTGACACATTAAAACAAATTCTTTCAACATCTCAAAATATGGTATATTGTAATTCATTTGCTCAACCAATAATACTCAAAACCTTTTCCCCTTTTCTTTTATAAGCTATCAGAAAAAATTTAGACCTTATATCGGAGTTAATTATTAACCACAAAACGATTAGTCAATGCTACATACAAATTAGGAAAGTATGTATTCACAATATCCAAATGCAAGCACTGTACATATTGGTGCATTTTTAATGACTGATAAATGTCACATAATAAAACCAAAGAAAAGAAGAAAGCCATAAATATGCATACATTGGTAGCCATGCGTATGCATCTATTGTAGCATGCTGAATCTATAAAAAAATGCCCTAAAATTTCAATAATGATGTCGAAATCTACATAGAAATATAATTTGAGACTTCATGCACATAAGAGTTCAGCCAAGTGTTCTAGAAGATTAAGCACACATGTCATTACTGATTCAGTTATGGTTAATTTAGGATGCACTCCAATTACTACAGGTTTGTTTCATTCTCAAAAAGATCTCTACAGTAGTGGCTGACATGTATCTCAATATTCTAGCTTTAGGGTTTACAGTAATGAATAAAACATAATTAAAAATTGCTAGAGTCTACTAATTAAAGACCATGGCTTTATTCTATTAGTGCATAGATAGGCAATTATGTTAGCAGGACAACACATTGTATAACATGATGCATTAATCATTCAACATGAAATAACACAAAAAATGAAGAATGGGTAAAATCATGATTCCATGTATCATGCACTTCCTTCTTCTTTTTTGGGAATTCAAAAGAAACAATACCTTCAAAAACTTAATGTTGTTACAGGAATATATTGTATTTTCTAATTGGCATCGTGTACCCAAAATATTTGCAGTCTATTGGACACCATAAATAATCCTATTACTTTATACAAACCACAAAGATTCATTTCAATAGGAAGGAAGCTAATTAGTGTAAATAAATACATAGAAAAATAATTAGATTATGGAATTGGCCGTCACAATATAAAAGAAAGTAATGCTTATGATAACATGATTTCCATGTAGCTAGAAAAAGCAAACAACTATAATTGTCCCAGAAAGAAAATCTCTACATGAATATATGCATGGTTTAGGATCTCATTATAACCATCTTCAGAATGCATTTGCTAAGAATGAGTTCGGAAACATACCAGAAGCCCAAATATTATTTGGTCATTTTTCTTTTGTGTATGCGATTTAATATTGATATCCTCGTCCGAGGTCGTAGAGACCATCTTCGTGATATCGACGAGGTAGAAAGAATATTGCTTTTCGGTGATGGCCTGAAACTCCTCGAGCAGTATTGCTGATAACGTGTTATGAAAATAGAAGAGAAAGAGAAGAAATTGTGGTTGCCAGAAAGAATGTACGTAGCTTGCCAGAAAGAATGTACGTAGCTTTTCTCATTGATAACATATATAGAGGGAAAGAGATAGAGGTGGTTGTGGATATAGATAAGGGCATCCATATTTGGGTTTATCCAAATCAAAACAACGCCGAAGTAATTATTATTCTAATCATTATTAAGACTATATAGTAAGACTAAAAATTAGTCATCTTAATTATTCTAAATTTATTATTATATTAGTATTAACAATGTAATAATACCAAGAACATATGTTAATACGTTGAATATCAAATGATAGCATCTATAATTATCTAGATGCACCTATTAACTTTAATTAATGAATTTAATTAGTCAACATATGCAATGATATATTAGGAAAAAAAAGTTAAGCTGAACTTTTTTCATTATATAGTAATATAGATAGTAGTATAGATATGCTGGATTTAGACTTGACAATTCCAAACCACGTCTAATTATGAGTGAGCTTTCAAAAAAGTTATAAAAATATCTAGCCCAAAAAGTTATGTCAAAGATAGTCGACAATATGTTAAATCACAAAAGAAAAATACTCCGATAACATGATAAAAAATGAACAACTTTTGGATTATCTAGCTTTATGTGATTGTGCTTGAGTAATCTGGGACGTCATGGAGCGTCGATGGGAATTGTTATGAACAACGAAGAATTGGTGTTGGATGAATCGGGGCTCGTTTCGGAGCACTAAGTCACTGGTTTACTGTCAGTATACTGAATTTTGTCCAAGTTTACATTAACTGTTTGGATTTCCCCACATGGCAATACATTGTCAGTGTACAACCAATACATACTTTGCAAAAACTGGTGTAGATTATATCATTTTCCATCACAATTTCGAATCGTTGGATCGAGGAAGAACGATCAGGATTGTGTTGAGGCTAATTTAGAATACTTGTATCCTCAATTAGGTTTACTTAGACCTATGTAAGGAGACTAAGGGGTTTGGTACTTGGGAAATTCTCATAGGAGATTCAAGAAAATCAGACCACCAATTCTTTGAAGAGATTCATACTCATTCATATGGCTTACTTTTTAAGATAGAAGGATGTTCTGTTAGTGGATCAACTATGTCAGGAAGATCATCACCATTTGAATTTACGCAACTGCTGCTAGTTACGAAGTAAGATTGAGGTATTTGTGTTCTCATTGTATTCCTTCTCATCTTGAGATATGCAAGGGATTGATTCTTGAAACAAAAGTGTCACTCCCCGTTTTTGGTGTACGTATTTGCTACATAAATCTTGTATATAGTATTTTAACTTGTACACCATTTAATGTGTTAATTATTAGTTGTAGCATGTAACATTTAAACATGTCATTAGTTACATGTTAGAGCATGCTTAAGATTAGGGTTTGGTGGAGCCAACCCTCACCCACTATAAATAATCTCTTCCACACTCTCTTTCCTTATTCACTCTCTCATTCATCTCCTTCAACCACCAACCCACTTAGGCAAGTACATCTTGCACAAATGAGAGACCACTTATATTTTTTATTTCTTGTTATTTCTTTGATATTATTAGTCTAGATTATTCATTTCTTCATTCTCTACAAGTTTAGTTCATGGTATTTTTGATTTTAATGGCTACTTTTGTGTAGATCTAGGTTTCTATAATTAGGGTTTAATAAATTATCGCAGTTTTGATCTATCAAACTTGGTTATTTTCTAAAACTAATTATTTTATGTTCTAGACAATTTGATTTCATGCAGTTTTAGCTTGTATTTTGCTTGATTTCGAGTTCGGATGAGAAACTTATGGCCAAGGCAAGTTTTTTGAACTTTTATGGCCGAACTTGCTGTTTGGGGACGATGACCCCCATGCACCGGGATTGTCCTTGCACCAAAATTTTTATGCAGCCTGGAGGCCATGCGCCGAGAGGCCATACACCGTGAAGTCCTGCCAATGCATCCTTTTGACTCCGTGCGTGTCATGCGCGTAGGTTCCCTATGCGCATGAACTGAAGACGCAGCGTGAGTTTTATCCATGCACTGGAATTCTCATGCGCTGGAATTTCTTGTGCTGGAATTTTATGCGCTGGGATTTTCATGCGCTGGAATTTTCGTGCGCTGGAATTCTCATGCGCTGGAATTCTCGTGCGCTGGAATTTCTTGTGCTGGAATTTCATGCGCTGGGATTCTCATGCACTGGAATTTTTATGCATTGGAATTCTCATGCGCTGGAATTCTCGTGCACTAGAATTCTCGTGCCTGTTTGAGCTATTTTGTAGCTATAATCTTATAAAACTCAAAACTTGAAAGTTGTAGATCCTTGTCTTGGCTTCAAGAATCTTCATGTCTTGCTCTAACTGGAGTTTATATGTGATTGATAGTTTCAATTCCCCCATGGATGTTCTTGATCTTCCTTGCATATTTTTATGTACTTGACCTTCATTCCTGACCTGACTACCTATACATGTGCTGGTTAATCCTATGCGAGTACAGAGGTACAACCTATGTGAGCACCGAAGTGCTATCCAATGTGCTAAGTGTTCCCACGTGATATATGTTAGAACATCCAAAGCCTCCAGCACTTACATAATGAATGGTCGGTAGTAATGACGTGGTATGTATTGCTTGTTGCATTACACTAAGAAGGGATTCTTACGTATGACTCCTTGAGCCAGTACAGATCCTTACTTGGGGTACTCGTACAATATACGTCATCTAGGGGAATTAGCATGTGACCACGACATGCAAACTTCGAGAATAATTTAGGGATTAACTAGGCAACTAATTTGATAGATGCATTGGGCGAGAAGAATCTCGAGATCGTGCCATACCTGCCACCCCAGGTCCCGTCCTGATGTGTCGGGTTAGCCGCCACGGATACGATTTCATCCGCCTATGGGGATGACTATATTCGACTCCTATGTGCTATGCGTTATATGTTTTAGGACGGTAGTCTTACGGGGGACCGGTGCATAATCAATGTACTACGCGTATATGTATGTATAATGGATTGGCTAGCCTTGCTCGAACGACACGATCTGAGGATTCCTATAATTAGCATTACGGGGATAACTCCGCCAATATAGAAAGCCGTAGGAATGATTTGGCCACTTGTAAAATGACTTGCGTGTGCTTTACGCCTTCCGCTAGTAGTCGAGGGACATGGACTGTCATGGTGCGTGGTCCAACCCATGTCTTTGATTGGTTGTTGGGTTGTGGTATCGTGCTGCGACAGGCTATGGACCGAGGTTATGACTGAAAGCTATTATTATTATTATTATTATTTTTATGCTTGGGTTTTGTCTCACTCTTTTGTGCTACCCTGTGGTACTTGCTATTCGGGGCTGATCCCGCTATTTTTGTTTGGCCATATCACGTTGCAGAGCCTGAGGATCCATCATTCCTTCCTGACGTCTGTCACGACCCGCACCCATTTTTTTTCAAACGGATGCGAGCGCGTATCCAAGCCAGCCTACGCTGCATTGTCGACAGTAGAATGCTGTATTGCCACAATGCTCAAATTCACAAAATTAATTTAATTTACAATATTCACAAGTTTTATATTTGTAGAAAAATATAAACTCTTACAAATATTGGAATGACTACAACTCATCTATCTAGCTAGTCTCTAGGCTTTTGTCTGCAAGTACACCCGTAATTCTCCATGCTAAGTAAATTCACTACTAACCTAAAAAATATTGGTTTCCAGTCAGGAATGGAACGAGTACAATTCACTGAATGTAGTTTCAATATATGAAAATGACTATACAACAGAGGTTAGCCTTTAGATATATGATTTATAAAAACAAATGAAGAAAAACAGAATAAACCAAATACCGAAAATAGTAAAGGAAAACAGAAAATACTTACCGACTGACAGACTGAAATACCTTTGATATGTGATCGGTCTCAGGACAATTATACGACTCTATACTGTCTAAAGTTACACAGTCTACATTGTATAAAGTTACACTGTCTACACTGTATAAAGTTACACTGTCTATACAGAATAATACAATAGAGATCACTGTCTACACTGAATAATGCAATAGAAATCACTGTCAACACTGTCTAAGGTCAGATCACATATCTTCGGTACATCACTTTCCTCAACATCGCAAAGAATAATATCAACATAAAGACTGAAATCACATCTCTATCGACTAATAATAATGCATAGTAAAGATCAATACTGAAAATAAACAATAAAACTGTACTCGCCTGTGGTCCTTTGCTGGTGAAACCGATAATCCAAACCAATCAGTGTGCCACCATAGTCAAAACTCGTACAACAGTCTCCGGATACTGAAATAAATATTACCAATGTTCTCAGAATAGTCAAATTAGCTAGGATTGTCTGTCCTTAAGTCCAATTCTGGACACAGGGACAAAACGATAATTTTGGGCCGAAACGGTGTCCGCCATTGGATCCGCTTTGCACCGAAAAGCGTGCCAGAGTCAATGGTCTCTAAAGTCGTCAAACTACATGTCTATGAATTTTTTTGATGATACGAATCCAACCGTATGTCCAAAGTTGGATTCCGGCAGCCCGTGCACAAAATCGCCCGTTGAGTTGGACCGTGGGGCCCGCAAAATGATGATCCAATCAACTATATCATAATCGGACCAAACTTGGCATACAGGACCAGAAAAACTATACGGTCCTGCTGGCGTAAGTTTCATCTCGATCTGACGAGCGTGCACAAAGTAATTGAGAAATTTGCACAGAGCCCGATACGGTAAATTTCGACGGATACGCATCAAATTCGTCGCGCACACGCGACCAATTTGAATTCCGTCAAAGCCCAAACATCCACGAAGCCGTTATGCACCTTTGGATACTTTCGGTTCGCGACCATATCGCCCAGATTGGCGGAACGCACGTCGTATCGAAGAGTTTTTCATAATTTTTAATATTTTAAAACAGAATTTTCCTAATCTTTGGGTGCTATTTATTCGGCACATATTGCATGAATACAAGAACGAAAAGAAGGGTTTCCATCTCCTATATATTGGCTATAAGTGTTTTCATATAGAATTTTGAAATCGTGTATGGGTTGGGAGAAAACTGACCGCGAACTAGAGTCGTTGGACTGATTTAGGTATCATGTTTCGACAGTTTTTTGATAATTTTCAACTCGATTTCTCTCGAGTTTTCGGTCACTAGAATTTAAATTACTTAACAGGGATTTAAGAGGGTTATATCAAGTTCATACCAGATCGAACGGCTCGCGAAACGATCCACTGGAGGTGACGAATCATTACCCCGAAGTAGGCCTATACCCTGCGCATGCTGTCACTGCTCTGCTCGGTGCTGCGGCAACCCGTGCGTGGTTTGGCCGGCTTGTGGGGCACTCACGCGCGTGGGGGTGCGCCCAGGGGAGGGGGTCGGCGTGGCGTGGGTTAGGGTTTCAGTTTGGTTGATTTCCTTCTCATTTTCTCACTCGTTCTGGACTCATATATAACCGTATATATATAGGTGTTCGACTGCTCTCGGGTTGGCTGGGTTATTATAGGCGCGGGTTCGAGGAGTTGTGAGACTCACGAGATATTGGTCCCCACCAATATCTCGTGGGTTATTACTATAGCTGTGGGTTTTTTTCTTCTTATTCTTTTATTATTTATCTATATATATATTTTATTATTTATCTATATATATATATATATATATATATATATATATATTATCCATTTACTCATATACATACATAATATTATCCATAAAACCTAAATAACTCCCAATAGCATCTATTCCTAATGTCGAGCCTATTTGTATAAATATGACCATATATAATGATATTTATTTGATAACGAAATACATATAACCAATATTAGTAAATAATTTTATATAAATAATAACCTCATTAATAATGATAATAATAATAATACTAATAATAATAATAACAAAATTCAACAAATCATAATGGTGTACGTTAAATCTAATAATCCCAAAATATACAAGGACCTACTTTATACAATTGTCATTGAATATCAACTAATAATGATAATTATAATATTTAATTACGAATACCAGAAAATATTCATTAAATCATTAAAACGGAATACAACATAACCATACTAAATTACACCAACACGAATGTCATTGGACGTGTCGTATTATTACATGGGCTTGGGCTTGGTCCGGGTCAAGTCCAGACTGCTTTGGTACAACCGGATTTTCTACAAGTCAATAAACCTTAATAATAAATAATTAAATTATTTATAGGAGTCATGTCGTAACTTAGCCTGGTTTTCCTAGTTAGGACATCACTATGGTTCGGCCTTCCCTACAAGGGCTAATACACTAGCCAAAGCACGCCATTGCACTATCCGTGCCACGATTTCTAGTCACCGTGTACTCCAAAACTCTATTATGGCTAAAATTATCTACCGTAATAATTAACTAAATAATTATCTATAAAATCTAAAAATCACCATTCCAATAAAATAAATAATAATAGAAAATATTCCAAATTTTCTGGGAAGGGCAATTACAAATCTACCCACCTTAAAAATAATTTCGTCCTCAAAATTTAAGGGAAGAGTCCATCCGCTATGATAGAAGACGGTTTCCATTTGATATCATCTATTCTTATGGTCATTTCGTACTACGAATCCTTGAGGATTTCTACCCACCTTTGGTCACACTACTCCCTCAAATCTTATGTCACTAAGACTTTATAATCTTCCAACTAATTGCTAAAAATTTCTACTAATGGACATCTACTGTATATGACATCTATAATCCTCTCCGATCTATCAAGCAACCCAAAAATTTAACAAGCAACAAATTTACACAAGTAGCTAAAAAATATTGGTAAATACAAGTAAGCATGACCTTCATCTCTCTGCAATAGGAAGGTCAGGACGATAAAGAAGAATAACCGAAAGCAATTATGAGTTTCAAGAGCGGTAAAGAGTATCCAATGATGCAGACAGAAGGAGAGTTTGTAAACCATTAACTTATTTTGCTAGATTGGGCTACTCTAGTCCAGTCACTTGCTAAGTCTAAGAACCCTTCGTTTCTTAGAGGGTCTTGTAATCCGTGCAATACAGAAGTCCCGTTCTTAAAATTTATCTAAACAAGGTTCCATAATAGAATGGAATTTGAGAAGTCAAGATCGTGATCTTTTTCGTGGTTATTTAAATATACGAGCAAGGGATAAAATGCAATACAAGACGTACCATATCGCGACTTCCAGGTAGATAGAATAATGGTTACGAATGACTTCACATTCTAAGAGAGGAAGACTACATAATAGGTATAGGGGCCTATTTCAAAAAGTTCGGTTTTATAGTCCAAATATGGTAGTATGCATGGATGGGTTTTACGGGGTCTTAATGGGTTCCCTGATTGGTCATCAATCGTTGGTTGGATGAACCTTGGATTTCAATCTATATCGACTGGACAAGATCCCAATGATAAAACTATTTATACTAGGCTAGGGTAACCTAGAATAGGATTCCACCCAAGTGGTTGAGCTAGTTGGGCATTTGGATTGGTTAAATAGGTTCTGCAAGCCTTGAAGGTGCGTCTTCTGTGAATTTTGTGTTTAAGTAGCAAAAGAAGACACAATTGCGTGGCACACTAGTGGCATGTACGTAGTGGGCTTCGAGTCAATCACAACCATATATTGTGTCGAAAGGTTTGAGTCGAGGTTGAGTCTCTAATTATAGTCGGGAAGCATACGGTTATTATGGTAAGGGTTGTAGCTAGTCCTTTTGACCTGAAAGTCGTACCATAAAAATAGAGTACAAGGGAACGTGTTTGAGTGGGACATGATATATCTAGATGATGGTGGACTCGTCTAGATCTTGTATGCAAAATTTGTTGGAAGGTAACTGCTGGTCTCGTGCTCCGATTATTAATGACACGGCCGGTGACACAAAATGATCTAAATGGAAAGTGGAAGTCCATGGGGCACTAATTATCATCCTACCGGAATCATTCAAATTAATCGGTAATCTTCGTATATCCCAAAATTTTAGAAGGCTTACAGTCTACCCACTTTAGAAGTTAGGACATGGTCTTTGGGATAATGAGGTTAGAAGAATTCTAAAGTCCGGATATCACACCTCGATTCTTGGTAATAAAGAATAAGGTGCGGCATAACAAAATATGATAGATATAAGTCAAGTCAATGATCGTTCCTCAATAATTGGAAAACGAGTGTGTACAATGACACATGGTCGACAGAATAGAATGATCTACTCGTCTATGGTATAGAAGAGTTATCGACCGGGTAACCAACTCTAAGGCACATCATATGAAAATATTTCTAATAACTGAGTCGTGAAATTCTATTTGTGTCAAGCTTGTCAGGTTATTTTCACAAGGGTTCTAGTAGTATGGGCTAAGCTAATGACCGTGTTATTCCAATACTAGTTAGGTATTAATAATATAACTTATATAACTAAGGCAATATTTGTTGGAACCAATCTCGGGATGAGTGTCTACCATAGTTATGGTAAATGATCATCCTTTCCTTTGTCCACTCATCTCATGTCTAACTATGGTCTTGGTCGAGGAAAGGTTGAGTTAAGGCCTAAGGGTTGCTAGTTAAAGCAACTTCAAGTAAATGATTAGAGGCTCGCGGCGTTTGGTTTCTTGAGAATAGATGGTCTCCTGGGTTGGCATTTTGACTAAGGGTAAAACTCTAATCATTCTTAAATTCAGATGGCTAGAAGATCCCAATAGCATTTGAGGATCGGAAGGAGAACGAATAACTCAATCTCATGGCTGGTCTATGGTAACTATACTTGTGTATACAACTATCATAGCCATGTAGAATACTTTGTATCTCTCTACCAATTACGAGCCTTCGTCTTTCCAAATTAGTGAAAGACAAAAAATAATGAAGAGTTCAACAAAGATGTCACTGAATACAATTACGTGATTCAAAGACGAATGTATAATTCAAGAAGAATTGTCAAGACAGTCGCGAATGAGATCCTAAAGACATCTACATCTCAATCCACGTAGGTTAATCAGAGGGAGAGCGAACAGAGTGCACTATGGCTGATCAGACCGTAATACATCGATTCTGATTAGACAATATGTTAGTAGGCGTCCCCAATAAACATGTCTTGAATCAAGCTCGATAAAAAAGTAAGCTTGCAAAACTAGGCTGTAATAGCAGTATTGGTCAAAATACTCAAAAATACAAGTATGTGAGACTTTTGAAAGGAGGCATAAGTAGTTCGGATTTTGTGAGAATCAAACCTTACCTGGTGTTCTTGCTTTATGGTCATTCTACTATCTTCTTACTCATAAGACCTTGATCAACTAATGGGTTATGGACCTCTACATTCCATATTCCAGGTAAAACTATTAGCATCAGTCAATTACCTCGTCGATAGGTCACAAAGACCACAGAATGCTAGGTTGGGAGTGTAGGCCTCAAAAATGAAAGTCACGCTGAGTTGATCAAGACAGTATCAAAAGTTACGCTCAGTTGATCCAGACAATATAAACAAATCACGCTGGGAGACAGCTCATCATTTGCCAAAGAGTAATTATGACTGACAACACGACAGTCGAAGAATATCTCTTCGTATGCCACGTATACACAGAATTCGAGAGATCATCGCCGTCTATCGCGTGATTTTCGAAATCTTCTTCAGCAAGACTCAGCCTTCGTCGAGTTGGCGTACCAAAAGGGTTTCTTGTCATTTAATGCGACCGACAAAGCAATCACTGTCAGAGATTTTGTGTCAGTCGAGACACGCCGAATCAAGACAGCTGGCAGTTCTATCTCAAGTCTGCGTGTATTTGTGATCTTCATCTCAAGTTTGCGTGGATTCTGAAGTTTTCTTCCTCAAAGTTTGCGTGGATTTTGAAGTTCTTTGCCTCGAAGTCTGCGTGGATCCTGAAGTTTCCTGCCCCAAGTTTGCGTAGATTTTGAAGCTTTCTACACCGAGTTCGCGTGGATTTCGTCTTCAACAAATCTGCGTGGATTTCATCAAATTGGAGTACGTGACAGCCATGCCACTGATCTCTCGCCTGCATGTCCTGTAACTTGCACACGACTCATGCATGATTGCCATGTGTTCAACAGTTACAGGCCACGTCCAGTAACTGCTCACAACCTTGCGTATGTTAAATCCTGCGTGATTTTCAACTAAGCACAGGCTGTGAAGACAGTTATCTTTTTAGTTTTTCGACTCTATAAATAGAGTTCTTTTTCTCATTCATTGTACAGATACATTGATATCTACTGTCAAAATTTTGAGAGCTTTTCTTCTTCGCATAGTCCAAGGGATAAAGCGATCATCTTCTAGATCGGATTCCCACAGTTATAATTTTCCCAGAAACACAACAAATAAAGAGAATTTCTTTATGGAAAATAAATTGGCGACTCTGCTGGGGAAAACCATCTCCTCTTCTGAGATGATAACAACTCAATGCGACACTTCGTCAATCGGCTCGACGAAGAAGGTGATGACGATCAAATTCGATCAACTCGTCTATGAAGAAATGCAGCGGGCTAAGGGTGGCAAGCCCACTCCAGCCTCCATCATCACTGCCAAGTCGAAGGGACACTCTGTCTATGTCCCTAAGAATCGGTTGGCAGTCAATGGTGAAGTCTCTGCCACAGTGTCTACTCCTACCTCTGGCAAGAACTCCACTGCAAGCACGCACACTCTTGTGCGCTCGAAGATGACAGTAATCAAAAGTCACGCTGACAGTACTGGCTCCTTAGCCAAATCTGTTCCAGCGTACAAATTTAACCCCAAAAGTCACGCTGACAGTACTGGCTCCTTAGCCAAATCTGTTCCAGCGTGCAAATTCAACCCTAAAAGTCACGTTGATAGTACTGGCTTCTTATCCAAATCTGTTCCAGCGTGCGAATTCAACCCTAAAAGTCACGCTGACAGTACTGGCTCCTTAGCCAAATCTGTTCCAGCGTGTAATTCTAAAATTAAAAGTCACGCTAACAGTACTGGTTCCTTAGCCAAATCTATTTCAGCGTGTATTTCATCAGAGAAGAATAACTCCTTAGTTATCTCTTCTTCTTTACCGAGTTCTACTAGAACTAGGGGTGGTCTTCCACACAAAGTCCCTTCGAAAAGGAATAACTCTTTAGTTGTTTCTTCTGTTCCTGTAGTTTTTACTTCAGGAACAGCTTTGACTGATACTTTTGTTAGTCAAAGGAAAGAAGATGGTCTTTTGACTACTCTTCCTTCTGGACATTCTATGTCTCAAAATTTGATTGAGTCTAAGAAGAAATATTCCTTAATATCTTCTCCTATGACTTCTTCAAATTGGGCACAGAATCTGTCCATTAAAGAGGGTCTGTTACCAACTCCTAATCAAAGGAGTGGTTCAACTCTTCCTTTTCTGCAAATATCCAGATCAATGGAGGGAAAACTCCATGTTTCCAAAATTAATGTGTTACCTTCCACTGATTTAAGAACAAAACTCAGCACTTCTGGTGTTAAGAAACCATACCAATTGGATATGAAGATAAAAGATCCAGATGCAGAGTATGCAAGAAATTATGTGGCTCACATTAATCACTCTTTGTATAATCAAGAGCCATTAAGACCCAAGAACATGAAGTATACTCCTCAATCTTCACAAACAGATTTACGAAAATATCTTCAACAGAAGAGAAGGAGTAATTCTATGTCAAAGGAACATGCTGAATGTGACTTCTATCCAAGAGTCATAATTCAGTGCAGATGTCAATCAACGGTTCAAGACCATGGTGATCATGAATGTGACTTCCAGCCAAGAGTCACAATGCAATGCAGATGTCAAACTAAACGACAGTCTGTCTTCAATAGGATTCAGTATGAACCTATGCCTGATGAAGATGAGCCTTTGTTTGCCTTTGTCAACATGACTTCTCGGGACACCGGGGGTAGAGTTGATAGTCCAGATGGAGTATATAGAAACACCAGAGCAAGGGTCCTGGCTTCTAGTCAAAGAAATTTGATCCCTGAAATTGATTCTGAATTCCTTGGAGAATCTAACTTCCCACCTCTTCCTACTGGGGGTAGTTCTCCTATAATTGACTTTGATGCACGAAGCAATGATTCAGAGCATACAACATCTACTAGTTCATCGATAATTCCTTGTACAGTCACAACTTATATGGTTGATGGGAATACTGATGAACCTTCTTCTTTCTTGACTCCTCAAGATCAAAGAATTGCTTCTTTGGAATAACAAATGAAGTCTATGGCTGATACTATGAAGTCGATGTATGAACTCATGGCAACACAGATGCAAAATCGACAGACTGTACCAGATGCCATACCAACTGACACTGATATGAGTCCAGTACAAGTTCTTCCAGCAGTACAATCTAATACTCCTGGACCAACTCAACCAAATCCTAGTCTCTCTGGAGCTGGGGGTAGTGCTTACAATGCTGTTCCTTCTCCCATTCTCTACAAGCCACAACTCCACAATCTTCGGGAGTTGTCTCTGAAGAATTGAAGAATCTCAAAACTCAATTCGAGGCATTCAAACAGAAGGATGGTTTACAAAGGTTAGGCATCAAGCAGCCTTATCCGATAGAATGGAAGCAAGTATCATATCCTCCTAAATACAAGCCTCCTACTATCTCATTCTATGATGGAACCACTTCTCCAAGTTAGTTTATTAATCACTTTGAAGTGATGACTGATCAACTGCAACCAAGTGATGCCCTCCTTACTCGGGTATTTATTGGATGTCTCAAGGGAACGGCTTATGAATGGTATAGGAGTCTCCCAGATGGGAGCATTACCTCATTTGCTAGTTTCAAACAGATGTTTATTGAAAGGTTCTATGAAGGGCTTAATGACATGACTATGTCTGCTCTTATTAGAATCAAGCAGAAAAATAATGAATCTACAGAGGAATACATTGAACGGTTTCGAAGAGAAGCTCTGAAGATGCCTCTTGGAACTCCTGATGCTGTCACCATTGACACGTGCAAATCAAACTTATTGCCAATCATCAGTATGTGGACAGGGTCCACTCAATTTCAAGATTGGCCTTCCTTCATAGTCAGTGCCAAAGCTGCAAAAATCAGTGCTAAAACCTTCAAAGGTTTAGGAGTGCAGATGACTCCTAAAGAAACAGGACAAGATGCTAACAATAAAAACAATGCTCGCAAGGGAAAAGAAACTCTTGAAGTTAATCTTTAGAGCAAAGATACATCAAATGTTCAAACTCCTGCCTCTATAACTCAACAATCAAGAACACCTCGCCCCAAAGAAGAATATTCTTTTGATGACGACGATGTCCTTGGTATCTTTGAATGTCTGCTGAAAGGTAATAAGATACAATTACCTGAGATCAAGAAACCTGATGAAGCTGGTAAGACAGATCATCCTAAATACTGTCCATACCACAGAATGCTGGGTCATATAATTCGTACATGTTATGTACTGAAAGGAAAGATCCAAGAAATGATTAAATCTGGAGCTATCTCTCTTACTCCAAAAGAGAAGACCGTTACCTCCAACGTCGTCTCTATGCAATTTGGAGACTTCCCTCCTCAATTTCTTGAAAACGGGATCGTTCCTATTCCCAAGGCAACTCTTAACATAGTGAATATTCCTCCTCCACAGTCTGAAGGATTAGTGTCAATCACTTTGGAGACTGGAGAAATCATGTGGATCCATCTTGATCTAGTGGCAGATTTTGAATCTCCTTTTCCTCAAAAGATTTCTTCTCGAAAGTCCAAGAAGGCTGGAAAGATTAAATCATGTCATATGACTTCTCTTGGGTATACTTTTGACACAGAGCCAAAAGACAAAGAAGAAGCACTTGTTAGTGCTACTCGAACAGGGAAACCTTATCTAAAGGATTATTCCAAAAGTCCTGAGGATCCTCTTGATATCCCTCCAGCTGATAAAGATGCTACTAATGTTCCTCCTGAAGAAGAATCATCTACTGCACCTGTTCCTTCAACTACACCAGTTGAACCTGTTCCTCCCAAGCCTACAGCTCTGGAGAAAGGCAAACAACAGGCTCGGTTTGATAAGCCAATCAAGAAGTCCTCTCCTCTTGGACTTCAGAAGCCTTACAACTTCGACATTTTGGCTCAACTTGCTAATACTCCAGCTAGAATGTCCCTCTTTGAACTTCTACGTCTTTCCAAAGAGACTCGGGAGACATTAAGTGAAGCATTTCTACAAGCTGACTCTTGTCTTGCACAATTGAAGAAGCCAGATGCAGAACCTGCCGCTTGCTTACATTGTAACAGTGTACTGGAGATTATCCCAAATATCACCTTTACACAAGACGACATGCTATTGGAGGATAATCGACATGATCGGCCTCTCTACTACACCGGTTATATCGACACAATGAAGATAGATCGTATCCTCATTGACCCAAGGTCTGCTATAAGCATAATGCCAAAGAGTCTGTTGGATGAACTAAAAATCCCTCTCCACAAGCTCTCCAAGACGGTTACTACTATCTTGGGATTCAATCAAAGCCGAAGTGAGCCTTTGGGAAAGATTCATCTGAAGCTTCAGATAGGCGATTTCAGATCTAAAGTCACTTTCTATGTGATCGAGATCGCGGGATCCTATAATCTTCTTCTGGGGAGGCCCTTTCTTCATGAAAATAATGTGGTGCCCTCTACTCTTCATCAATGTTTTAAATACATTGATAGCAATGGAAGAGTACAAAAAAAAGTTGCTGATATAAATCCCTTCCATGGGGTTGAAGCTTATTTCAACGATTCCCGAATGTACAAAGAAGAGTATACAAGGATCATACCAGCTATGGAGAAAGAAGATGCACAAAGTGAGACTTTAATAATCCCTGTTAAAGGTCGAACTACTCAGCAACAATCTCCTAAACCCTCTGGAGAAAATTCTTTCATCATTCCAGTGAGTGGGCGGATCTCTCCGTTACCTCAGTCGTTTACTCAAAATACACTGATCATTCCTGTCAGTGGGTGTACTACAGTTTCTGTATCTTCACAAGATACTCTGCTAATTCCAGTTGGAGGGCGGACTACTCTTCCTACTCAAACTTCAAGAGAGCTCACCTCTTCTGAGCCATTTGTTATCGATCTTAATCGAAACAAAGCTTCTTCTTCTTCTCCCCCTTTAGTCATTGACTTGGCTAAAATCTCTAAGGCTCAGCCTTCTCCCAATGTAAATACTACTGCTTTTACATTTAATGAAAAGTTTCCACCTTTGCAGTACGTTGATGTGTGTAATTATGTTCATAGTTATTTACATCTGTTAGATGACTTGAACACAATAACCATAGGAGTTGTACAGACTGTTCATACAGATGTATCCCTAGAACCTGTACAATCTTCATACTTTCTAGTTCCCAGCAGAAAGCCAGGAGACATTCCAATATTCTTCTACAAAGGGCCTCAAAATCCTTCTGATCTTGAAGATGATGACAAAAATGATGATACTGGAAGATTACAACTACGTCGTTATAGTCAGCAATCTAAAGACATCATCAAAAATATGGGCTATGACTTCAGGACTGGCCTCAATAGTGGAAAAGGAAGAAAAATGCCTGTTCGTATTCCTCCTCTGAAATATGGAAGGACGAAATATGGATTGGGCTATATAGCTCCTACTCTTTTTATCAATATTATCCATGAAGATCCCGAGTCTGACAAAGATAAGAGATCTGATTCTTCTAGTACCACTTCTTGGGATTCCGATACAAGTATCGGGGACTTCTACTGCAACATTCTGTCTTCCAACATGGTTTCCATTGACCATTCTGAAGAAAGTGATGAAGACGAAGAAGAGTTTGAAATCTCACCTGAATCAGAACAGTGGGCCCAAAGATTAGATAATCAATGGGAGTTCCGTTTCGAGCAAAAAGAACCTCCGACTGAAGATAAACTTGTTCAAATAGATGTTGGTGAAGAGGGATCTCCCAAACCAATATTCATCAGTGAAAGTCTTTCAGAAACTGATAAGAAAGACATGATCAAACTCATTCGTGATTACATCGATGTCTTTGCTTGGAGTTATGAAGATATGCCAGGGCTTGATCCTCAAATTGCAACTCACAAGCTCAATATCTTGCCGAATGCTAAACCGGTCAAACAACAACAGCGACGATTTCGTCCAGACATCATGGATGCAATTGAAGCTGAAGTCAATAAACTCATTACCTCTGGGTTTATTAGAGAGGAACAACATCCCGATTGGGTGGCTAATATTGTTCCTGTTCTTAAAAAGACTGGCAAGATCAGAGTATGCATAGACTTCCACGATCTCAATACGGCATGTCCTAAAGACGAATTCCCTCTACCAATCACTGATGTCATGGTTGATAATACCTGTGGATTTGAACGAATGTCATTCATGGACGGATATTCTGGGTACAATCAGATCAAAATGTTTCCAGAGGACGAGAAGCACACTTCTTTCAGAACGCCGATTGGTACATACTGTTATAAAGTTATGCCATTCGGTCTCAAGAATGCAGGAGCAACTTATCAACGAGCTATGAGCACTATATTTCGTGAACATTTGCGGAAAACAGTCGAATGCTATGTTGATGATATTGCAGTCAAAAGTCGACAAAAGGAGGATCATATCCAAGATTTGAAGACTATTTTTGATCTAATGCGTAAGCATCAATTAAAGATGAACCCTACTAAGTCCTTCTTAGGCGTCTCTAGTGGTAAATTTCTTGGCTTCGTCATTACCTCTAAAGGTATACACGTGGATCCCGAGAAGATCAAAGCCATCCAAGAGATGCGTCCTCCACGCACCTTAAAAGAGCTACGAGGATTTCAAGGAAGAATCGCTTATATCAGGAGATTCATCTCTAATTTATCAGGACGCTGCAGACCATTCAACAAACTTATGAAGAAAGGTGTCTCTTTTGTCTGGAATGATGAATGTCAGAAAGCATTCGATGATATAAAACAATATCTAATGAGCCCTCCAGTATTGGTACCTTCCATCGCAGGAATACCGTTCCTCCTCTATACTCGAGCAATGAGTCATTCATTGGGTGCATTACTCGCTCAAAAGAATCAAAATGGCCATGAACAAGCTATTTATTATCTCAGCCGCACTATGACCGGAGCTGAACCTCGATATTCACCGGTTGAAAAAGAATGTCTAGCCTTGATGTTTGCTGTCCAAAAGACACGTCATTATATCATTGGCCAGACTATTCATGTCATCTCCAGGATCAATCCTATACGGATCATGATGAAGAAACCCAATGTTTTGAATTCTCGATTGGCTAACTGGGGAATCCTACTTGCTCAGTATGATATGCACTATATTCCTCAGAAATCAGTTAAAGGACAAGCTTTAGTTGATTTTCTGGCTGCTCACTCAATTCCAGAAAATTCAAAACTCTATGATGAAATCCCAGATGAAGTCCTAGATTCAAATCAAATTGCTGAAGAAGATCCTACTTGGCGTTTATTCTTTGATGGAGCATCAAGAATTGGTCCTAATTGTGATATTGTCGCTGGAGTTGGAATCGTTCTTGTATCGCCAGAAGGTCTTGCCATCCAAAGAGCTTATTCTCTCGATCAGCCGTGTTCAAACAATGTAGCTGAGTACAATGCATTACTCATTGGTCTTCAACTCGCTAAATATCTGAATATTCAATATTTGGAGGCGTACGGAGACTCTAAACTCATTGTCAATCAGATCAGGGGTACTTATGAAGTTTGCCATCAAGATCTGGTTCCTTATCATAAAACAGCTATATCTATGGCTTCTTCATTTGAAGAATTCTTCATTTAACATGTTAGGCGAGCATGTAACACAGAAGCTGATGCCCTTGCTAATCTTGCAGCGGTGCTGGCTATTCCAATCAGACGGCAACAAATGATCGTTGTTCGTAATCGAGAATTATTTCATCTTGAAAATAACTTGACTCTAGGACTTCCAGTTGACATTGAAGAATCAACATCTCATGACGTCAACACAACAAGAGGATTTGGATTCAGTCATAAATCGATGTCATCTTCATCCGATTCCAGCATGGAATTCATCTTCAGTAACTTGACTGAGAATCAGAATACGGATAAAGATTGGAGACTTCCTTTCTTAGATCTCGTATTATATGATATTCTTCCGGATGATCCGAGTGAGGCAGCATCTATCAGACGACGATCACTCAGATTCTACTACAATCATACAACAAAGACCTTATATCGTCGAGCTTATGATGGTTTACTCCTTCGATGTGTTGCCGGTGACGAGGCTCAACAAATCATTCGCGAAGCACATGATGGAATTTGTGGAGCACATCAGCCAGGACCAAAACTTCAAGACCGTATTCGACGTATGGGTTATTATTGGCCCACCATGGTATCTGATGCCATCGAATATGCAAAGAAGTGTAAAGCTTGTCAAATCCATACGGATTTTATTCATCAACCCTCGAAATTTCTACATCCGACGGCAGCATCATGGCCCTTCGAAGCTTGGGGCATAGACATTGTCGGCCCGATCAATCCACCATCATCTAAAGGTCATCGGTTCATTCTCGCAATAACCGATTACTTCTCCAAATGGGCCGAAGCCATTCCTTTATCTGAAGTTAAGACGTCTAATGTCATCAGCTTTATTAAGCACCACGTCATCTACAGATTTGGTGTTCCTCGACGTATTGTTCATGATAACGGACCACAGTTCGTCAGCCAGAAATTTACTCGATTCTGTGACGATCACCGGATCAATAATGTGGCTTCTACCGCATATAATCCGGCAGCTAACGGATTAGCAGAAGCTTTCAACAAGACTATCATCAAACTCCTAAAGAAGTTTGTCTCCACTAACAAACATAATTGGAGTGACAAGCTCGGGGAATGTTTGTGGGCTTATCGTACTATAGTTCGTAATGCTACCAAATGTACACCTTTCTCTCTGGTGTATGGTTGCGAAGCTGTTCTTCCATTAGAGATTCAAATTCCTTCTTTAAGGATAGCAATCGCTAATGAACTCACTGCTGAAAATAACGATCATCTTCGACTTCAGGAATTAGAAGCTCTGGATGAAAAGCGATTATCTGCTCAACAGAATATTGAATTCTATCAAGCTAGAATTTCAAGAGCTTTTAATAAAAAAGTCAGAGTTTGATCATATCAAAAAGGAGAACTTGTTCTAACAGTCAGACGTCCTATGACTATGACTCATATGAGTAAGGGCAAATTTGACGCAAAGTGGGAAGGTTCCTATATTGTGAGCAAAGTTTTCTCAAATGGAGCTTATCAACTCTCAGAATTGGATGGTCGAAAAGTTTTGATACCTATTAATGGCAAATTCCTTAAAAAGTACTATGTATAAATACTTGTAATCATCAGACAAATTCATGTTTAAAAATAAAATTTTTATTTTATTTTCATGAATGATGATACATGATATTAAGGAAGATCACTATCATCCTTCTCTACTTTTGGACGTGGGCCACTACCGTCCTTCTCGAAGATGTGATCAGCAAAAGAGTCGAGAACCTCCTTGCTAGAACCCACGAGAAATTTGCAAGCGGCCATCCTCATGGCTTCCTCTTCTTCAGTCCTTCCTGGTTCGAGCAGAAAATCCAGAATGTCCCTTGGTGGCTTGGGTGCAGACGAACCTTCGCCTGCTTCCGTCTTCTTCGTTTTGACTGGACCAGCAGGGTGTTCTTCAGTGCCTTTCTGAACCTTTGAGACTATCTCAGTCTTCTTGGATGCTTCTCCAGATGACATTTTTATGTTGAGGAGTAGAAGTATTCATTCTCGCCAGATTTCTGCTATATTTATAGGCAGAAGTTCCTCATTCATCCAACGTTTCACATATTCATTAATGCTTAACGGTTCATCCATTCATTTCTTACATTCATCAGACGGTTCGCCTGTTCATTAATACTTGACGGTTCATCCGTTAATTTATCACATTCACTCGACAGTTCATCTGTTCATCATTTCCTAACGGTTCATCCGTTCATAATCTTCTATCAATTTTATTAAGTGGGGATTCGTTATTTATCATGTTTTCATAACCTCTGAATCAATTCCGAATCTACTTACTCATTTGTCATGTTTTGACCTCTGCATAGAAATCAATCTATTTTCTTTTGAGTTCCTATATATTATCACGTCCATAATACCTCTGATAATATCATATACTCTAAAATAGAAAGAAGATTTCATTATCTATCATGTCCACAATTCATCCACAAATACAAATCATTGAGCATAGAAGAATTGTCATTTCCATTCTCATTTCACCACAAAAAATCTATTACATCTATTTTCTTTTGAGCAGCTTCTACTGAGGAGCCATTGCTGCTGAAAAAGTAGAAGAAGAAATCGGAGAGGAAGGAGTTCGTCGGGGAAGATGAAGTTCTCTTCTGTGGGTTCTCTCTTTCAAACGCAAGTAAAGAAAGAAAGAAGTAATCTATGGCTTATTTATAGGCTCATAAAGAATTCTAAATGACGGTCAAGTCATTATTGCCTCGATATTTGAAGATTTGCACGGGATCCTAACAGCACAGAATCCCAACAGTCTAAACATCTCGGAGTAAATCTCTCATTTTGAAGTCATCTCAGCGTGACTGATTCCATTTTATCATCTCTATTTCAAAGTATTTCGAAATAATTTATCATTTTTCGAAAACTTTGAAGGAGGTTTTGTAGGCCTCAAAAATAAAAGTCACGCTGAGTTGATCAAGACAGTGTCAAAAGTCACGCTCAGTTGATCCAGACAACATAAACAAATCACGCTGGGAGACAGCTCATCATTTGCCAAAGAGTAATTATGACTGACAACACGACAGTCGAAGAATATCTCTTCGTATGCCACGTATACACAGAATTCGAGAGATCATCGCCGTCTATTGCGTGATTTTCGAAATCTTCTTCAGCAAGACTCAGCCTTCGTCGAGTTGGCGTACCAAAAGGGTTTCTTGTCATTTAATGCGATCGACAAAGCAATCACTGTCAGAGATTTTGTGTCAGTCGAGACACGCCGAATCAAGACAACTGGCAGTTCTATCTCAAGTCTGCGTGTATTTGTGATCTTCATCTCAAGTTTGCGTGGATTCTGAAGTTTTCTTCCTCAAAGTTTGCGTGGATTTTGAAGTTCTTTGTCTCGAAGTCTGCGTAGATCCTGAAGCTTCCTGCCCCAAGTTTGCGTGGATTTTGAAGCTTTCTACACCGAGTTCGCGTGGATTTCGTCTTCAACAAATCTGTGTGGATTTCATCAAATTGGAGTACGTGGCAGCCATGCCACTGATCTCTCGCCTGCGTGTCCTGTAACTTGCACACGACTCATGCATGATTGCCATGTGTCCAACAGTTACAGGCCACGTTCAGTAACTGCTCACAACCTTGCGTATGTTAAATCCTGCGTGATTTTCAACTAAGCACAGGCTGTGAAGACAGTTATCTTTTCAGTTTTTCGACTCTATAAATAGAGTTCTTTTTCTCATTCATTGTACAGATACATTGATATCTACTATCAAAATTTTGAGAGCTTTTCTTCTTCGCATAGTCCAAGGGATAAAGCGATCGTCTTCTAGATCGGATTCCCACAGTTGTAATTTTCCCAGAAACACAACAAATAAAGAGAATTTCTTTATGGAAAACAGGGAGACATGCCACCCAACTTGCAGAACTAATATTGGCTTTGGATCTCATGGGACATACATGGCATTGTCCTATCCTCCATAGTATCCTAAACTTGTAATCACGTCTGAAATCATTTCACCGAGGATTATGTCCCGCCCGTATACTTTGGCTGTGGTAAACCCTTGATTTTGTGATTCAGATGTGATGTGTTATCCGATACTCTACTTATATTGACACAAGGGTGACTACGGTCAAAAGAGGACTACTAGCCATAGTTTTTAGTAACATTTTATAACCTATATTTTCTTAAAATAATTTCAACTCTAGGGGTCGTGCCTCGCCAGTGCGCTGCTGGCTGCGGTGAATCCATAGTCTCCAAAATTCAAGTAAATGACGACAGTGCGTTGCTGTCCTGCCAATTTGAGCTAACTAACATTCTTTTAACTATATCTGTAAATATTCATGAGCTTCTAGAGATTCGAACAAGTTGACTACGAAATAAAGTGTAAGTACTATCAGTCACAACCCTTAAAATAAAAAGGTGAACAGGTAGGAAAATAACTGAAGACAAAAAATACAAATATTCTAACTATTCCATGTGTATTCAAGCCTTTGAGGAAAACTTGAATCGAAACTAACTCGAGGTTTGTATATGGGTAACATAATCAAAAATTATATAAAAATAATAATTCTTAGGCAAAATAGGAACTAAATAGGCAATTCGGACTAAGATATGAGGATGATATCTAAGAGGTAAAGAGAAGGAATTGAACAATTTATCGATGTTAGATCATTAACTCTATGAAGTCCTGTCTCACCAAGTGAATAATCTATCCACATTGGATCATATCGTCATATCAAGAGGAAATAATGTACCAATGGTGATCTGACAATCTATCAAAATTAATAACTCCTCATCTAACTTGGATGGCCTAGACTACCCATCGATAAACTTGTATAAGGGACTCCTAGTCCAAGTCATTCTCTTAAATTAAATTAATTCCTAATTCGTGAATGAGCATTTCCTAGTCGCAGGCTCGCAATAGTACAACTAACTTAAGTACTATCACGAGTTCGCATGACTTGCTAAAACGGACCTGCATGGACCACCACAAAAACTTGTCACGACCCGCACCCGTTTTTTTTTCCAAATGGATGCGAGCGCGTATCCAAGCCAGCCTACGCCGCAGCGTCAGCGGTAGAACGCTGCATAGCCACAATGCTCAAAATCACAAATAATGCTCATTCACAAAATTAATTTAATTTATAATATTCACAAGTTTTATATTTGCAGAAAAATATAAACTCATACAAATATTAGAATGACTACAACTCATCTATCTAGCTAGTCTCTAGGCTTTTGTCTGCAAGTACACCCGTAATTCCCCATGCTAACTGAATCTACGGCTAACCTAAAAAATATTAGTTTCCAGTCAGAAATGAAACTAGTACAATTCACTGAATGCAGTTTTAATTTATAAAAATGACTATATAACAGAGGTTAGCCTTTTGACATATGATTCATAAAAAATAAATAAAGAAAAATAGAATAAACTAAATACCGAAAGCAATAAAGAAAAACAGAAAATACTCACCGACTGACTGACTGAAATACCTTTGATATGTGATCGGTCTCGGGACAATTACACGACACTGTCTACACTGTCTAAAGTTACACTGTCTACACTATATAAAGTTACACTATCTACACAAAATAATACAACAGAAATTACTGTCTACACTGTCTACACTGAATAATGCAATAGAAATCACTGTCTACACTATCTAAGGTAAGATCACATATCTTCGGTACTTTACTTTCCCCGACACCGCAAAGAATAAAATCAACATAACGACTGAAATCACATCTCTATCGACTAACAATAATGTATAGTAAAGATCAATACTAAAAACAAACAATAAACTGTACTCGCCTGTGGTCCTTTGCTGGTGAAACCAATAATCCAAACCAATCAGTGTGCCACCATAGTCAAAACTCGTACAACAGTCTCCGAATGCTAAAATAAACATTACCAATGTTCTCAGAATAATCAAATTAGCTAGGATTGGCTGTCCTTAAGTCCAATTCTGGACACATGAGCAAAACGGTAATTTTGGACCAAAACGGTGTCCGCCAATGGACCCGCTTTGCACCGAAAAGCGTGCCAGAGTCAATAGTCTCTAAAGTCGTCAAACTATATGTCTATCGATTCGTTTTGATGATACGAACCCAACCGTATGTCCAAAGTTGGATTTCGGCAGCCCGTGCACAAAATTGCCCGTTGAGTTGGACTGTGGGGCCCGCAAAACGACGATCTAATCAACTGCCTCAGAATCGGACCAAACTCGGAATACAGGACCAGAAAAACAATACAGTCCTACTGGCATAAGTTTTATCTCGATCTGACGAACGTGCATAAAGTAATTGGGAAATTTGCATAGAACCCGATACGGTGAATTTTGACGGATACGCATCAAATTCGTCGCGCACACATGACCAATTTGAATTCCGTCAAAGCCCACACGTCCACGAACCATTACGCACCTTTCGATGCTTTCGGTTCGTGACCACGTCGTCCGGATTGGCGGGACGTACGTCGTATCGAAGAGTTTTTCATAATTTTTAATATTTTAAAACAGATTTTTCCTAATTTTTGGGTGCTGTTTATTCGGTACATATTGCATGAATACGGGAATGAAAAGAAGGGTTTCCATCTCTTATATATTGTCTATAAGTGTCTTCAAATAGAATTTCAAAATCGTGCATGGGTTGGGATAAAACTGACCGCGAACTAGAGTCGTTGGACTGATTTAGGTGTCCTGTTTCGACAGTTTTTTGATAATTTTCAACTCAATTTCTCTCGAGTTTCGGGTCACTAGAATTTAAATTATTTAACAGGGATTTAAGAGGGTTATATAAAGTTCATACCAGATCGAACGGCTTACGAAACGATCCACTAGAGGCGAAGAATCGTTACCCCGAAGTAGGCCTATACCCTGCGCATGCTGTCACTGCTCTGCTCGGTGCTGCAGCAACCCGTGCACGGTTTTGCCGGCCGACGGTGGCTCGCGGCGGCGCTTTTCGCGCGTGGGGGTGCCCCAAGGGGAGGGGGTCGGCGTGGCGTGGGTTAGGGTTTCAGTTTGGTCGATTTCCTTCTCCTTTTCTCACTCGTTCTGGACTTATATATAACCGTATATATAGGTGTTCAACTGCTCTCGGGTTGGCTGGGTTATTATAGACGCGGGTTCGGGTAGTTGTGAGACTCACGAGATATTGGTCCCCACTAATATCTCGTAGGTTATTACTATAGATGTGGTTTTTGTTTCTTATTCTTTTATTATATATCTATACACACACAGACACACACACACACACACACACACATATATATATATATATATATATATATATATATATATTCACACACACACACACACACACACACACACATACACACACATATATATATATAAAATATATATATATAATATATATATATATATATATATATATATATATATATATATATTATATATATATATATATATATATATATATATATATATATATATATATATATCCATTTACTCATATACATACATAATATTATCCATAAAATCTATATAACTCCCAATAGCATCTATTCCTAACGTCGAGCCTATTTGTATAAATATGACCATATATAATGATATTTATTTGATAAAAAAATACATATAACCAATATTAGTAAATAATTTTATATAAATAATAACCTCATTAATAATGATAATAATACTACTACTACTACTACTACTACTACTACTACTAATAATAATAACAAAATTTAACAAATCATAATGGTGTACGTTAAATCTAATAATCCCAAAATATACAAGGACCTACTTTATACAATTGTCACTGAATATCAACTAATAATGATAATTATAATATTTAATTACGAATACTAGAAAATATTCATTAAATCATTAAAACGGAATACAACATAACCATAACAAATTACATCAACACGAATGTCATTGGACGTGCCGCATGATTACATGGGCTTAGGCTTGGTCCGGGTCAAGTCCAGACTGGTTTGGTACAACCGGATTTTCTACAAGTCAATAAACCTTAATAATAAATAATTAAATTATTTATAGGAGTCATGTCGTAACTTGGCCTGGTTTTCCTAGTTAGGACATCACTATGGTTCAGCCTTCCCAACCAGGGCTAATACACTAGCCAAAGCATGCCATTGCACTATCTGTGCCAAAAATTTTAGTCACCGTGTACTCCAAAACTCTATAATGGCTAAAATCATCTACCGTAATAATTAACTAAATAATTATCTATAAAATCTAAAAATCACCATTCCAATAAAATAAATAATAATAGAAAATATTCTAAAATTTCTGGGAAAGGTAGCTACACGTCAATGGTGCATACTAGGAGCATGGCTAGCGGGGGACTTGAGTGGGTTTCTTCTGCACCACTCTAGTATTCATCTCTTATGTTCTGGCGTTTAGCCACCGGCACCTTTTTAGCCGGTTAATCTGGATATTTTGTCTTTTGCATAATTGTAATTAAATTAGACTGCAGCTGAATACGATTATGTACCTATGACTATCTGGGCTAGCTAACTTATAAAGCTAGTTCCCCATGATCATTTTGATGAGGCATCGGGGATGCCTTACTGTTTTATCTCATATGCTCATTAATTGTTGTTTTCTTGCTTTGTATGATTGAGACATAGATGCTCTGTGAGACCATAGGAGACTTAATTGAAGTATGCACCCCATGTCTCTTGACAGCCACGATCGCCGTACAATGTTTCCATACCTCATATGGAGTAGCTGGCCTAGTCCGTCTTCGTATTTCGGTACTGGAGCGTAACATAGTTTTAGTGGTGGCCCATACAGGTCTAATTTTTAGACTTGTGGGGTATTATTATTATAGGAGTCTCAATCAAAACTGGTTCGCTTGATCTCTTGTCCTGTCTTCTCTTTCTCACCTTGATTGATAACTTGAATTATTTCCTCTAATATTCCTCGTCCTATCATTTGATATCTTGTATCTTTTCCTATAGGGGTACTTCTTTCTCAGTAGCTGGCAAGGTCAACATGAAGGAACGTCCAGTAGAGCATGGCTCTGCGGGGCAGCAGCAGAAAAGAATACCTTCTCTTGACTAGATCCGAGTGGAAGTGATATTAGAGCCAGTGGAACCGCAGGTTCTAGAAACTCATGTACCACCAGCGGTGCCGGCAACCACGACAGAGCCCGATGCTGTATCACTCCTGGAGGTTATCCGAGGATTTTTGGCCACTCAGCAGCGTCAGGTGGCAGCCCATCAGCGATAGCAGACCCAACAGAATGAACAGAATATGCTACTGAACTATGAGTTACAGTTAGCCCTTGAGAGGATTGTCAGGAATGATTCGAAAGTGTCGGGGAGGTTTTGCAGACTTAACCCGAGATACTTTGACGGCACGGAAGATGCCATCACGGCAGAAACTTTGCTTTAGGGTATTGAGGCCATACTGACAGCATCAAAGGTTCCAACATAACAGAAGGTTGACCAAGTCGGTCTGTTACTTCAGGATCTCGCCCGCGACTGGTGGGCATCGAAAGAGGTTGGAATGGGGTGTCATGTTCCTTGGGATAGCTTTAGTACTAGATTCAAGGCCAAGTTCTTTGGTGTGGTAGCACGGTATGAGCTACAATAGAGGTATATCAGACTCAAGCAGGCTGGTAAGACGGTAGATGGATATACAGCGGAGTTCTGCAGACTGAGTCGGTTGTACCGACGATGATGGCTACAGAGCCAGAGAAGGCTATGAGGTTCCAGCAGGGACTTCATCTGGAGATTTTACAACTAGTAGAAGGGCATGACTATCAAACTTTTGATGCTATTTTAACAGCAGCTCGGAGGCATGAACTTACCCAACAAAGGTTGGCGACTAGGACTAGGGCTAGAAGAGGTCTCAATCCCAGAGTGGAGGCAGAGGAGCAGTGCAACAAACATCGGCACCAGCACCCGGTGTCCGTATTCATGATTCGAGAGCACCACGAAGGTCGGCAGTATCAGAGATAACAACACCAGTTCAGCATCAGCAGCCGAGGAACCAGCAGCAGTGCTAGAGGGTACCCATAGGATGTACTTACTGCGGTAAGGGAGGGCACACACACTAGGAATGTGTATCATTCGACTAATGGATTGTGCGTGAGGTATAGTAGTCCAGATCATAGGATTGCCAATTGTCCTATGATGCAGAGGCCAGGAGGGCCAGTTCAACAGTTTCCAGCATTGCCAACTCCGAGGGCAGCACTGAACAGAGCAACAGCATTGGCAATAAGGTCACTAGCCCAGCGTCTACCAACGTAGGCTCAGATGTTTCGCTAGACGCAGAACCAGAAAGGCCAGCAGAGGCCGCAACAATAACATGGTCAAAGAAGATAGCAGCATGGAGCTCAGCAAGGACAGGGCCAGGCCTTTACTTTATCTCTGGAGGATGTACTAGCTTCAGGTGACGTGGTTGCAGGTAATGTTTCTGTTTTCTCTTTTTCTACAGTAGCATTGTTTGATTCGGGAGCTACCCACTCTTTCATATCTGTACGATTTATGACACGTATTGGATTAGAGTTCGAGGCATTGCCAGAGAGGATGCATATACTCACTGGTAATGGGCTCATAGGAGTTAGCAGAGTGTGCTTAGCATGTCCGGTCATAGTGTGTGGGCGATTATTGCCCGTATCTTTGGTTGAGTTCTCTATGGGCAACATTGATATTGTCCTAAGCATGGACTGGTTGAGAGACAGTCATACGACGATAGATTTTCGAGGAGATAGGTAGTATTCAATGTTCCTGGCATTAAGGAGTTCGTCTTTTTTTGATTATTGGAGGGTCAACCCAGGGCATAGTTGCAACGGCATTGGCAGAGCAGGAGCAGATTCTAAGAGTGGTCAAAGAGTTTCTTTATGTATTTCCAGATGAGCTTCCAGGTTTACCACCGGTGAGAGATGTAGAGTTTTTATTGAGTTGAATCCTGGAACAGAGCTTAAAGCTGACAGAGTTTACAGGATGTCGCAGTCAGAGTTGGACAAGTTGTACCAGCATAAAGAAGAACTGAAGGTGAAGTAATTTATCCGAGACAATAAATCGCCTTGGGTAACACCGATGATTTTAGTACCCATGAAGGATAGATCGACGTGAATGTGCATTGATTACTGGCAGTTGAATACAGTAACAGTGAAGAACAAGTATTCATTACTAAGGATATATGACTTGTTTGATCAGTTGAGTAAAGCCTGCGTCTTCTCTAAGATTGATCTTTGATCCGGATATTATAAAGTGAGGGTCCAGGAGCAGGACATACCCAAGACAACATTTAGATCGTGGTATGGGCATTATGAGTTCCTAGTGATGCCATTTGGACTGACTAATGTCCCAACAATGTTCATGGATTTGATGAATCGCATCTTTATGCCATATTTGGATATGTTTGTAGTAGTATTCATAAATGACATCCTCGTCTATCCAGCAGTGAAGAAGAACATGAGAAACATCGTTTGACAATTTTGCAGACCTTGAGGGAGCATCAACTTTATACAAAGCTTGGTAAATACGAGTTTTGATTGGATCGTATTTCGTTCCTGGGACAAATTATTTCTTGGGAAGGAGTGTCAATAGATTCGAAGAGGGTTGAGGCAGTAGAAAATTGGCCGATTCCGAAGACAGTAACAGATGTGCATAGTTTTCTAGGATTGACAGGTTACTACAGAAGGTTCGTGGCAGACTTTGCCAGGATTTTGGCACCCTTGACGTGTTTGACGTACAAGAAATAGAGTTTATTTGGTCAGCAGAGTGTCATACATCATTTAAAGAGTTAAAGAAGAGATTAATCTCAGCCCCGATCTTGACGCTTCCGGTAGGATCAGGAGGGTTTATAGTATATTACGACGCATCCGGGATGGGACTTGGGTGTGTATTGATGCAGCATGGTAAGGTGATAGCATATGCGTCTCGACAGGTTCGGGACCATAAGAAGAACTATCCGACTCACGACCTGGAATTAGCAGCAGTTGTGTTTTCGCTTAAGTTATGGAGGCACTATTTATATGGGGATCGAGTGGAGATCTATACTGATCATAAGAGCTTAAAGTATGTATTCACCAAGAGGGACCTGAACATGAGACAAAGAAGATGGTTGGAGTTACGGAAGGACTTCGATGTGAATCTTCAGTATCATCCTAGCAAGACGAATGTGGTAGCAGATACCTTGAGTAGGAGAGGTGGTGCATTCATTTTAACCTCGCAGAGGCATATTTTGGAAGAACTTCAGGAAATGGGAATTAAAGTGAACTTGTCGCAAGATACGAGAATTATGGTCAGTTTGAAGATTCAGTCTACTTTAGTGGAGAGGATCAGAGCAGCCCAGGCAGATGATCCGCAGATCCAGAAACTTCGATCAGAGTGTGAGTCAGGTCTCAGGAAGGAGTTAGTAATCCATAAAGATGGTACGCTTAGGTTCAAAAACTGTCTTTGTGTACCAAGTGGAGAACTTTGATAGAAAGTTATGTCAGAGGCTCATAGTTCTCCTTACTCTATTCATCCCGGAGGCACAAAGATGTACCAGGATATAAAGCAACACTTTTGGTGGAATGGCATGAAGAAGGAGATAGTAAGGTTTGTGTCCAGATGTTTGGTATGTCAGTAAGTGAAGGTAGAGTAGCAGAGGCCAGCATGATTTTTTCAACCGCTTTCCATTCTAGAGTGGAAGTAGGAGCACATCACAATGGACTTTGTGACCGGTTTACCTAGATCTTCGACTGGTCGAAATACAGTTTGGGTAATTGTGGATCGACTCACGAAGGTTTCTCATTTTCTTTCTTTTAGAGTAGGGTAGTCTACTGAGGAGTTGGCAGAAATATATATGAAGCAGATAGTAAGGCAGCATGGAGTTCCAGTCAACATAATATCAAATCGAGACTCCCGGCTCACCTCTCACTTTTGGCAAAGTTTGCATCAAAGTTCGGGTATCAAGTTGAGGTTCAATACAGCCTATCATCCGCAGACGGATGGACAGTCAGAGAGAACCATTCAGACATTGGAAGACATGTTGCAAGCTTGTACCTTGGACTTCTACAGAATTTGGGAAGATCATCTTCATTTAGTAGAGTTCTCTTACAATAAATGTTATCAGGCAAGTATCCAAATGGCACTGTTCGAAGCATTATATGAAAGAAAATGCAGGTCGCCTCTGGCATGGGACGATGTGGGAGAACACAAATTATTGGGACCATAGCTGATCACGTAGACGGTAGAGACAGTCAGGTTGATCAGAGAGCGGCTGAGTTGCGCAGGACCGACATTGACATTGGGCAGATCAGTACCGAAGGCCTCTAGAGTTGGTGTTGGTGACCTAGTGTTTCTATGAATTTTACCTACTCAGGGTATCATTAGATTTGGAACCCGTGGGAAGCTTAGTCCAAGATACGTCGGTCCTTTTGATATTCTTGCTCGGATAGGCGATGTTGTTTATCGTCTTGCCCTTTCGTCTTCGCTACATGATGTACATGATATATTTTATGTATCTCAGTTGTGCAGGTATGTCCCGGATCCAAATCATGTCCTCGATCATTTTGAACTGGTCGTCGATACCGACCTGACTTATAAGGAACAACCCATTTACAGTTTGCTTCGGCGAGAGAAGGTGCTCAAGAATCAGACTATTAGTCTTGTCTGCGTCGCTTGGGGCCATCACTCACCGGAAGAGTCGACATGAGAGTGCGAGGACGATATTAAATCTCGATATCTGCACTTGTTCGACTCAGAATGTATGTTTGTCCTTATGCCTTCGTAATATGATTCCGTGTTTGTATTACACCCACTAGGATGGATGATTGATCTCTAATGCCTGCTAGAATTGATATAATTGCATATGCAGTTAGACTTGTAATTAGTATCTTGCTTGCCTTAATTTCTCTATCCTGTCTTGGTTGAAATTTCGAGGACAAAATTTTTCTAAGGTGGGTAGAGATGTCACTCCCCGTTTCCAGTGTACGTATTTGCTACATAAATCATGTATATAGTATTTTAACTTGTATACCATTTAATGTATTAATTATTAGTTGTAGCATGTAACATTTAAACATGTCATTAGTTACATGTTAGACCATGCTTAAGATTAGGGTTTGGTGGAGCCAACCCTCACCCACTATAAATAATCTCTTCCACACTCTCTTTCCTCATTCACTCTCTCATTTATTTTTCTCAACCACCAACCCATTTAGGCAAGTACATCTTGCAAATGAGAGACCACTTGTATTTTTTATTTTTTGTTATTTCTTTGATATTATTAGTCTAGATTGTTCATCTCTTTCTTCTCTACAAGTTTAGTTCTTGGTATTTTTGATTTTAATGGCTACTTTTATGTAGATCTAGGTTTCTAAAATTAGGTTTTAATGGATTTTTGTGGTTTTGGTCTATCAAACTTGGTTGTTTTCTAAAACTAATTGTTCTATGTTGTAGATAATTTGATTTCATATAGTTTTGGCTTTTATTTCGCTTGCTTTCGAGTTCGGATGAGGAACTTATGGCCATGGTAAGTTTTTGGAACTTTCATGGCTGAACTTGCTGTTTGGGGATGATGACCCCCATGCGTCGGAGGATTGTCCATGCGCTGAAATTTTCATGCGCCCAGGAGGCCATGGGCCGTGAAGTCCCGACAACACATCTTTTTGACTCCGTGCGTGTCATGCGCGTAGGTTCCCTATGCGCATGAACTTAAAACACAATATGAGTTTTATCCATTCGCTGGAATTCTCATGCGCTGGAATTTCTTGTCCTGGAATTTTATGTGCTGGGATTTTCATCCGCTGGAATTTTCGTGTGCTGGAATTCTCATGCACTGGAATTCTCGTACGCAGGAATTTCTTGCGCTGGTATTTCATGCGCTGGGATTCTCATGCGCTGTAATTTTCGTGCGCTGGAATTTTCGTACGCTGGAATTCTCGTACGGTGGAAATTTTCATGCGCTAGAATTCTCGTGCGCTAAAATTCTTCAAATTTACTGTGTTTGCCTGGTTGAGCTATTTTGTAGCTATAATTTTATAAAACTCAAGAAAGTTGTAGATCCTTGTCTTGGCTTCAAGAATCTTCATGTCTTGCTCTAACTGGAGTTTATATGCGATTGATAGTTTCAATTCCCCCATGGATGTTCTTGATCTTCCTTGCATGTTTTTATGTACTTGACCTTCATTCTCGACCTGACTACCTATGCAAGTGCTGGTTAATCCTATGCAAGTACTAAGGTACAACCTATGTGAACACCAAAGTGCTATCCAATGCGCCAAGTGTTCACACGCAATATATGTTAGTACATCCAAAGCCTCCAGCACTTACATATTGAATGGTCGGTAGTAATGACGTGATATGTATTGCTTGTTGTATTACACTAAGAAGGGATTCTTATGTATGACTCCTTGAGCCAGTACAGATCCTTACTTGGGGTACTCGTACAATGTACATCATCTAGGAGAATTAGCATGTGACCACGACATACGAACTCCGAGAATAACTTAGGGATTAACTAGACAACTAATTTAATAGATGCATTGGGCGAGAAGAATCTCGAGATCGTGCCATACCAACCAACCCAGGTCCCGTCCTGACGTGTCTGGTTGCCGCCACGGATATGGTTTCATCCGCCTATGGTGGATGACTATATTCTACTCCTATGTACTATGTGTTATATATTTTAGCACGGTAGCCTTATGGGGGACCGGTACATAATCAATGTGCTACGCGTAAATATATATATAATAGATTGGCTAGCCCTGCTGGAACAACACGATATGAGGATTCCTATAATTAGCATTGTGAGGATAACTTCGCCAATATAGAAAGCCGTATGAATGATTTGTCCGCTTGTAAAATGACTTGTGTTTGCCTTACACCTTCCGCTAGTAGCCGAGGGACATGGACTGTCATGGTGCGTGGTCCAACCCATGTCCTTGTTTGGTTGCTGGGTTGGGCTATCGTGCTGCGACAAACTGTGGACCGATGTTACGACCGGAAGCTTTTATTATTATTATTATTATTATTATTATTATTATTATTGTTATTATTATTATTATTATTTATGCTTGGGTTTTGTCTCACTCTTTTGTGCTATCTTGTGGTACTTTCTTTTTGGGGCTGATCCCGCTTGTTTTGTTTGGCCAGATCACGTAGCAGAGCCTGAGGACCCATTTTCCTCCCTGACGTCAATGGTACATACTAGGAGCATGGCTGTCGGGGGACTTGAGTGGGTTTCTTTTCCCCCACTATAGTATTCATCACTTATGTTCTGGCGTTTAGCTACCGACACCTGTTTTGCCGGTTAATCTGAATATAATTGTAATTAAATCAGACTGCAGCTGAATACGTACCTATGACTCTCTGGACTAGCTAACTTATAAAGCTAGTTCTCTATGATCATTTTGATGAAGCGTCGGGGATGCCTTACTGCTTTGTCTCATATGCTCATTAATTGATGTTTTCTTGCTTTGAATGATTGAGCCATAGATGCTCTGTGAGACCATAGGAGACTTGATTGTAGCACGCACCCCATTGTCTCTTGACAGCCACGATCGTCGTATGACGTTTGCATACCTCATATGGAGTAGCTAGCCTAGTCTGTCTCCGTATTCCGGTACTGGGGCGTGACAAAACGAATCGATATAAAACTTGTATTAATATGAATTTATAGATTGAAATTTGTCCTGCAGACTTGTATGGTCTATCGGCTTCTGTTGTTGTGACTTGTATATTTTTTCCCCTAGACAAATATATATACATCAACAAGACAGAAAAGATAGCCCTAACGGGATGTAATCTACAAGCTTTTTGTAGCACCAAACAATCAATGTCACGACCCGCACCCAGTGTAGGAGCATGAGAAGTGGGTACGTCCAGTGTCAGCGGTAGAACGCTGTTCTAGATTGCTAACTAAACAACTCACGTAATATATATAATGTACCTGTCAGATCTCAACTCCGAATGGAGGATAAGTATAAGATACGATAATACCCAATCACAATCTAAGCACGGTAAGATAACACAGGAGTCTAACAACTATATAAAACTAAAAACAACGACAACTTAAATAAACTCCCAAAATAATAACATCTCAACAATCTCAAAACACCACTTATTACAAAACAAGTTCTAAAAGAGAAACTAAACCATAAACTAGTAATCTACTCCAAGCTCTACTGGTCCTCTAGGCTAGCTGTGAATCTCCAGGTTACCTATAATATTTTAACAAGTCCAGTCAGGACATGAACGAGCACAATACATCTCACGCAGTTTATATCATAACAGAAAATGTAAGCATGCTATATAGTAAGATACATGAAACGCTGAAGAATATACATGAAGTAAAAGAGATGACTGTAAGAAAATATCTACTGTAAGTAAAGAACTATCAGTGGCTAGTGATGTAGAGTACAAGATAGACATGTGAATAGCTTGAATTTACACATGATTACACTAAAGAGTTTGCACATGATTACACTACTTTGGAATTGTTCACATGACCATTTATACACCCCATACCAATCAATACACAAAGATCCAGACAAGTTATGTTATTGCATATGATTTCACATGGGGGCCCATAAATGGGTGCACATAAAGTATACATAAGGGGCTCTGTGAATATGAGAGTACATGAATCACAAGAGTGCACATGAATGATGAAAGCACATGAATACATGATGTACGTGAAAAGCACATGACATGACGTATCCTGATGCTCCCGAGGGGGATAACATCTCATGAAAGGATCCATATAGTACCAATCCGTGTTAACAACGTGACAACATCAAGTAAAGTAATATAGAGCCAGAATATAAATCCTAACAAGTATGAAACGGTCAGAGAATGTACTCGCCTGAGATCCTGAGCAATAGATATGTACATATGTCCAAACTGGAGTCACAAGGTCCTATTTAGAGCAATACAGGTTACACAGTGTTCTAATTTAAATAATTGATTTAAACAATGAAGTCTACATGCTACTAGGCCTCTCTAGGTCAAAAGTCAACCATTGGACAACATCTAAGTACTTGGTCAATAACTGGTCAACTACCTAGAGTTTTGGCCTATGTGGACTATTTGCTAGGCTAATGTGATGCCAAACATACCTCACCCTAAGTTAACTCATCTAGAACCCAACCCTTCATCAATTACCATAGTCCCATAATCCTACTATATGAATATGTACATATAACACATCTCAAGTATCCTTATAACTTATTTTTGGTACAAACTACTACTACTACCTTACATATCATATAATTTCATAATCCATATATGATACTCAACTATCCCCTCACCATATGCATATATCTTAAGACACACAAGCCAAGGAAAACTCGACCACCAATACACATTCAACAAGATATATGTGTACATAAATATGTAGGCTATCCAAGCTATACAAAAAGGGGGTTGGTAACTATTGGTTACAAAAAAGGTAAGTCCAGTTGATACAAGGGTAATGTGATTAGGTGAACAATGAGAAGGGGTCTTGGGTTCATTATCTGATATCAATTAGTGAACTAAGGTCCTGTTACTGTCAAGATATGGACAATATTGCAACTGAGCACAAAAGAACAACATGACAAATATGATATTGCATAACAGAATAAGGTATTAAAGTGAGTATGGTGAACCATCATGCCAATTATGAAGTCCATCCCTGGACTGATGCAAGGCAGAAACAACTCTAAAATAGAACTGTACAAATGAAAAGAGGGTCTGAACCTAGAGAAAGTATCTGGGTGTAGCTAAGGCTCAAGATACCAGGTCTGAACAGTGAAGAGTCCAGGCAATGAAGTAATATGCAGATGTGCAAGAAGGCAAGAGAAAGCCTAATACAGGACAATGCAAAAAGGTCACTAGTGCAGTGAACTAAGTTTATTACTGCCATTTGTTGATCAAAATTTGACTGATTAGTATGAGAAATATAGATGAAATAGGAATCAGACTGAACAGAATAATGGTGGACAGATCCAATATGATTTCAGGTAGCCCCTAATGCTAGGGATAGGACAGTCAGATGCAAGGTTTGAACCATGCATATGGGCCTGGACAGGCAATATGGTATGGGTTGTAACATATAATTGATGAAACATGACATATCAAGTGTAGGGTCTGAATAATTGTTCAATATCTGAACATTACTTGTACCCAAGGATATCTGGGCATCCAAACCCAAAGTGAACTGCACATGAGTGTACAGTTGGTATCGAATCAAGGACAGTGGATATAGACTCTCAAATGCAGTGAGTAGGAGTTAAAGAGATATAAAATAGGCTGGACACATCAGATGGGCAGAACATATATGGTAAGGTAGGCTAACAAATGTGAATAAGGAAATAATTGCTTCCATATGAAACATAGCAAGGTATATGACTGGATGTATTGGAGATGTGGTCTATTGCAAATTTGCAGTAGGAGGACAGATATTCAGAGATGCGTTATGAATGCACTACTGAAAAGGAATACAAGGCAGCACAATATGAATGTAGGGAATGATCACTAAACAGTGAAGGGATTGCTCAAATGATGGACAGAGGTAATGGTGTACAGGACAATGTAGTGGATGATGTGCAGGGCAAGTAGTGTTTTGTAGGATGCAAATAAAGGGCAGAAAAATTATGTGGAGTGGTCTGAGCATGTATGAGATGTGGATAGATACTCTAACAAGTGTCTAACTACTATTAATTGTTATAGGAAATGGGGAGTTGATCTATAAGAGGGACTGAACCATATAGGAGGCAGGACAAAATGTAGACTAAACCAAAGAGTGAAGGAAAAAGAATCTATATTATGCAGGGTAATTCAAAATCTGAACTTAATTACTTCCCATATACAGGTAATGGTAATGCCAGATATGGGAATGCAAGAGTATGCAACCTGTGATATGCAGGACATGTCTAAGTAGCAGTAAGCTAAAGGTGCAGTGATCTAATAAGAATATCACCTATACTTCGAAGGGAAGTGGCTATGCAACAGTTACTAAGGTGGACATTTTCATGAATGTCTGAACAAGAAGTGTGGACTTAAGGTTATATTCGAAAGGACAGAACAATTGCTCCCAAACAGACATGTTCAGGACTGAGTAATAGCAGAACATGAATGGACATTATTGTGTGAGGGGCAGATGAATGTGCAAAGTATGTCATATGTAGTGAAATGAATGTTACAGTGTATGTATCTAACACGTAGTGGTTAATTGAAGGTGCAAGACATCTAAAGAACATAACAGTACAATAGAGAGTGCTCGATTGACCCAGTGAAAGATCTGAGCATGTGGACATATAGACAGAGGTTAGGCTATGATATCTAGGTGTTTAGGTTGTGAACAAAAATATAAGATCCAATCAACTGGACTGCACACAGAGTATGCAAAGGACAGATGCATGGCAAGGCTAGACTGCAATGGAGAATCCATACGGTGGCTGCCATGTCACGAAATGGCTATGGCTCATAGCCCCAAGCCTATGGTCAATGGTCAGTCATGTGGCTGTAGAAGCATGGAAAAGAATAAAGAAAGGCCTATGCGGCTCCGACAGAAGGATCCCCATGCGGCTCAGGATTCTCATGCGGCTCAGGATTCCCATGCGGCTCAGAAGTCCATGCGGCTCAGGAGTCCATACGACTCGAGGGTCTATGCGGCTCGGATAGTTCCATGCGGCTCAGAAAGAAGCCACGTGGCCTTCAACAGTTCTTCTCTACATTCGGGTGTATTTAATGCCCTGACGGCTGCTCTGACAAATAACAGCTATGACAGCTCTGACATAAGGACGTAATAATGACTCTGACATGATGGCGTCATCCTAGAAAAGAGGACAAAATCTTCTTATAGCTGGCAAAATCCACCAAGTCCCGAGGCTACTCCATGCGACCGCTGCATTTATGCGGCTGCCTATCTACATGCGGCTGCCTATCCCCATGCGGCTGCCCATCCCCATGCGGCTGCCCATCTGCATGCGGCTGCCTATCCCCATGCGGCTGCCTATCCCCATGCGGCTGCCCATCCCCGTGTGGCTGTCCATCCTCATGTGGCTGCCCATCCTCATGCGGCTGCATGCTTCATACGGCTGAAAGGACCACCCATATACGGCTCTGCCAGGACGGTCCAGTTGAGACACGTGGCACTTTTCGCGACAATTGAGACACGTGGCAGTCTTATCTTCCCTGGAATTATGGGTGCTAACAAATCCTAACAAAATCAGATTTGTTGCAATCATCATAATTGTCCAGATCAGATCAAATCAAGCAAATTGGACACGTGGCAGGCTATCACAAATCATGAGTATTCATGGCAATCAACATTTATTGCCCACAAAGATTTGATGCAATCACATTGATTGCTCAAATTTATTATATTTAAAATGAATGGCCCAGATTAATTGATCCATAACCGCCGAATTCTGAAGGAGGCAATCATTTGCAAATCCTAATAATCACAACCCACTCCTATAAATAGCAAGGTGCCATTCCCTTTCAAGAGAGAGAGCAGAGAGAGAAAAAAGAGAGAGAGAGCACTATAGAGACATCCAGAGATCTAGCAACCGAAGGTGCAAGGGAGTCTCCCCACACGGCCAAGAGCATTTCTTCACCAGAGCCAAGGCTACGTCTGATCGTCCAAGGAGTAAGGCAGAGCTGCCGTCGCTTTTCCGAGCCTCTATCGTCATCCCCCAGAAAAAACTAAATAATTGTACTTAGATTGTTGTACCTAGGTTTTCGTCCCTAGGCTTTCTTTGTACAAGCGAGTTTGTATTGTGAAGTAAAAGTCCAGTCCTCCGATATAACTGTTCTATTCTTTTATAATCAATAACAAACACGATGGCGACTCTGCTGGGGACAAACTTCTCCACGACTAGAAAAGAATAAAGAAAGGCCTATGCGGCTTCGACTGAAGGATCCCCATACGGCTGAGGATTCCCATGCAGCTCAGGATTCCCATGCGGCTCAGAAGTCCATGCGGCTCAAGGGTCCATGCGGCTCGAGGGTCGATGCGGCTCGAATAGTTCCATACGGCTCAGAAAGAAGCCACGTGGCCTTCAACAGTTCTTCTCTACATTCGGGTGCATTTAATGCCCTGACGGCTGCTCTGACAAATAACAACTATGACAGCTCTGACATAAGGACGTAATAATGACTCTGACATGATGGCGTCATCCTAGGAAAGAGGAGAAAATATTCTTATAGCTGGCAAAATTCACCAAGTCCCGAGGCTACTCCATGCGACCGCTGCATTTATGTGGCTGCCTATCTACATGCGGCTGCCTATCCCCATGCGGCTGTCCATCCCCATGCGGCTGCCCATCTGCAAGCGGCTGTCTATTCCCATGCGGCTGTCTATCCCCATGCGGCTGCCCATCCTCGTATGGCTGCCCATCCTCATGTGGCTGCCCATCCTCATGCGGCTGCATGCTTCATGCGGCTGAAAGGACCACCCATATGCGGCTCTGCCAGGACGGTCCAGTTGAGACACGTGGCGCTCTTCGCGACAATTGAGACACGTGGCAGTCTTATCTTCCCTGGAATTATGGGTGCTAACAAATCCTAACAAAATCAAATTTGTTGCAATCGTCATAATTGCCCAGATCAGATCAAATCAAACAAATTGGACACGTGGCAGGCTATCACAAATCACGAGTATTCATGGCAATCAATATTTATTGCCCATAGAGATTTGATGCAATCATATTAATTGCTCAAATTTATTATATTCAAAATGAATGCCCAGATTAATTGATCCTTAACCGCCGAATTCTGAAGGAGGCAATCATTTGCAAACCCTAATGATCATACCCCACTCCTATAAATAGCAAGGTGCCATTTCCTTGCAAGAGAGAGAGAGCAGAGAGAGAAAAAAGAAAGAGAGAGAGCACTACAGAGACATCCAGAGATCTAGCAACCGAAGGTGCAAGGGAGTCTCCCCACACGGCCAAGAGCATTTCTTCACCAGAGCCAAGGCTACGTCTGATCGTCCAAGGAGTAAGGTAGAGCTGCCATCGCTTTTCTGAGCCTCTATCGTCACCCCCCCAGAAAAAATTAAACAATTGTACTTAGATTGTTGTACCTAGGTTTTCGTCCCTAGGCTTTCTTTGTACAAGCGAGTTTGTATTGTAAAGTAAAAGTCCAGTCCTTCGATATAACTGTTCTGTTCTTTTATAATCAATAGCAAATACGATGGCGACTCTGCTGGGGACAAACTTCTCTACGACTGGAAAAGAATAAAGAAAGGCCTATGCGGCTCCGACAGAAGGATCCCCATACGGTTGAGGATTCCCATGCAGCTCAGGATTCCCATGCGGCTCAGAAGTCCATGCGGCTCAAGGTTCCATGCGGCTCGAGGGTCAATGCAGCTCGAATAGTTCCATGCAGCTCAGAAAGAAGCCATGTGGCCTTCAATAGTTCTTCTCTACATTCGGCTGCTTTAGGCCCTGACGGCTGCTCTGACAAATAACAGCTATGACAGCTCTGACATAAGGACGTAATAATGACTCTGACATGATGGCATGATCCTAAAAAAGAGGAGAAAAATCTCCTTACAGCTGGCAAAATCCACCAAGTCCCGAGGCTACTCCATGCGGTCGCTGCATTTATGCGGCTGCCCATCTGCATGCGGCTGCCTATCCCCATGTGGCTACCCATCCCCATACGGTTGCCCATCTCCGTGTGGCTGCCCATACTCATACGGCTGTCCATCCTCATGCGGCTGAAAGGACCACCCATATGCGGCTCTGCCAGGATGGTCCAGTTGAGACACGTGGCGCTCTTTGTGACAATTGAGACACGTGACAGTTTTATCTTCCCTGGAATTATGGGTGCTAACAAATCCTAACAAAATCAGATTTGTTGCGATCATCATAATTGCCCAGATCAGATCAAATCAAGCAAATTGGACACGTGGCAGGCTATCATAAATCAAGAGTATTCATGGCAATCAACATTTATTGCCCACAGAGATTTGATGCAATTACATTGATTGCTCAAATTTATTATATTCAAAATAAATGGCCCAGATTAATTGATCCTTAACCACCGACTTCTGAAGGAGACAATCATTTGCAAACCCTAATGATCACACCCCACTCATATAAATAGCAAGGTGCCATTCCCTTGCAAGAGAGAGAGAGCAGAGAGCGAAAAAAGAGAGAGAGCACTACAGAGACATCCAGAGATCTAGCAATCGAAGGCGCAAGGGAGTCTCCCCACACGTCCAAGAGCATTTTTTTACCAGAGCCAAGGCTACGTCCGATCATCCAAGGGGTAAGGCAGAGCTGCCGTCGCTTTCCCGAGCCTCTATCGTCACCCCCAGAAAAAACTAAACAATTGTACTTAGATTGTTGTACCTAGGTTTTCATCCCTAGGCTTTCTTTGTATAAGCGAGTTTATATTGCGAAGTAAAAGTCCAGTCCTCCGATATAACTGTTCTATTCTTTTATAATCAATGGCAAACAGTGGCCTACCTAATCCAGTGGCTAGGGAGTGAAATAGTGGTGTGTCGAGTGTGTACGAGGAAAGCAGTAGCAGGAGACTGCTACAGTGCCCGCACAGAGAAACCCGCGTGTCCCCGTATCCAAAATGACACAACAATCGACACAAAAACAAACTCAGTCATATACCTATGTAATCTACATATAATTAGCTATCCAAATATATAATTAGTTCTAAAAATGGAGAACAAAAAGTTCTAAGGGGTATTTCGTCAAACACTTGAGATACGTATTCGATACGGAGCGATACACTTATGATACATACCTCAAATGGATTTGAATTGGACTCAAATCATTCCTAGGGCTAGGGGGACCCTAATGGATGCATCTACAACAAGAAATCAGAAATTTAATTGGTTTAGAGGCTCTTACCAATTGGGAGTTGGAATCCCAATAAAAATCCCTAGAATAGATCTTCCACCAGGTTCCAATGGCCAAATTGCTCCAAATCCTTCCTAGCTAGCTAATAGAGACATCCTCTCTTCATTGGGAAGAGTTTGTAATTGGTTTGGATGAATTTGGAGTTAATTTAAGGAATGGGAGAAATTTGGGGAAGAACACCAAAACTAGGGTTAGAGTTTCAATGAAAGAGGAAGGAAGGGGGCTAATGATGACTTATATAGTAGGGTGGGGCTATTAGGGCCGGCCATGATGGTGTGGGCTAGGGTTTGGTCAAGTTGCATTAGCTACAAGTCTTTCTATTGTCATTTAGAGGCCCTTTTTGAGAAAAGGTCCAAAGTGGTTTGTCATTCTAAGTCAATTCTAGCCTATTCATGCTATTCTAACATAATTAGAACCCAACTAATCAAGTCTAAGTCCACTAGCTAGATTCTATGGTCACGGTTATCCTCTAGTCAAAGTAGTTGTAAGGTGTCACTAGCAATAGACCAAAATCACAATACACCAAATTAATTAATAATAAAATAATCAAAAAATTCACAAATTTATCATTAACATGATTTAAACCTATTATTAAATAATAATTTTACAAAAGTTCAAAACTATCCTCATTTTAGAAAAGTGGGTGTTACAATCATGTATGAAGAGAAAAGACCATTATAGAGAAAATAAAATAGTGTCATGACCAATATTTATGTTTCTTTCGAGACATCACTATTCATCAAGATCTCTGATATGTTTTCAGAGTTATTTCCATTGTGTATGGTCCAACTCCAGTTGATCAGAACATCAAAGAAAAGAGGCCTGATTAGTCGTCGGTTACAAGTCTGTGACAAGAGTAGGTTTGCTGTTACCAGATTAAAGTTTCTTTTAGAAATCATAGTCCAACGGAAATCATACAATTATACAAAGGCGCATTAGAGGAATCAATTTATTAATTTCAAATTTGGTATTTTTTTTTCTGAAATTATCTAATTATCAGAGATAATTTTTTAATTTCTTAAATGGGTATTTCTGTTTCTGGAATTATCTAGTTAGTTTTCTATTTAGAATTTTATATAATTTAAATTGACAACAAATCAGATATATAAGGTAATTAGCTAGATTTAAAATATTTGAGAATTCAACTCAATCTCTCTATATATATATATATATATATATATATATATATATATATATATATATATATATATATATATATATATATATATATATATATATTCAGGTGGGCGCACTCGGCTCTTCTACTGTGGGTGCATATGGTCCAGTCGCTGTGGGTGCTTTCGGTGGTTCTCCATCCGTAGGCGCATCCCCCTCCCCCTTTCGGCCGGTTGCGTCGATCCCCCTCATGATCCTGTTGGCGCATATACCCTAGCCCTGGCTGGCGCATATGGTCCCGCCAGTGCGGGTGCATATAGGCGCCCTCCTTCTAGGGTCGCGGTTTGTGGTCCCTCTATCGGCGCCCCGTCTCCTGCTGGACATCCCCCTGTCGGGGTTGGTCTTCTGGGCAGTGTCGTGGTCCTCGACGCCCCGTTTGTGACTTCGGCCTCCCCCATTCTCCTATCTATCCCATCTGGCTCCTCTCTCCCTGCTGATCTTCTTGCTCTCAACCCGTGTTGGAAGAGGGACCCCAGGCCGGCCATTACATCCCTCTCCCTCACCTCCGCGGTACGGGTCCCCCTTTCCATTTACCAGGGCCAACCGCCTTCATCGGGCCATCTGGTGCCTTCCTACGTTGACAAGCTTTGTCCAGACGGAGCAGCCAAGCAGGGACTCCTGTTCCCTGACGTCCACCTACCTGAAGTCGATTATTCGTCACCATCTCCTGTACCCACACTGCCTTTCTCTGACCAGGAGATGAAATCCCTGGACACCTCCTTCCCCCACTCATTCGTTCTTAAATTCTCATATGGCTGCCCCAAACTCTCCAAGGTATAGGAGATTATTGCCAGTTGGCGGCTAACTGCTGAATACAGGGTAGCTCCCCTTGACCCAAGGCATATCCTGCTCCACCTCTCCTCCGATATTGACTACAGAACGGTATGGTCCAAAGGCACCAGCAGGGTGGACTCCCACCAGATGAAGATTATAAAATGGTCTGCGAGCTTTAGCACCAAGGAAGACTCAACGACGGTTGCCGCATAGGTGACCCTCCCCAACCTCTCCCTCATATGCTTCGTCCCAGCAGCACTTAGGCGTATAGCCAACTCCTTTGGGACTTATATGGCCACCACCGCAGAAACTAGCAACCTAACCAAAGCTCACTATGCGAAGATTTATGTGGAACTCGATCTCTCGAACGAACCCCCCAACCACATCCTCATTGAACTGGGCAACCAGTCCCACACCCAATAAATCATCTACGATAACCACATCATCTTCTGTTCCCACTACCATCTGCATGGTCATCTCTCAAAGCATTGCTACCGTCTCCATCCTGAGCTCAAGAAGAAACTGGCTAGGCCAGCAACTCAAACCAAAGAGAGCAAGATCCATTTACCGACCCAGTCCCCCTGCTTCATCTTCTGAACTCCCATACCAAATTTTAATCCAGCGAAAGCAAAACAGGCCAAGGCACCTCTGCGGACAGATCGGAGACCCCTCCCTCAGTCATATCGATTATCCCCTACCACCCACCAACTCTGAACATTTCCAATCAGTTTAACATCCTCGACGCGGACACGGCAGAACCCTTCCTAGAGATCGCTACTATTGGAGTCTCTAAGTTGGCTACCAAGATGAACTCAGTGGTCGTCAGAGACTCCCAGCCGGTAGCCGCTGAGGAGGCCCTCCATGATCGCCTACATACCACAGAAGGTTTCCACGAGACTCATCCTTCCCACGAAGTCGATGTCATAGAAGCCCTTGCTATTCTAGGACCAGATCAAGTTAAGAGAGGTCTACAGGTCCTAGCCATAGGATTCCCCCTCCGATCGAAAGGAGACAAGTGTTGCAACCTGGACGACTCCATCCTCTTTCCCCCTAAGGAACCCATGTCGGATTCGGCAGGAGACTTGATCGAACCGACCTACGACATCCGCATCAACCACTCCGACGGGTTTACCTCCGGCACATCTACCTCGAAGGCGGGAGAGGCTTCTACCATAATCAGAAAATCAGATCAGAAAAGAGCCGAAGAATCTCCGGCGACCCGAACCAGGTCCGCAGCAAAGCGGGCTAACCAACCCCCCCACCTCCATTAATGCTGAACATCCTCTCCTGGAATATTCGTGGTCTGGCGAACAAACCTACCAAGAGAAGAATCACAGCCTTAATAAAACTCATAAGATTGACGTTTTGATCATCCTCGAACCCAAAATCCCCTATAAGAGACTCAAATCCATTCAGCTGCAGTTAGGCTTTCCTATGGCCATTATTGGCAGACACAATATTTGGATCCTCTGCTCGAAGGATGTCAAAATCAAAGTCATTAATGACTCCAATCAGGCCCTATCTTGCTGGATGGAGCACCCGTTATTACCCAAGTGCGCCATTCTGTCTGCGGCTCATGGCAGCTATGACATCAAAAAACGCAAATAACTTTGGAACAATCTCCTGGACATCCACCTCCACCACATCAATCTTTCTTGGCTTTGTATTGGGAACTTTAACGCCGTCACCTGCAAAGATGAGAAGACTGGCGGTCGCCCTCCCCCTCTTTCGGCCATGCAAGATTTCAATAATTTTATTTTTAACTCCCACCTCTTCCCCTTCCATTCACCGGCAACGCCTTTACCTGGTGCAACATGCAGGAAGGAGATCGTCGCCAATATTCCTGCCTGGACAGGGACCTAACGAACGCCCAATGGCAAGGAATGGGGATCACCTCTAAGCTTTCCCACTTCAACGCCACTGAGTCCGACCATCCCCCATATTAGTCGGAATCACTAGCAACTCGGGCATGAACAATAAAAGCTTCCATTTCCTGGATTTATGGAGTGAACACCCCCAGTTCTTAGGCATCGTCATGGAAGCTTGGAACAGCACGGACGATGCCAAACTGCTCACTCGGGTGGCCAACAAGCTCAAAGCCACGAGGAAAGCCCTTACGGCGTGGAGCAAGCAAGCATATGGAGACATTTTTCAGGCCATCCGTGAGACCGAGGATGACGTCAATCATGCTGAAATCAGGTTCATGAACGATAGATCCCCAGAAGCTAGGACTGCTCTTAACCTCACCAAGGCTATCCTCAAATTCCGTCTGAAAGTGGAGACAAATTTTTGGAAGCAGAAAGCCATGCTTAAATGGGACAGCAAGGGCGACAAAAACTCGAGCTACTTTCATGCATGTGTCAATGGTCATAGGTAGAACCTCACTCTTCACTAAATTATTGACAACACTGGGAACATCATCAAAGACCATAAGAGTATCCAAGCGACGGTGGTGGAGTAGTACTCCAAACTGTTCACCAAGGAGACGGTTATCAGGGACCCGATCTTCCTGGAGAAAATTCTCCATCTCATAAGCGACGACGATAACATCCGGCTATAACTCCCTCCGTCTGAGCTAGAGGTGAAAGAAGCCATCTGGGCTCTTGACGAACACAGTGCTCCTGGTCCAGACGGGTTTTCAGGGGTTTTTTTCGATCCTACTGGGACATCATTAAGGCAGACAACCAAGAAGCGGTCACTACCTTCTTTCAAGGAACGAGGTACCCAAGAGCGATCTCGAGCACCAACTTGATCCTCATCCCGAAGAAAGAGAACCCGGAGACATTTTGCAATTTTCATCCCATCAGTCTTTGTACCTTCACCAACAAGATCATATCCAAGATCGTCGCCTCTCGCATGTCTTGTCTCCTTCCCAAGATCATCTCCGAGGAGCAGAGAAATTTTGTTCGCAGCAGGAAAATCCAGGATAATATTATGTTAGATCAAGAGTTAATCACTTGTATGAAGTTTTCGACAAAAGGGAGCAATATTGCTATCAAATTAGACATGGAGAAAGCTTATGACAGGCTGGATTGACAATTCATGATCTGGGTCTTCAGAGCTTTCAGATTCTCCGAAACCTGGACCAACATAGCGTGGAGATCGATCAGCAACTCCTGGTTTTCAACGTTAATCAACGGTCAGAAAGACGGCTTCTTTAAATCGAGCCGTGGGATTAGGCAAGGTGATCCTCTATCATCCACCATCTTCATCATCACAGCGGATGCCTTGAGCAGGAACCTTAATAAAATGGCTTGCACTACCAACTTCCACCACTATCATACGGCCAGTGGCTGCCCAATTATCATCCATCTAGCCTTTGCTGACGACATCCTCATTTTCTCCTCTGGGGACGTCGGGTCGACGGAGGTGGTCCACAACACTCTCCAGAGATATGCAAGTTGTTCAGGCCAGAAGGTCAACCCGGACAAAAGTGTCATCTACGCTCATCACAAGATCAAGAGAGAGCAAGCGACCACCCTCTCCAATACCACCCCCTTTCCTATCAAGCACCCATTCCACTGTCTTGGTTGCCCCCTCGTGTATGGGAAATCCAACGCTGGTATTTTCGAGGACCTGATCAACCGTATCAGGAAAAAACTTAAAGGATGGCATAATGCTATGCTATCCCCGAGTGGCAAGATGATCCTTATCAAACATGTCCTCACATCCATACCCATCTATACCCTGGCAGCGTGCTCCCCCCAAGAAAGTCCTTGGTTAGATCGAGAGCATCTTTAGCAACTTCTTTTAGGGGCACAGTGATGGCAACAACAAGCATCATTGGGCCAGTTGGGATACCATGGCACGTCCGACCGGAGAGGTGACCTAGGATTTGCCAAACTTTCCTACATCGTTAAAGCATTCTCGATGAAACTGTGGTGGAAGATCCACACCGCTCATAACTTATGGACCAGATTCATGAAGGCCAAATACATCAAGCACATCCACACGTCGAAGGCTATTTCTAACAGCAGATCCTCTGTAGCGTGGTGATGTACGCTGATCGGGGGTTCTCTTGTCGAACTTGTGATGTGTCTCCTGGTGGGCGACGGTGAATCATCGACATTCCTAGAACGGTGGCTTGGAGACACCTTACTTCCAAATCACTCAGAAGCCCACAGGTACTGCAAGATCAAGGACATGTGGGACCCCATTGAAAATACTTGGATCTGGAACAAGGTACGAGACTGGGCCGGTCCCAAGGCGGTTGAACTCATCCGTCGTGGCGGTTTGACGATCGGGGCCAACGTCGACGAGTTCCGATGCCAGGATGACGCTTCGGGTTGCTTCTCGGTCAGATCGGCCAGAAGAATGGTCTGAGGTACGGCGGTGCCTTTCCCTAGCATTGCTCCATTCTGACAGACATGCATTCCCAAGAAGTGCTCCTTCATCATTTGGAGAGACCTGCGTAAGATCCTCCCCACCGAAGACACCCTCAGCACTATCAGCTTCAGCCTTGCGTCTGCATGCACATGCTGTACTGATCGAAATTCGGAGACGGTGGACCACATCTTCTGCCAGGGAGAACTTCGGGTAAAGGTATGGAGCTTTCTCTCCCAACGCTGCAGGATGGTTCTAGGGGGCGGGTGCTATAAAGACCGCGTTGAGGCATAGGGCTCGGCGTCCAATGGCCACTAGATCGTAGCAGCAGCTGCAACGTGGGTAATCTGGAAGAATCGGAACAAGGCGAGATGTGAAGGCCATCAGTACTCCGCACAACAACTTTTTAAGAAGACCATCAGGCAGTGTAGCAAGAGGAGATCCCTCTGCAACCACGGCCAGACGGACTTTTGGAACTCCCTCTTATCCCTGGTCTAGCCATTTTGGGTTCCTATCCTCCCCTTCTTTTGTTAGTATACGTGTATAGGCTTTAGCATTTTGCGCCTTCTGGTATACTTGTATAGCTTCAGCTTTTCAGTTTCATGGAATAAAATAGGGAGTATTTTGCCATATATATATACATATATATATATATATATATATATATATATATATATATATATATATATATATATATATTTTTATATATATATATATATATATATATATATATATATATATATATATATATATATATATATATATATATATATATATATATATTTAATAGGGAGTATTTTGCCATATATATATATATATATATATATATATATATATATATATATATATATATATATATATATATATATATATATATATATATATATATATATATATATATATATATATAATATATATATATATTTATATATATATATATATATATATATATGTATATATATATATATATATATATATATATATATATATATATATATATATATATATATATATATATATATATATATATATATATATATATAAGTTGACCATTGTTCAATAAAAATTAAGCAATTATTTTCAAACTCTATTGGTATCAAAGCGACGCTCCTGACCTATTTCTTCCACCCTCTCTTTCTCCCTCATAATGGCTTCCTAAGACACCTCTTCATTTTCTAATGCTCATCGTAATGATCAACCTCCACCACATACATATCCTAGGTATTGCAAGGACGTGGTACTCAAGGACACATTGTTAGGTGATGTTACCTTTTGACTTGTCACTGCCCAATCCTTATTGGCTCTATCCTCAACAAGTTCACTAGCACCATGTCCTGCTTCTCCATGGCAAACATGTGCACACTCTGCATCTCTTGAGACAACCGACAACCCCACATGGCTACTCGATAGTGGGACATCGCACCATATAAACGCGGACTTGAATAACCTTTCGCTGTACACTCATTATGCAGGGTTTGACGATGTTATGATCGACGATGGCTCAGGTCTTCACGTTATCCATATTGGTTTCACCACTCTTCCTACTCCTACTTGCATTTTTTTAATTTACACAATATCCTTTGTGTGCGTAACATGAAAAAGAACTATATTTGTCTATAAATTTTTTAATACTAATCACATTTCTATTTAATTATTACCCGCTATTTTTTATGTGAAGGACCTCAGCATGGGAGCAATCCTTTTAACGGACAAAACTAAAGATGAAATTTATTAGTGGCCAACCTTCTCGCTAAAAATGTCTTCTCTTCTCGTTGTCTTTTCCAACGTCAAGACAACTTCGTCTGAGTGGCACTCTAAATTCTCTAAAGAAGGTCATCTATCGTCATCTATTCTTCAGCACATTGTGTTAATATTTTATTTACCTTATTTTATTTCACAAACCTCTCATTATCATGTGTGTGCCAACAATAAAAGTCACAAGCTTCATTTTTTATACCCACAATTGTTTCATCTCACCCTTTACTATTTTATAATTTTTGGACCTCCCCCATTTATTTTGTTGATGATTATAAGTATTATATTATTTTTGTTGATCATTTTACATGTTATATCTAGTACTACCCGTTAAAGAAGAAATCTTCATGCCTGTAATATTTTTTCTCCGCCTCATAACACTAGTAGAAAATTACTTCAAACACTCCATTGTCACTCTATACTCTGACAACGGTAGGGAATATCAAGCCTTAGATCATTTTGTATCTTTTCATGCAATTTATCATCTTACCTCTCCTCCACATACACCTGGACCTAATGTTCTCTCCAAACGTTGTCATCGACATATTATTGAAACCAGTCTTTCGCTACTCACATCTCACTTTCGAACTCACATACAAGAACTATGTCTTTATAATCGTTGTGTACCTCATGTTGTAAGCCCACACCTAAACTTTCCCTTTCATATCATTATAACGAGTCTGTGTTTCACTCTCCAACAATTATATAAAGATTCGTAAATTGTTGTTTATGCTAGCCACTGTTTCGTCTATATTCTAGTCATAAACTTGTGTCTCGATACATCCGTTGTGTGTTTGTTTGGTACTCCATGTTCCCCAGTTGCTAACAGAAGAAAATATATCACAAACAAGTCAATTTACAAGCGTCCAATCAACCATACAGCTTTCTATGATTTGTTTGGGTTATCCCAGTAATGTAATATATATGAATCCTAGATCCTATCGTATCCAAGCAGGGATAGCCAATCCATTATATATATATATACACGTAGAACTTTGATTATGTACCGGTCCCCTGTAAGGCTACCGTGCTAAAATATATAACACATAGCATGTGGGAGTCGGATATAGTCATCCACTATTGTCACGACCAGTACCCTAGAGTAAGGGCAAGAAACGTGGGTACGTCCAGCCTACGCTGCAGTGTCGGTGGTAGAACGCTGTCCTAGGTCAACATACATCTAACAATTTAATACTAAGCAGTTTATACTCCCCGAATGGGGGTGACATAGCAGTAAATGAACTCAATCACAACTAAGGAAGAGATAGTACGATATGATATAGAACTCAAGGAAATACAGATGATAAAGTAGTCTAAGATAATATCCCAGCATATAGCCAGAGTACAAATCTCAGCTACTGAATATGAAAGAATGTACAAGTCAAAATCTCTGAACAGAAGTAAAGTCTAGCTAAACAGTCTCAAGACAACATAAAATAAGATAAGGCCTAACTAAGCTAGTCTAGGCAATGGGGGTAATGTCCTCAGCTAGAGCTGGGTCCTCCTGAGAGTCCAGCTCACAAGTGTCGTCTAGGGCTGCCCCATAGAAGGTATCCACACAGGCCTCCTCCTCGTCCTCTGTAATATTTTCAACAGGTCCAGTCAGGACAGGAGCGAGTACAGTACATCTCAACAGTTCATAGCAGGTTAGAAAATATAATCATATAGTAAAGTAAGATACAGGTACTGAAAGAAATGCAGTATGTAAACAGAGAGAGAACTGTAATAGAAATATCTACTATAAATAGAGACTAACAGTGGCTAGCGAGTCAGAGTACAATATATACATGTAAATGGCATAGGAGATTCTGATGCTACACTATGGAAAGATTCTGATGCCACACTACTTGGATAGTATTCACATGTCTATTTCTACTCTCCCGTACCCCCAATCAATACACAAGGATTCAACCAGGTTATGTTATGATTCCATGCAAAGGCCCCCGAAGGGTGATACATAGATGTCCCATAAATGGGGATTCTAGGAGATTCTAGGATACCCAGTAAATAGGATAAGGATTCAAGGAGACTCTGTGATCATAAGAGTATATGTCACAAGTGATCAATGAACCAATGAAGCATAGTGATACGCCATGTAAGTGAAACGCACAGAACATGTAGTACCCGATGCTTCCTAAGGATAACATCTCAAGAAGGGATCCATATAGTACCAATCCGTGTGACCAACTTGACAGTAACAAGTAAAGTAATTTAATGCAAAAAATAATTCTAAGCAGGATATAAAATGATCAGAGAATGTACTCGCCTGGTATCTGAGTGTCCGGATGAAATATACTGTCCGAGGAGAGGTGTCTGACTCCTAATCAGAATAGCACAAGTCACAACAAGTCTAAAATGGTAAAATGAAGTTCTACTATGCACTCTACATGAGTCTAGGTCAATCTAAGCCAAAGTCAACTCTTGGTCAACTCTGGTCAACCCTAGAAGTCAAACTTGGTCAACTATGGTCAAACTAGGTCTAACAAGTCTAAACTAGGTCAAACAAGTCATTCGAGGCTAATCAAGTCTATACTAGTCTATTACAACATAAAGCCAACCCAACATCACACAACCTACATTGTATGCCTTTAGGCCTACACATGGAAACCATACTTGGCTATATGCCACTACCTATAATACATTAGGCAATCAATATTACATAGAGACATATACATATTTATATACTTTACATTAGGTTATAAATTATATTCATTAGGAACCATCACATATATACATATATATATATATATATATATATAGGCTCAAACATATATACATATAGGTATACATATATTATATATCTACATTAACTATATGCATATACATTACATATATAGCTATACACATATAATATATACTCATGCATATGTATATATAGAGAGAGAGAGAAGACATGAGTGTGTGTGCAATGTGTGAAGAGTGACAGTGAACTTAGCTAGGTGTGTGTGTGTGTGAAAACTGTGAAAACAGTGAGGGTGTGTATGTGTGTGTCATATGTGTTTAAACGGTGGTGTGAGAGTGTGGCTGTGTGCGTGTAGAGAGTGAGGGATAGGAAGAGAGTGATGTGTACAAGAGGGAATGAGGGGTAGTCATACTGGACTGTGCAGGAAAACATGGAAGGAAAGAAAATCAAATGCATACAAAATAGTTCATATAGTTAACAGTTTCAGTCCAACAGTTCAAACCCCATTTCAAGTTCATTTCATAACCAAATCAACCCAAAACTTAACCAAAGTTAGATAACATATAGAAGTATAGTATTAGGGACTTAAAACCAAACATTAACAGCATTACTTAGGCTAAATCAACTGTCCAAACTCAATTTTAAAACCTGGAAAATAACAGATTAATACTTGTTTCAGAAAATTGGGGGTAAATGAGAATTTGATATTAAAATCAAACTAATATATGAAACTATGGGTTGGTAATGAACATATACAGTATACATGTGTCTACAATGTGTTCGTATCCAAGCAAGAGGACACAAACGTGTCCAAATGATCCTGAACCCAAAACTGTGCATACAGGCACTGTTTAGTGCACGATATTATAGGCGGATGAAACCGTATCCGTGGCAGCCAACCAGACACGTTAGGACAGGACATAGGGTGGCTGGTGACGTACAATCTCGAGATTCTGTTCCCTTCCAATGCTTCTATCGATTTAATTTGCTTACATTAATCCTATCTTGATCTTGGAATTACATGTCGTTGCCACATAGTCATCCTCCTATATATCGGACCATAGTACGTGTACCCTAAGTATGAATCAACATCAGCTCAAGGAGTCCAAAATCTAGATCCATGCTTAGTGTAATGCATCAAACAATAATCAATATACCACGACACTATTACTGACTAATTACCATGACTATGTTGGAAAGTACGCATGTATTAATATATAACACGAATGATCACTTAGCACGCAGAGTCACACCTTAGTGCACTCATTAAATAGTACCGCGGTACACCCTAATATTGTACCTCAATACAAACTTAAAAAAGGTACCAGCACATATACAGGTAATCAAATTGGGGACATGGTCAAGTCAGAAAGTCACATGGACCCCTCGTGACATAGAAGTCACATAGGACATGCAAGTCTCAAACATTCATGGCACACTAAGGTCAGGACAAGAAGTCAAGATCATCCAGCAAAAATGAGACATGAACATTCTTCAAGCCAAGATGAAGATATACAACTTTCATGTTTAAAGTTTTTCAAGATTCTAGCTACAAAATAGCTTAAACGGGCAAAACAATTATTTGGGTGATTCGCCTACGGGCAAAGGTGCATGGCACAAGGTGCAAGATGTACGAGGTGCAAGGTGCACGAGGTGTGCGAGGTGCAAGGTGCACGAGGTGCACGATGTCACTCTCCAATTTCGTAGAATCGATAGTCGTCCCCAGGCGTGATGACGTGTGAACCTAAGTTGCGATCGCACGAGGCATACTCATAAGGTTATCCGAAACACAACATCAAATTAGAGTACGCAGAGAAATTGATCGACATATTTGAAATAGAAGTAAACTTTTCATTGATAATTGAACTTCATTTACATGACTCCTTTACAATCAGTGTCGCGCGGGCTTACAACATGACTCAACTTACAAAATAGACGCTGATGAGATAGTCGTTCCATACATTACATCCCTTTTTCAAGCAAAACATAACACTTTCCACCTGCTATTGAGGGAATTCGAGTCGTCATCTTTTCTTTCTTTTGGACTGAGTGCAGGGTCTTCAAAAGGATTTCCAGAAACAAGCCTTCAACTCATGAATGAGGCTTCAAAAGTATTCATGCCACCTTGAGCTTTAAGTGGCACGCCCTTCGTGGTTCGGGTACCTGCATGGAGAATGAGATTCAGTACATTACACTTTGTACTAGTGCGTAGCTATTTAAGTTCCAAGCTCTCATTTGGTTGAAGAGTTTATATGACTTAGTTTATGAATGTTTCTAACCATCCTAATAAATTTCAAACAAGCATACGACAACCATAATGTGAATTACGTTGGAACTTACCCACAACACACAGTACCGCGCCTTATGTGACTTACCATGTTCTTTCCTGTCAATTGTTATCATTTTCATACCAAGTGCAATATTACGTGTGATTGGTCACTGGCTCCCAGAACCATCATGGACTCCCTTTAGCTTTTGTTAGTCGGGGCCCTTTCAGCGCGAGTAGCGAGCCCCGCTGAATGTTCCCGCCTAAATCGTGCCCAGCACAACTATATGATTTTTTCTTTCTTAGCCGCAACGGTCCCGTGGCCCCGGGTTGCCATGCGGGAAAACTTCTACCTTGTCGACAAGTCGTCCATGACCGTGCAAAGATAATTTTTTAGCTATTACGATATAGCCTACATTCTCTTTGAAAACTTGATCATTTTATCGAGTCTGTGCCCTTGCATTTATTCTTTTATTCACAACAACATTATCGATTTACCTAAGAAGGGGTCGAGAAGAGAAGGGTCAATCACTCACCTTGAGTTTTGCTTGAGGCGAGAGACTTGTTGGCCGCCCTAGACGTCGCCTACGCGATTACCTGAAATCGCACAAGCAACCGATTAGAACACTGTATTATTCAAGAAGTTCGATAGGAAATGCGAGTTCGAAATGCAAGCCATGAAAACCATCAAAAACATTCACAAAAACGCATTCAGAAAACCAAAGCCAAAACCAACGCAAGCGGCATGAAAAATAAAGCAACGGGAGGTCTCCCCCGACTCAGCCGCAGAGTCAATCCTTGAGGCGTAACCCGCTGAATATGGGACTTGGTTCCGAAGAAGCCATTCCATAACGGGGAATGGATCTTAATTCAACCGTTCTCGTTCGACCGATTCGATCGATCCCGACATATCGGTTTCGACCGAATCAATAGCGACAGTGTTCCTTTCGTATGCACCCTGTGGACGGAGAATGGGGCACGATATAGGGACGGGGCACTACACACGGTACACGAGGTACAAGGTGCACGAGGTGTGTATGGTGCAAGGTACACGAGGTGTGCGAGGTACAAGGTGCACGAGGTACACGAGGTACAAGGTACATATGGTGCACGAGGTGCAAGGTACAAGAGGTGCGCGAGGTGTGCGAGGTGCAAGGTGCACGAGGTGCAAGGTACACACGAGGTACAAGATGCGCAAGGTGCGAGGTGCGCGAGCCAAAAGGCGCACATGAGGTGCAAGGTGCGGGAGGTGCAAGGTGCGCGAGGTGTCGTCCCTACCAGAATTTGGCAAAATACTTGTAGAGAATGAAATACAGGTCAAAACTGAATGAAATTGAATTTTCTACGACATAGAACAAGTAGTTTTCGAAAATAAGCAAGTTTGATCGATCAAAACCATGAAAATCCTTAAAACTTTAGTTTTAGAAACTTAAATCTACACAAAATTAGCCATTAAAATAAAAAACTTCAAGAACTAAACTTGTAGAGAATGAAGAGATAAACAATCTATACTAATAATATCAAAAAAATATCAAAAAAGTAAAAAAATGCAAGTGGTCTCTCATTTGTGCAAGATGTACTTGCCTGAATGTTGCTTTGAGGAAACATTAAAAGTGAATGAGGAGAGAGGGAGTGAGGAAGGGAATATATATAGTAGGTTGGGTTGACTAATAAAAACTATATTCTTAACAAGACCTAACCATATGACTAATGACATGTTGAATGCTACATGATGCCACTATTTAAATAAATTAAATAAGCAGTGAGCCATGCCTACAAGTAGATAAGGACAAAGGGTGGCACACTAATTCGCGACGAGATACTGTTCCATGCCATGGCCAGTTATAAATATATGATACATGCAATCAAGATACAGGTGCCAGACACCATATATAAAAAAAAGCAAAAACTTTACGTATTTCGGAAATGGGGAGTGACATCTCTACCCTCCTTAGAAAAATTTTGTCCTCAAAATATTGATAAGGCTAGTCAAGCGTGCTCTTAGATCACGAAATACACTCAGGACATATAGGAAGCACAATTATCAAATAATACATGGCACATAAATAGATTATGAAAGAAAGAACAATTAAGTAAAAGCACAACAATAATCATACCATAGAAGGAAAGTGATCGGAGACATACGAATAAAATATGCCTTCCGAGTCAGTTGAGTAGGAATTCGTCCTCGCGGTCCTACGCTGACTCCTAATATAGAAATGGGTCAATGCTTGAGATAAGTCGATACCAATGACTTAATCAAGAACGAGACTCTGCCTAAGATGTATTCTTATAGTCAGGACACATGATGAATATCACGTATTACGTGATACGAGAGCAGATGAGTGAGATGAGAAAGTCGCCTTCACTCGCCGAATATAGAACTCAAGAAAATATAATGAATAATACTCAAAACTTACCCACAATCTGACCGCCTTCGGCCAACCTCTGTTCAAATACTCCAAATTATACCTGCCTCTGATCCTGCTAAACCCCCTGCTGCTGCCTTTCATGTTCCTGTGGCCTCTGCTTCCCTACCTGATGTTGTACTTTGGACTGCCACCTGACGCTGCTGGGTGGCAGCTGCAGCATCAGGTACTGCTGCTGCTGCCGGCACCACTGGTGGTACTGGAGTTTCTGATACTTGTTGTCCCACTGGCTCTGATAACACTTCTATTCGGAACTGCCCAGAGAAAGGTACTCATCCCTGTTATTGCCCCGGTCGAGCCATGCTCTGCTGGTTGTTCTTCTACAATGGCCTCGCCTGCTTCTGAGAAAGAATCACCCCTGTAGGAAAAGATTTAGGATATCAATTGTCAGGACGAGAAAGATTCGAGGATGCAATTCAAGTTATCAATCAAGGTGAGAAAGGGAAGACGGAGAAAGAGATCAAAGGAAACAATTTTGATTGAGACTCCTATAATCGCAATACCCCACAAGTCTGAAAAATAGACCTGCATGGGCCACCAATAAAACCTTGTCACGCCCCAGTACCGAAATACTGGGACGGACTAGGCCAGCTACTCCATATGAGATATATAAATATCATATGGCGATCGTGGCTGTCATGAGACTAGGGTGCATACTACAATCAAGTCTCTTATGGTCCCATAGAGTATCTATGTCTTAATCAATCAAAACAAGAAGCAATAAATAATGATTATATAAGACAAAGCAGTAAGGCGTCTCCGACGCTTCATCAAAATGATTTATGAGCCTAGCTATACAAAATGATAAGCTAGTACTGAGAGTTAATAGTACATAACTATAGTCAGCTGCAGTCTGATTTAATCACAATTATGTGAAGTGCTAAATGTCCAGAACATTCGACTAACAGGTGTCGGTGGCTAAACGCTAAGTACAAAATAAAAGATATCTGAGTGGTGATTAAGAAACTTGTTCATGGTCCCTGGCGCCCATACTCCTAGTATGCACTATTGTTCAGGTAGAAGACTGGATCCTCTGGTGCTGTTAAGATATCTGGCCAAACAAAACCCGCAGGGTCAAGCCCCGAATAGCAAGTACCACAAGCAAGCACATAATGAATAAGACTAAACCCAATGAATAAATTAAGACCTGGTTCAAGAGTTATATGCTTATACCATATCATCGAGATAATAAGGCACCCTTACAACCAAACAAGGACAAACTGTGCCAATATCGTACCGTGATAAGATATATCCTATAACCATGGCCAGGTTAAGGACTTCTGATCACAACTTCGATCCATAACCTATCGCAGCACAATAGTCTAACCCAACAACCAAACAAGGATATGGGTTCGACCATGCACCACGATAGTCCTTATTCCTCAGTTGCTAACAGAAGAAAATATATCACAAACAAGTCGATTTACAAGCGGCCAATCAATCGTACGGCTTTCTATGATTTGTCTGGGTTATCCCAGTAATGTAATATATATGAATCCTCAGATCCTATCGTATCCAAGCAGGGCTAGCCAATTCATTATATATATACATGTGGCTCTTTGATTATGCATCGGTCCACCGTAAGGCTACCATGCTAAAATATATAACAGATAGCACGTAGGATTCGGATATAGTCATCTACTATAGGCGGATGAAACCATATCTGTGGCGGCCAACCCGACACGTCAGGACAGGACCTGGGGTGGCTGGTCACGTACGATCTCGAGATTCTGTTCCCTTTCAATACTTCTACCGATTTAAGTTGCTTAGATTAACCCTATCTTGATCTTAGAATTACATGTCGTGGCCACATGTTCATCCTCCTATATGTCGTACCCATAGTACGTGTACCCTAAATATGAATCCACATCGGCTCAAGGAGTCCCAAATTTAGATCCATACTTAGTGTAATGCATCAAACAATAATCAATATACCACGACACTATTACTGAGCAATTACCATGACTGTGATGGAAAGTACGCATGTATTGACATATAACACGAATGATCACTTAGCACGCAGAGTCATACCTCAGTGCACTCATTAAATACCACCACAGTGCACCCTAATATTGTACCTTAATACAAACTTAGAAAAGGTACCAGCATGTATATAGGTAATCAAGTCAGAAACATGGTCAAGTCAGGAAGTCACATGGACCCCTCGTAACATAAAAGTCACATAGGACATACAAGTCTCAAACATTCATGACACACTATGGTCAGGATAGGAAGTCAAGGTCATCCAATTAAAATGATACATAAAGATTCTTAAAGCTAAGATAAAGATCTACAACTTTTACGTTTTGAGTTTTTCAAGATTCTAGCTACAAAATAGCTCAAACGGATAAAAACAGTCATTTGGGTGATTCGCACACGGGCAAAGGAGCATGGCACAAGGTGCAAGACGTGCGAGGTGTAAGGTGCACGAGGTGCGCGAGGTGCAAGGTCCATGAGGTGCGTGAGATACAAGGTGCACGAGTTGCAAGGTACGCGAGGTGCAGGGTACACGAGGTGTACAAGGTGCAAGGTGCACAAGGTGCAAGGAGCACAAGGTGCAAGGTGCGCAAGGTTCAAGGTGCCCGAGGTATGCGAGGTACAAGGTGTACGATGCACGCGAGGTGCAAGGTGCACGAGGTTCGAGGCACGCACGAGGTGCAAGAGGCACGAGGTACGAGGTGTGCAAGGTACGAGGCACGCGAGCCAAAAGACGCGTACGAGATGCAAGGTGCGAGGTGCAAGGTGCAAGGTGCACGAGGTGCCCGAGATGTCGTCCCTACCAGCAAGCTTTTGGCCATGGAGTTTTAGAAACTTTCAATGTTCATAACTTGGGCTATAGGACTTGGAATTGGGCAAAATAAAGGTCAAAACTGAATGAAATTGAATTCTCTACAACATAGAACAAGTAGTTTTTGAAAATAAGTAAATTTGATAGATCAAAATCACAAAATCCATAAAATTCTAGTTTTAGAAACTTAGATCTACACAAAATTAGCCTGTAAAATCAAAAACTCCAAAAACTAAACTTGTAGAGAATGAGATGAACAATCTAGACTAATAATATTAATGAAATATCAAGAAATAAAAAATGCAAGTGGTCCCTCCTTTGTGCAATATGTACTTGCCTAAATGTTGCTTTGAGGAAAAATGAAAAGTGACTGAGGGGAGAGAGTAAAGAGGAGAATATAAATAATAGGTTGGGTTGAGTCATAAAAACCATATTCTTAACATGACCTAACCATATGACTAATGACATATTAAATGCTACATGATACAACTAATTAAATAAATAAAATCCTAACCACAACACGGTCCAGAAATCTTTTCATCAAAGCAGTGAGCCACGCCTACAACCAGACAAGGACAAGGGGTGGCATATTAATCCGCAATGAGATACTGTTCCAGGCCATGGCCAGTTATAAATACATGATACATCCAATCAAGATATAGGTGCCAGATACTATATATAGAAAAAAAGCAAAAAATTTACGTATTTCGGGAATGAGGAGTGACATACTCTTTCAAGACCCCCATCCTCCAAACCCACCCACAAATACCCACACCACACCATGACCACTCGAGCTAAACACAATATCCATAAATTCGTCTAAAAACTTAATCGTACCGCTACCCCCCACCTCAAACCATCAACCTGAGCTACACAGTGACCCAAGCCCTAAAAGATCCTAACTGGGGTCATGCTATGTTTGAGAAGTATGATGTTTTTTTTGGAAAAATAGAACATGGAAACTTGTTGTTGATGTTTTTTGCTTGATGTTGTTGGTGTTTTGCTTTAGAAACTAGAAAGATAGTCCCACATTGGAAAAACCAAATGGATGTTATCTCTATATAGAACTTTGCTTGTGTTGAGAGATCATATGAAGTGTAAAGAGGAACATGGGTGCCATATGGGGACATTTTTCTAGTGGAAAGAAGGCTAAACCAACAAACAAGCATTAATGCTTTTTTCATGCTCATAGGATAATTCCTTTGTGTCGCTAAGCCCTGACTCGGACTCAGACTCAGACTCGGACTCGGACTCGGCCTCAAGGGCGTAAAGTGGTATTTTGTTAGCGCACTTTACATTTAGAATGTCGGCACAAGGCGTATTATGCACAGTTCATGCGCTCGTACACTCGTCTCTGCGTGAGTTATAGTGCAGGCACAGCAGGCGCGTAGGTGCTGCGGTGCTAGGCGCACAGGTTCTGCAGGTGCTACGGCGCTGGGGGTGCAGGTGATGCGGGGCTGCGATGCGCAGGTGCTATGGTGCTGGGTGCGTAGGTGCGTCGGTGCTACGGCGCACTGTGGCACTGGGCACGTAGGTACGGTGCACAAGTGCTGGGCACTGAGCGCACAAGTGCCGCAGGCTACTGCGTGCTTTGCAGCTACGCGTGCAGGTTGACAGGCTGAGGTACAGGTGGCGTATGATGTGGTTAATTGGAAGATTTGAGCGGTTATGGAAAGATTGAGTTAATTGATTAGATACGATCTTTGTGGGATTTGAATTTAATTCATTTAAATCTTTCAATTATTTACTCCTATCTTTTCGCAATCAGTTACGGCCAGGAATATGATTAGGGTGTCGACCATTCTCTATAAATACTCTCTTTGTGCCTTCATTAAGGACTTACACCAAAATAAAGAGACGAAGAGAGAAGTATTGTCGCCGCCATTGAAGTCTGAAGGGAGTTCATCGAGTTCATGAAAGGAGATGACAGCTAGCATTTCAGAAGTTCTTTAGAACTTGCTGGTTTCTGGAAGCAGATTGCAATAAGACGAATCTTGTTTTGAGCAATGGTGACTTCATCACCCCAGCAAAGTCGTTACATCAACTTCGGTTGAGAGTGGTTCGTCATTTTGTTGCATCAACTTCGGTTGAGAGTGATTCTTTATATCGTTGCATCAACTCTGGTTGAGAGCGATCATTCATCTCTTTGCATCAACTTCGGTTGAGAACGAATATTTTTCTCTCTCTTAGGAGAACAAAATTTTCATCTCTTTGGAATAAGAGTTCGAGATCTCCATTTTCCATCAAAAGATCTGTTTCGGGAATTACACTTGTTCCCCCTAATTTAATGCAAAATCTTGTTGGTTGTAAATGGATTTTAGAATTAAACCTTTACCTGATGGCTCTATTGACATGTGAAAAATGAGACTAGTTACCAAAGGGTTCCATCAGTGTCCTGGTATTGATTATCATGAAATATTCAGTCCAATTGTCAAATCTACAATTATTCTCTTGGCTCTCACTTTTGTTGTTAGTCTTGGGTGGTCTCTTCGTCAACTTGATATCAACAATGTCCTTCTATAATTTCATCTCTCTAAAGACATTTTCATGTCATGCCCATCCGAATTACTTGATTGTGATAATCTCACACGTTCGCAATCTGTATACAGTCTCAAATAAGCACCATGAGCTTAGTACCATGAGCTAAGATAATTTCTTACAGCCTCGAGGTTTTCAAACTCTCATGCAGACATATGACTCTTTGTCTTTCCAACAACGATATACTCATCTATCTCTTTGTGTATGTTGGTGACAAAATTATTATTGGATGGAATGCCACAACAATTCAATGGTTTATTAATCTTCATGACAAAAGATTCTCCATCGAAGATCTTACTTTCTTGGTGTTGACATTGCCACCACTTCCAATGGGTTACTTCTCTCTCCATGGTAGTATATCACAAATCTTCTCGCTATTACAAATATGACTGGGGCCAAACCATTCACCACTCTACTTGATACTGAGTCAACACTTACAGTTCTTTTCGTAACTGCATTGCCAGATTCTTCTGAATATGGAATCGTTGTTGGTAGTCTCTAATATTTGTGTCTTACTCACCTTGATATTGCATATGACGTAATAAAATGTCTCAATTCAAGCATAGACCAACTACTGATCATTGGAATGCTGTCAAGCGCTTGCTTCACTATCTTTCTTGTACCGTTGATCATGGTTTTGTCTTGTACCGTTGTCTATCTATACCTCTTCATGCATTTTTCGATGCTGGTTCGGCTGGTAATAAGGTTGATTACACCTCCATCAATGCTTATATTATTTATCTCGATATCTTGGTCCTCCAAGAAAGATCGCACGGTCGCACGCTCCTCATTAGCTGTCTTTATAATAGCTGTGTATCTCGTTAGTTGTATGCCCACATGTACTCTTTCCTTTCCTATTATTATAATGAGTCCGTTTTTCACTCTCCACCAAATTACACAAAGCTTCGTACCTTTGGTTGTTTATGCTAGCCATGGCTTCGTCCATACTCTAGTCATAAAATTGAGTCTCCATACACCCATTGTGTGTTTGATGGGTACTCCATGATCTAAAGTGCATATCTCCGTCTTGATCCTTCCATTTTCACTTCTAAAATTTACAAATCATGTCATGTCAAATTTGTGGAATTTGTCTTTCCATTCAAATTCGTTCGAACTAATCTTAGTCGTATAAGTCTAGAAACACTCCCAAATTGTTTATCACTTACGTCATTTCTTCCTTCTACAGTTGTGCCACCTAACACGTCCTCAATAGCCTCACCTCTGAGCTCGAATCCATCTCATTGCAAATTTTCAGTCGACCGACGTCCACATTTCGATCGGCCAAAACAGTCCAACAACACCACCAATAGCCCGCACAACCCACCCTCTCATCCCTTACTACTCTTTCATGACCCCCATCCTCTAAACCCACACCATAACCACTAGAGCTAAACACAATATACATAAACCCATCTAAAAACATAATTGTACTACTACCCTCACCTCAAACCATCAACCTTAGACTCAGTGACCCAAGCCCTCAAAAATCCTAATTAGCGTCATGTTATGTCTGAGGAGTATGATGTTCTTTTGCAAAATAGAACATGGGAACTTGTCCCCCTGATTCAATGAAAAATCTTGTTGGTTGTAAATGGATTTTTAGAATTAAACCTTTACCTGATGGCTCTATTGATATGTACAAAATGAGACTAGTTGCTAAAGGGTTCCATCAGCGCCCTGGTATTGCTTGTCATGAAACATTCAGTCCGGTTGCCAAATCTATAATTATTCGCTTGGCTCTCACTTTTGCTGTTAGTCGTGGGTGGTCTCTTCGTCAACTTGATATCAACAATGTCTTTCTACAATGTAATCTCTGTAAAGATATTTTCATGTCATGACCACCAAGATTACTGGATTGTGATAATCTCACACGTCTTTAAGTTATGCAAGGCCATATAGGGTCTCAAATAAACACCACGGGCTTAGTATCATGAGCTAAGATAATTTCTTATAGCCTCGAGGTTTACAAACTCTCGTGCCGACACATCACTCTTTGTCTTCAACAACAACGATATACTCATCTATCTCCTTATGTATGTTGGTGAAAAATTATTATTGGATGCAATGTCACAACAGTTCAATGGTTTATTAACCTTCATGACAAAAGATTCTCCATCAAAGTTCTTACTTTCTTGGTGTTTATGTTGCCACCGCTTCCAATGGGTTACTTATCTCTCCATGGTACTATATCATAGATCTTCTCGCTCGTACAAATATGACTGGGGCCAAACCATTCACCACTCTACTTGATACTGAGTCAACACTTACAGTTTTTTTTGGAACTGCATTGCCAGATTCTTCTGAATACAAACAGTTGTTGGTAGTCTCTAATATTTGTGTCTCACTCACCATGATATTGCATATGACGTTAATAAATTCTCTCAACTCATGCATAGACCTACTACTGATCATTGGAATGATGTCAAGCGCTTGCTTCGCTATCTTTTTGGTACCGTTGATCATGGTTTTGTCTTGTACCGTCACCCATCTATACCTCTTCATGCATTTCTAGATGCTGATTGGGATGGTAATAAGGTCGACTACAGCTCCATCAGTGCTTATATTGTTTATCTCGATCACAATCTGACATCTTGGTCCTTCAAGAAAGAACGCATGGTTGCACGCCCCTCAACTAAAGCTGAATGTCGATCTATTGCTTCTACAACTGCTGAGTTACGATGGATTTGTTCTCTTCTAACTGGGTTTGGGGTTTGTATTCCTACTGCCCCGGCTATATCTTGTGACAATGTTGTTGCAAATCATATTTGTTCCAATCATGTCTTCCATTCACGGATGAAGAATGTTGCGATTGATTATTATTTTATTCGGGATCAATCACGAAGTGGATCTTTACGTGTCACCAATGTGTCCTCAAAAGATCAGTTACCCGCTGTCTTGACCAAGCCCTTTTGCGCACTTGCTTTCAACTTTTGAAGTCCAAGATTAGATTCTCCACAGGTGCTCCATCTTAATGAGGGCATATTAGAGAAATTAATTCCTTAATTCCTTGATTGAGTATTTAAGTTTCTGAAATTATCTTTTTAGGGAAATTAATTTATTAATTCCTTAATTGTGTATTTATGTTGTTTCTGGAGTTATCTAGTTAGTTTTCTATTTAAATTTTTATATAATTTGAATTGACGACAAATTTCATAGATATGGTAATTAGCTAGATTTAGAATATTTGAAAATTCAACTCAATCTCATCTTGTAAGTGTATATAATGTCCATCTTTATTCAATGGAAATTAAGCTATTATTTTCAATCTCTGTAGAGCGGAACCAGAAATTCGAGTTGGAATTGAATAGAGTAGACTAGGGTAGACTCGATGTGGACTTACTTATATAAAAAAATATAATAAGCAAAAATAATATATAAAAAATGAAGAAAATTTAAGATGGACTAGAGCCCACCGGAATCCCTATTGTAGTTCCACCTCAGCATGTGTAGACTTAATAACCCTATATATTATATATAAAGTACAGTGGATTTTTGGTCCGACCCAAGTGCTTTGGTTCAACGATGATGAAAGGACTAAATTGTCCATATCTCTCTCTATAAGAGAGGAGAAGGTCCCATGTTGGGTGCGGAGCAACCGGTTGTTCCAACGGCACCCCCGCCTCCAGCTCCTCTTGCACCGCCCCTCCCTCCGCCGCCTCCGCTCCATCCTCGCCCACACCGTCGTCGTTGGCCACTTCCGCAACCCCTTCGTCGCAAGCAGCCTCCTCCACCGCGCCGCCGACGCCAACCCTTCCTTCGCCGCCTCCCTCTTCTCCACCATAACCAACCCTTTCTCCTTCAACACCGCCATCACCATCTCCGCCGACCAACTCTCAATCTACTCCCAAATGCTCCGCCATCGCGTCCCTCCCGACTCCCACACCTTCTCTTCCTTGCTCAACACCACCACCGCCGTCGCCGCCACCAGGTCACTCCACGCACACGCCCTCCTCCTCGGATTCCGGCCCGACCCCTTCGTGCAGACCGTCCTCTCCGCCTACTCCCGACGCGGCTCCGCCGACGTCCTGCGGGTGTTCGACGGAATGCCGCACATGGACGTCGTCTCCTGGACCGCCGTCGTCTCGGGCCTCGCCGCCCTCGGAGGCCCCGTGACGGCCCTGTGCGTCTTCGCCTCTATGAGGCCCTATGTCGCCCCGAACGCCGCCACCGTGGTCTTTGTCGTGTCCGCCTCCGTCGGACTCGGGTCCCTGTCGCTGGCCCAGTGCCTGCACGCCTACGTCGAGAAGGCCGGTTTCGGAGGCCGCGTCTCTGTTCGGAACTCCCTGGCGCTGGCCCGGTGCCTGTACGCCTACGTCGAGAAGGCCGGATTCGTGTCCGTGCCATTATGGCACGGGTTATCCACTAGTATATTATATAGAGCTATGAGCTTCTTAGCTACGATTTCGATTGGAATATGGTTTCTGGAAGCAACCTTAGTAGATTTGACCCTTTCTATGGAAAATGTTCGATATGGTTGCTATCTGAATTGATAGCTAGGTTACTTACTCGTATGCAACACTTTTCCTAACCATTTAACTTTTTGTATGTAATAAGCATGTTAAATCAACACTAGACTCATTGCGATCAAGCTAAACAAGTTTTCAACTATTAGCCTAAGTTAATTTTGCATAATATGAATTACATCGCTTTAATATATCAATTTTCAACAAAAAATCCCGAGCACCTCAATGGTTAAGATTTTTGACATGGGAACTAATTTTCCTTGGTTTTGGAGTTCATGGCCATAGTTCCACATCGGGCCGGACCCACATGGGAGCGAGCGAGTGCAATTGTTCCCACTGAATTTTTGTTTCGAGTTAAATATTTCGATTATTATTAAAAAAAATCATCAATTTTATGTTTTGTCCTCTCCAGAATTTGTAATTTTCACTTTCTATATACATATTTACATCAAATTTTACTATCTTTCATAATTTTCATTAATTTTAGGAAAATTTATTTAATAAAATTTTGAATTCTTTTCATATTTAAAGTTGACTCTCCTCTTTTAAATTTGTCCGTCCATGTTCCACATGTTTCATTAACAAGGATTGATAAAACTAACACCACATGTCCAAGATGTTTCTTTACCCCAAAATAAAGTCAAGTACGAAGCTAGAATACAACATACAAGTCCATTTTTGTTCACCCATCAATACCATAGTATTTGTTCACCCCCAATCACATGGAGACATGTGACAAATAAAACCACAAACCTATTTAAGAGAGTGTACAAAACCACTCTTAAAGTGATTTTATTTGCCACATGTCTCCATATCATTGGGAGGTAAACAAACACCATAGTATTTGGGTGAACAAAAATGGACTATACAACACACTACTAGGATGAGACAAATAAATAGATGAATATTGTCGGACAAACCCTCTCGAGACCTAGCCCGAACTAGTCTTCATATTGTCGGTCATATCCTCCTGGACACGTAAGCATGAATCAAAAAATTAAGCCAAAGGACTGGAGAGGTTGAGCTATGCACATCTTTAAATATTGATAGCAGAAAATTTAGTGTACCGAAATTAATTTTATATAAATCAGCGTAAACGAAATAAGTTTAAATAAATTTGAAAAAACGAAACTTTTAACCATTTGAGATGGCTGAAAACCCAAAAGCAAAAACAAAAAAGATTTTCCGCCAACGGAGTAGGTGGAAATTTAGCCTACGTCAACTAGCCCCCCGGGTTTTGGTTTAACTGGTTTGTTTATTTTCGTTTGGTTTGATTTGGTTTAATCATTTAGTTTAATTTTTTCTTTAATTTGATTTAATCTATTAGTTAATTTGTATTATCTATATTAATATGGATAATAAAAAATTATTATTTAATATAGAATTTGTTATAATCCATATTAGTTTATATATATATATATATATATATATATATATATATATATATATATATATATATATATATAATTTATTTTTGGTGTCCACTTCTTAATGGAGCATGGAGGTGTGCCTCCATGGAGGCCCGTACACACACACACGCACACACACACATATAGAGAATAAAGGAGGTGAGGTGCCACCCTATGGGTGGTGGCTATGTGTCACCCCCCATGCTATCATCATGCACCGAAAAGTGTGCAAGTGTATGATAATATTAGGGGTGCAACTCGGCGGGCAAAACCCGAGCCCGATTGGGTAAACCCGTTAATAAGTTGGATTAGGGTTGAAGATACTCGGGTTCGGGCTTGGGTTCGGGTTAAATTTTTTGAACCCGATCAAAAATCGGGTTGGGCTCGGGTTCATGTGTCGGATTACCCGAAGAACCCGAAACCCGACTTATATATATATATATATATATATATATATATATATATATATATATATATATATATATATATATATATAGTTTCATACTTAAATAAAAAGTTTAAATCCTAAATTTCTTCACCCAAACTATTCAATTCCTTTATCTTAAATCTTATTTCAACTTGTATTTTGTAATGATCAAGACTTGATTGCTATTTGATTATGTGTTAATTATTACCTTTGTTTTAAATTATTTTAAATATTATATTAGAGTCCGATAAACCCGATGGACCCGACCCAACCCGAGTCCAACCCGATTCTCCGGGATTGGTCTTGGGCTTATGTTGAACCCGAGGTCGGGTCGGACTCGGGCTCGGGCTAGGCTTATGATTCATCGGGTTGGGCTCGGGTTGACCTCAAACCCGACCCAACCCGCCCGAGTTGCACCCCTAGATAATATCATGGGGGGATGACATATAGCCACCTCGCGGTGATGTGGCTCCTCACCTCCCTTATTCTCTCTCTCTCTCTCTCTCTCTCTCTCTCTCTCTTTATATATATATATATATATATATATATATATATATATATATATATATATATATATATGTTAAGATGTTCTAATTTAAAACTTTTGGTTCTAAATTTAAGTTGTACTAGATAAGTTATATTTTGATCTTATAAATTTTATATTATAATTATTATAATTTTAAATAAATAAAATTTACATATATTTTTCTTTTTTGCTTAGCTATAGATAAGCTTAAAATTCTTTCTTATGAGTTGTAATTTAAAATGTTAGGTAACTTTAAATCATAAAATTGAAATTTGGATATAGTTAAAGTTCAGCTGACAAAATTTTTATTTATTATAATTTCAAAATCCATTAATCAAAATTTTGATTATAGCTTCAAAATCCATCAATCAAAATTTGATTAATGGATTTTGAAATCAAAATAAATGAAAGAAAATAAATTTTTTGTCATTACAACTTTAGCTATATCCATATTTCAATTTTATGATTTAAAGTTATCCAACATTTTAAATTAAAACTTATAAGAAAAGATTTCAAGCTTATCTATAACTAAGCAAAACTTTTATGTGACTTTTACTTTATTCAAAATAATCATTATAATATAAGATTTTAAAATTTATAAGATAAAAATTTAAACTTATACAGTAAAACTTAATTTTAAAATAATTTTTTTAAATTAGAACAACTTAACCTAAATTTGTTATTAATATCTATACTAATATATTTATTCGTATATATTATTTTTAATACAAATAAATATATTGACTAATAAATTCTTTAATTATATATACTTGTATAGATAATAACAAATTAACAAATAGATTAACCAAACTAAAAAAAAACCAAAATTAAAAATTAAACCAAACCAAACGAAAAACAAACATATCAATCAAACCAAACCAAACAAACCTATTTAAAACGAATCAAATCAAACAAACCATTAAAAACCAAACCAACAACCAAACCAAATTTTCACTAATTGTGTTGGCACAAATCAAACTTTCGATTATTTTTTATAATATGTATTTTTCCACCAACTAAGTTGACGAAATGTTTCGTTCCGGTTAAAATTTAGATAATTGTTTCATTTACTATAATTTATAAAAAAATTAATTTTGGTACAGTACATTTTATGTATCGATCGACCAATGTGGACAATAGGACAAATTTCAGCGCTCTATGATTGCAAGTACGTACCATCCAGACCATTTCGTTAGGTCTACCGTCTAGGTGATTGGACGTTGTACCTAAAACCTAAATTAAGGTCTAGCTCGGTCCATGTCCTTTGCTGGTGTCCGATGTTGATCAGGATGAGGCAGGCTGTACTTCCTACATGATCTGGATGGCTGGCAGATGTTGGTCCTCAACCAGCTGCCACGGACGAAGAAGAAAGGGATGGAAAATGTTTTTTTCCTTTCCCTTCGGTTCAAGGCGATTAGATTCGTAGGACATGGATGGCGATAAGGCCTGAGGGGAGCGCACACCAACATACTTTTATGTTACATGTACTATATACTTTTATGTTACATATATATATATATATATATATATATATATATATATATATATTAATATTTTGTATAATAAGGGTTTCATGGGAGACGCGGCGCTAGGGTTTCATCTTGACGATGGAACGGAAGATCTGCCGACGAAGCCGACTCAAAGGCAGGAAGAGCCACCGCAGGATGTCGAAGATAACTGGGCTATTAACTCCGGCGGGGGGGGGGGGGGGGGGGGGGGGGGGGGGGGGGGACGACGGTCGAACGAAGAAGGAAGTCGGGGCCAGCGATAACTGGGCTATTGACTCCGGCGGGAAGGGGGGGGGGGGGGGGGGGGGGGGGGGGGGGGGACGACGGTCGAACGAAGAAGGAAGTCGGGGCCAGCGATAACTGGGCTATTGACTCCGGCCGGGGGGGGGGGGGGGGGGGGGGGACGACGGTCTCGAACGAAGAAGGAAGTCGGGGCCAGCGATGACGAGATACCACACAGGAAGGGAAGGCAGAGAAGACGAAAGGGGCGGACAACCATGGGAACGGACGAGTCGACACGGGGGATCCCAACGAGATCAGATGATGCGCGGAACTGCTATAGCCACAAACATCATGGCTTATCAGCAAGAAGGGGGCGGAAGGAGTGCTCCAAAGGAAGGCATGCATCGAGCCGATCTCAATGGTAGCCCCAGAGGAGGAATAACCAACTATGGAGGAAAGGGTCAGAACCCATCTAACCATGGCAGGAGCGGGCAAAACTTGCACTATGCCAAAATGCCCATTTTGGAACGGCAGAATTCCGTGTCAAATAATTTCTGGAACGCCTATATTCATTGCCTATTTTCGGGCTGCCAAATTGATTGGAACGGACATAAGGCGTTCCAAATAATGTATATTGAAACGGAAGTAAGGTGTTCCAAATAATGTATATTGGAACGGCTGTAAGGTGTTCCAAATGATGCATATTGGAACGGTTTATATGCGTTCCTGATTTGGAACACTAAAAAGCGTGTCTACCAAAGCATTCTAGATTAATTTTTTCTCTCTTACTGGAACGGGTAAAAAGTGTTCCAGTTTTAAAACACCATAAATGTGTTCCAAAGAACATTTTATATTAGTTTTTGCACTACCTACTGGAACAGCTAAGAAGTGTTACAATTTATGGACATATTCTTTTTATTTGGATGTCTAGGATTTCCTACAAAGTTCCAATTTTTGGAGATCAGGACACACTGAAAGAAAACATTTCATATTAGCCATGTTTCCATTTTTGAAGATCAAGGCAAATTAATAGCATAGGTTCCCAGAATAACAGAAACCACATCATACACTTCCAATCTTTATGCAAGCTAGATACCAAAAATTGCCAATACATGATAGCATCATCAAAAATTAATAGCATCAATACTAAAAGAGTTCAACATTTGTGCACATAAAGACACGAAGCACTCATCCATAATATGCATTATCATTATGTTTAAGCAATATCAGCTAACACAACCTTATAACCAAAAGTCACACATGCTCCAACCAATAAGAGAAATCAGATAGATAACATAGTTGTTCAAAAAGTCTCATGTTGCACTAATCGACGCTCATAGGTCTTGTATCCTGCTTTGGAATTCCATTTGATGCTCCAGCTTTCTGTAAAAGGTACAACACCGATAAATTAGTTAACTCATAAGCATATTAGATAAATTAAGTTACAAAAAAATGGATCTTTGAATCTTAAGATACTGTAACTTTTATGCCACTAAGGAAATACAAACACCACTTTGTGAAAAGAATAAAATTTTCTTAAACCAAAGAACCTATTTGAGGTATCTGTTTGAGAACCTGCATCATGGCCATTAGCAACAAGCAAAAGAACCTGTGGAAAAAACCATCTAGAAAACCCACTCAAATTGAGGTATCTGTTTGAGAAGAAGCACATTTTCTATGATGATACGCCTTTGTGCGTACCTTCTGCTGATCTTTTTGCTGTTCGTGCAATCTATTTTGCTTGTTACTTCCATAAGTTTAAGCAATATTGTCTTATGTGCTGGGTTGGGTTTTTTTTTTTTGGGGCGGGGGGGGGGGGGGGATAGGTGGTTGGCACACACATGCTCTTAACTGTTCACTTGATTTTTCTGCTAGGGATTTGAACTGCACTGTGATCAAATAAAATCTGTAAGCCTATCTTTCCAAATGTTGGACATCTAAAGATTGGTGGTTGGCGAGATATATGTATTTCCTTTGGAAACTAATGCTGACTAAACCTGATGAATATTTGATTACTTGTATGAGATCAGTCTGCTGCTCTTCTGGTACCTAAGCAAGGCAGACACCCTTTAAAATCTAGAAATCTGGATGAGGCAAGGCTTCATCATCCAAGCCTTCTCCTTCAGATTTGGTATATTATACATCATGAGAATGGTGCACTATAGAATGAACAATGTTTTTAATTACCGTCTATCAACGTGGCATCCTCTTGGTGGTTCCAAATTTCTAGCCAAGGTAGTAGTGAGCAAGTGCTAAAACCTGAAGGCAAGTTCACGCGGGTTAATAAGACCTACATTGTGGTTGTGGATTTTAAGCTTGTGCAACCAAGGAGCACCGGCCGAGTTCCTTTAGATGAGGAAAGAATCTAGATGAAGAGGTAAGATGATACAAATTGTTATAGGAACTTGCATTCATCTCTATGACTTACTAAGCCAAAGAGAGAGGATACAAGTGACATTCCCAAAGGAGAAGGCTTCGCGAAGACCAAAAAATATGCTCCAGAAAACCTTCTGAAGCTTGATAACATGCCTTCCCATCATTGCGGATCTATAACTTTATACCTTTGAAACTAATTCTGTGCTGTCTGGACTAGTGTAAAGGCAATTGTTTAGGCTGTGGAGGAGTTGAGGTATAATAATGAAGGCTTAAGCATAATCTTGGAATATTCTTCTAAAGGTAAGAAGTTTTTGGAAGCAATATTGTGAAACGGCTACTTGTGAAACTGATATGACTCTTTTTAATGCAGATCTGCAGAATGTTTTGCCAGGAAATTGTCCTTTGAACCTCTTCATGTCAAAGGATTGGTTTCTTCTCCATTATTTTCGTTCCAAAGGAAAAAAAAACATTTTTCCATTTGAATGATAAAAGGCATGATTTTATTGCACCCGTTTTTTTTGCTAAAATGTATTAATTTCATGCATTAGGTTTCTATGCTCAGGACATCATATGTTGCTTGGTTTTAATGTAGATTGTGGTCCTAACTGTGCACAAATACACGATAAAATGTAGGACACGACCCGGTTAGGAATAGGTGACACGGACACAGCCCAGATTTTTTGTATCCGAGATACGTGTCCGATACGACATAATCCAGATTTTGGAGTGTCCGACACGACACAGCCCAGATTTAAATGCAAAAGCACAAACATTCACTTCAATGCCTTCCTTTGAGAATCCTGGGAACTCTCCAACAAAGTAGACTTCTTGATCTAGGTTCCAGTTTCCTGTAAAATCAAGATAACAGCAGATGAATATGACATATTGTTACTCATTAGAAAAGTATGATAAGAAAAATACTCACAAACAAATTTGATGTGTGACTTGGGCCACACGAAGAATTCGCCGACTCCTACTTCTTTAATTACTTTTGCATCGGGAGTTTCTTTGTAGAGCTTCGCGGAAAAAATCTTTCGAACATACATGCTCAACTTCATTTCATATTCAGGGTCCAGTTGATAATTATGACAATTACCTCGATGCAGTGGATCAATTACTTCTTTTACAACTGCAACACAATTCCAATTCCAATCAAACAATTCACACAACCTTGCCGTAGGAGTTGGTTCAGTGTGTGCCGAAGTCGTTGAATCCCTTTCACCCAAAGATGGCCTATGTGCATTGTTCATCGTCACTGGAGGCATGGATGTTGATTTTTCAACATTTGCTTGAAGTTCTTGGAGCATGGGTGTTGGTGACCCACCAGCAGCCTGCGACATAGGAATGGGTGATGACGATCCACCTGCATGGGGCATGGGCACTTGTGTTGATGACCCACCAGTTGGTTGGGGAATAGGTTCTGGTGGACCACCAATCTGTGACTGTGGTACAAGAAATAAAATTATAAGTATAAAATTTCATATTTTGATAGGCATGTAATTATGTTCTTTTGGACCTTCATATAAGAAGTTGGTTGCCTCACCTTACAATAATCAAAAATAAAGTTAAACTTTGTCTGCATCTCATCAACCTTATTTTTCAGACACTCCCTCTCGCCTCTTTCCTCTGTGTACATTATATGAGCGTGAAGGGCATCATCATATTTTCTCTTGGAAACAAAGCTCCCAACACCTGGCAGCCCCTTCACTTTCTTGCCAAACACTTGAGTCAAAGGATCATTATCAATCGATAGAGGGTGGACGTCACTTTCACTTTGTGTGGATTTGTCAAGTTTCTCTTTGACTAATTTCTGTAATATCATAAGTAGCTAACATTAAATTAAATACAAAGGGATAACAAAGTTTTATATGACCTCACCATAAACGGTTCAGCACTAGCCAACGTAGATCTATCCTTCCTCGTATGGGTTTCTATCCACACTTGAGTCCGTGTAATAGGGATAGTAGGATCTTCCCGCTTTGCCTTCTGGATAAATCATGGAATAGTTTTGAGGTGTAAGCTTAACATTGGGAATACAAAATTATAAAATGCTAATGTTGGTTCAAGAGAAAAATTACCATCTCATACTCTACCATTGCACTACTCTTACGACCCCTAGTATGACCATACACACTAAGCTTTCTGCTTTTGTCACGCCCAGAACTAGAATACTGGAGAGCGAGGGCGAACATAGACAGCTACGTATATTGAAATGGAATCCACCTCGCTATACGGTCACGGCTGTCTAGATATGAGGGTTTACTACAAGCCAACGGTCTCTTATGGTCAAGCCTATAGTCTCAATCTCAAGCAAGTAATATAGTTACAAGATGTTAGATCACCAAATATACAATAAAAGGCGTCCCAAATATTACATATTCAGTTGATCATGAAGCTAGTCATACAAAATGCAAGGACTAGTAAGACTTCAGTCATACATGATCAACCATAGGATTTGTTAATCATGTTTACAGCCCGTAGGCAGACAGTAAGTAAATGTGCATCGAGCTAACAGGTGCTCGTCGGCTAAACGCCTCAAAAGAATAAATTTACAATGGAGTGAGTGAAACAAAATAGAAAACCCACTCGTAGCCCGGGTTCCTTCTAGTCGCCACCATCGAGCTGGAGGTTCGGTAGATCCTCGGGAGCTGCTTCGAAATCTGGCCACACAAAACCAGCTGGGTCAAACCCCAGAAAGAGCAAGTGCCACAAAGGAGGCCACGAAATAAGAACAAAGCCAGCATATCAGAACATAAGAAAATAGAAAAAAATACAAGTAATAAAAGTACAGCAGGACAATGAACGACTAGGGACATGGAACCATTCCGGGAGCCAGGTTACAACCCGTAAACCAAACAAGGACCGGGGTCGTAACCCTTCACCTGAATAGCACTATGTCTCTACCCATTTGTTGTTAAAGATAAGTAAAACAATCATGTACAGGAGTGCCAGGTACAGGGACTAGACGAGACTTAGACAGGGCTAGACAATATCCATTCACAAGCGGCCAAACAATTACTACGGCTTACTACTTTAACTAACTAGGGTTATCACAGGCCTAATTACTAACAAGATGCAATGAGAATTTCCCAGTCCCAAGCCCTGCAGACTATCCAGTTATCCTTCCGCGGGTTGAGAGTATGATTGGGTACATCGCCCTGGAGACGATATACCCTTAGGTGACTTAGAGGGTGTAACACATGACAGTGTGCTGGAAATGTGCTCTATTCGTCGGCAAGCTACATGTCCAATTAGAGTGCCCAGATAACGAGATTGCCTGTGACTGGAAATCATCCATGAACTATCGTTTGATCTAATCATTAGCCTAATCCATATTTAGTGTGAATCCCTGATCGTGGGAACCAGAGAGTCACGTCCTAGACATGATGCAAGACAAGACAAGTGGATTGCACAAGCAAGCAAGCAGGAACACCCACGGTGTCAGAGTTAGTTACAAGAGTCAAGTTAGCCGTCGCAACAGCATCGAGTCAAGTCAAGTTACAAGTTACAAGTCAAGTCAAGTTACAAGTCAAGTCAAGTTACAAGTCAAGTCAAGTTACAAGTCAAGAGTGCGCCGCCACGGGCCACTATCAAGTTATCATGTTACAAGTCAAGAATGGACCTCATCGGGTCATTTTCCAGAAAATCAGAAAGTACTAGGATCATGAATCACAGAAATCATGAAAACCGTACTAGTCGTAGCAAATACTGAAAATCGTGTCAGGTCGTGTTGGGTCAAGGTAGTCGTGCTGTGAGGAACAAGATCTCAAAACCTAATCCACAAAAGAGGAGCCAAGCTCAAGAAATAAACCAAACCAAATCTCCATAAGCCATTGGGTTGCGCAGGGTGCCAAGGGGTTGGGTTGCGCAGGGTGTCAAGTGCGCAGGGGGATAGATGGCGCAGGAATGGTTGGCGCAGGGGATAGATGGCGCAGGGAATAGATGGCGCAGGGGATAGATGGCGCAGGGGGCGAAGTGCGCAGGCTTAGACTGCGCTGAGTCAGATGGCGGAGGGAATAGATGGCGCAGGGGGCGAAGTCCGCAGGCTTAGACTGCGCTGAGTCAGATGGCGCATGGACTGGTTGTGCTAGGTCGGATGGCGCAGCTCCAGTACGCCAAGAAAGGATGTGCGACCCAGTCCAAGGGGCCGAGCGCAAGTCAGCCCATGCGCTAAGAAGCGCTGGCTGAGGAGGAGGATGCGCGGTTCACCAAAGGGTGAGCTGTGCAATCGGTCTTGCGCTAAAGAGCGCAGGCCGAGAGTTCTGCTACTCCAGGCCGAGAGCAAGTCTAAGAACACCAAAAACTTCCAATCTTCATATCTTGGTCCAATCAAAACCAAATCTAGATTTTTAAAGTTCTAACTTGTGTAAAATTGAATTCTCTTCCACATGGAAGCATCAAAACAAGCAAAAATCAAAGTTTAATAGATCAAAACTAAGAATTTCTAAAAACGGTTAAAACCTAGATCTAGAAAAATGGAAGCTCCAAATCACAAAATGCCAAGTTCTAATATTGTTCACCATGGCCTAATCTAGCTAATGGACAAATAAAAAAGGGTTCCCATGTGGTGGCAAGGAGTACTTGCCTATGGTGTTGGTGTTGTGTAGAGGAAGGAAGAAGAAGAAGATGGAGAAATTAATAGAGAGTAAAGAGGAGAGAGAAAAGGTTGGTAGGGATTAAATGAGGGTGGTTGTGGTGGAATGAAGGTTGAGCATAGGCTAAGGTGTTCCATGCATATTAAACCAAACCAAACCAATCCTTCTCCATAAAATAAACCAAGCTATGTCAAAAACACATTTTACGAGAAAACCAAAAATCTGCAAGTCGAGCCAAAATACAATTACAGGCCTGAATTTGAGAAAATAAAAATACTGGCCCAAGATACATGTAGGCTTAACCAAAATACGTATTTCGAGATATGGGTGTTACAACTCTACCCATCTTAAAAGAATTTCGTCCTCGAATTTTAAATCAAGATGCTAGAGATGTAAGAACCAACTATACTAATCACCAATAAGCTACACTAAGCAAGCAATCAAGCAATCATACATTTAAGCAAGGATGGAAAGCATAAGGCATAAGGAAGATATTATACCTTACGAGTCAAACAAGTCGGGATATCATGATCGGATGTCATCCTCCCACTCCCACGTTTGACTCTCCCAAGGAGCGATGAACTCAAGCCACACGAACTAAACTGATAGACTTGCGCTTGAGGTCTCTCTCTTTGGTCAAACAGGGACACGGGTCTCTCCTTATACGAAAAGGTTGGTACCAACAACCAATTCCGAATGGTCTAGGATATGGCTCGGGTCCGGGATATACCGTCTTAATTAGGATACATAGAACATGACATGTGTCCCGCATAACGACGACGAAAAGCAAGACAATAGGACACAAATACCTCTCTGCCGATCCTGGATCTGGGCCTGAGCCAGGGCGAACTGCTGAGGCCTCTATTGCTGGAAGGCCTGGGCCTGTGGCGGCAATGGCCTTTGAGGCTGATACTGCTGCTGTACTGGTGTCGGTGCTGGTCCCCTTACCGAGGGACTGGTTAGGTTGGAAGAGGAGGAACTACGCCTGTTCGGACAGGCTCCTATCTTGTGATCTGCCGCTCCATAAGCAAGGCATAATCCCTGCGCCCTGCGACACTCCGAAACAACGTGCCCTGGCTTCCCACAATGAGTGCAGCCCATTACGGAAGACTGCTTCTGCTTCTGTTGCTGAGGGGACGTCGGAGTCGAGTACTGAACCGACGTAACCGAATCCGCCCTTTGGGGAACTCCAATAGTCAAGGCCCTAGCTGTCGGGGCTGGGGCTGAAGACTGGGTCATCTGGTTGTGGGACCGCTTCCTACCTCCGGTCCTATCCACGATCCTCTGGGAGGTGTACTCATGCCTCCTATCCGCTCTCAACACTGCATCGAACGTCTGGTGCTCGAACTGCTCGACTGCCAACAAGATCTCCAAATACAGCCCTTGCTGGAACCGCTGGGCCCTATCAAACTCGGTCGCCACCAAGGTGGAGGCAAACCTACTGAGTCTAGAAAACTCAGATGCATAACCGTCGACCGTTCTGCCTCCTTGCTCCAAGTTGGTAAATCTCGTCTGCAGGTCGTACCGAGCTACAGCATCGAAGTACTTTATCTGGAATCTCTCTCTAAATATTGCCCAAGCAATGGGTGCCACTAATCCTATGGCTTGCGCTGCCCACCAACTGTGAGCTATGTCCAGCAACTGTAGCCGTACCACGGCCACCTTCTCATTCTCAGGGGTTCTAGCTGCTTCCAGAACCACCTCGGTATCCTGAAGCCAAGCGTCCTCGGCAATCGCATCCTCGCTGCCGTTGATGAATGGAGGGTTCAGGCGCTTGAAGCTATTGGTCGTGCTGTTTCCTGGGTGACCGCCTCTGGCCAAAGCATCTGCCACTGCCTGGTGCAAGGCATCTCCGCGACGATCCTGGAAAGTTATCAAGGTCCTGATAAGACCTACCAAGGTGCCATCATCAGGCTTGACAGGCTGAATGGGCTGAACTGGGGGCTCTCCTCCAGTAGGCACAACTCTGAAGGCTACTCCGGAATACTGGACTTGATCTCCGGGTTGCTGGTCTACGGGAAGTGCTCCACCTTGCTGATCGACGGGGTCAGGTATAGTGCTGCTGAAGAAGACGACACAGGGAAACAATAAGGAAGGACCAGGACAGATCAACGATACAAGCATGTGATCAGGTCAAGATTCTGAGAGATTCAGAAGATATGAATGGAGATCAAAGACGAGTACTGATTGAGACATCTATTGGTAAACCCTCACATTTCTTGATTGACAAGACCTGCATGGGCCACCACTTAAACCATGTCACGCCCCAGAACCAGAATACTGGAGAGCGGGGGCGAACATAGCCAGCTACGTATATTGAAATGGAATCTACCTCGCTATACGGTCACGGCTGTCTAGATATGAGGGTTTACTACAAGCCAACGGTCTCTTATGGGCAAGCCTATAGTCTCAATCTCAAGCAAGTAATATTATTACAAGATGTTAGATTACCAAATATACAATAAAAGGCGTCCCAAATATTACATATTCAGTTGATCATGAAGCTAGTCATACAAAATGCAAGGACTAGTAAGAGTTCAGTCATACATGATCAACCCTAGAATTTGTTAATCATGTTTACAGCCCGTAGACAGACAGTAAGTAAATGTGCATCGAGCTAACAGGTGCTCGTCGGCTAAACGCCTCAAAAGAATAAATTTACAATGGAGTGAGTGAAACAAAATAGAAAACCCACTCATAGCCCGGGTTCCTTCTAGTCGCCACCATCGGGCTGGAGGTTCGGTAGATCCTCGGGAGCTGCTCCGAAATTTGGCCACACAAAACCAGCTGGGTCAAACCCCAGAAAGAGCAAGTACCACAAAGGAGGCCACGAAATAAGAACAAAAGCCAGCATATCAGAACATAAAAAAATAGAAGAAAAATACAAGTAATAAAAGTACAACAAGACAAAGAACGACTAGGGATATGGAACCATTCCGGGAGCCAGGTTACAATCCGTAAACCAAACAAGGACCGGGGTCGTAACCCTTCGCCTGAATAGCACTATGTCTCTACCCATTTGTTGTTAAAGATAAGTAAAACAATCATGTACAGGAGTACCAGGTACAGGGACTAGACGAGACTTAGACAGGGCTAGACAACATCTATTCACAAGCGGCCAAGCAATTACTATGGCTTACTACTTTAACTAACTAGGGTTATCACAGGCCTAATTACTAACAAGATGCAATGAGAATTTCCCAGTCCCAAGCCCTACAGACTATCCAGTTATCCTTCCGCGGGTTGAGAGTATGATTGGGTACATCGCCCTGGAGACGATATACCCTTAGGTGACTTAGAGGGTGCAACACATGACAGTGTGCTGGAAATGTGCTCTACTCGTCGGCAAGCTACAAGTCCAATTAGAGCGCCCAGATAACGAGGGTGCCTGTGACTGGAAATCATCCATGAACTATCGTTTGATCTAATCATTAGCCTAGTCCATATTCAGTGTGAATCCCTGATCGTGGGAACCAGGGAGTCACGTCCTAGACATGATGCAAGACAAGACAAGTGGATTGCACAAGCAAGCAAGCAGGAACACCCATGGTGTCAGAGTTGTTACAAGAGTCAAGTTAGCTGTCGCAACAGCATCGAGTCAAGTCAAGTTATAAGTTACAAGCCAAGTCAAGTTACAAGTCAAGTCAAGTTACAAGTTAATTCAAGTTACAAGTCAAGTCAAGTTATAAGTCAAGTCAAGTTACAAGTCAAGAGTGCGCCACTACGGGCCACTATCAAGTTATCAGGTTACAAGTCAAGAATGGACCTCATCGGGTCATTTTCCAGAAAATCAGAAAGTACTAGGATCATGAATCACAGAAATCACGAAAACCGTACTGGTCGTAGCAAATACTGAAAATCGTGTCAGGTCGTGTTGGGTCAAGGTAGTCGTGCTGTGAGGAACAAGATTTCAAAACCCAATCCACAAAAGAGGAGCCAGGCTCAAGAAATAAACCAAACTAAATCTCCATAAGCCATTGGGTTGCGCAGGGTGCCAAGGGGTTGGGTTGCGCAGGGTGTCAAGTGCGCAGGGGGATAGATGGTGCAGGAATGGTTGGCACAGGGGATAGATGGCACAGGGAATAGATGGCGCAGGAATGGTTGGCGCAGTGGATAGATGGCGCAGGGAATAGATGGCGCAGGGGATAGATGGCGCAGGGGACGAAGTGCACAGGCTTAGACTGTGCTGAGTCAGATGGCACAGGAAATAGATGGCGCAGGGGGCGAAGTGCGCAGGCTTAGAATACGCTGAGTCAGATGGCGCATGGACTGGTTGCGCTAGGTCGGATGGCGCAGCTCCAGTGCGCCAAGAAAGGATGCGCAGCCCAGTCCAAGGGGCCGAGCGCAAGTCAGCCCATGCGCTAAGAAGCGCTGGCTGAGGAGGGGGATACGCGGTTCACCAAAGGGTGAGATGTACAATCGGCCTTGCGCTAAAGAGCACAGGCCGAGAGTTCTGCTACTCCAGGCCGAGAGCAAGTCCAAGAACACCAAAAACTTCCAATCTTCATATCTTGGTCCAATCAAAATCAAATCTAGATTTTCAAAGTTCTAACTTGTGTAAAATTGAATTCTCTTCCACATGGAAGCATCAAAACAAGCAAAAATCAAAGTTTAATAGATCAAAACCAAGAATTTTCGAAAACGGTTAAAACCTAGATCTAGAAAAATGGAAGCTCCAAATCACAAAATGCCAAGTTCTAATATTGTTCACCATGGCCTAATCTAGCTAATAGACAAATAAAAAGGGGTTTTTATGTGGTGGCAAGGAGCACTTGCCTATGGTGTTGGTGTTGTGTAGAGGAAGGAAGAAGAAGAAGATGGAGAAATTAATGGAGAGTAAAGAGGAGAGAGAAAAGGTTGGTAGGGATTAAATGAGGGTGGTTGTGGTGGAATGAAGGTTGAGCATAGGCTAAGGTGTTCCATGCATATTAAACCAAACCAAACCAAACCAAACCAATCATTCTCCACAAAATAAACCAAGCTATGTCAAAAACATATTTTACGAGAAAACCGAAAATCTGCAAGTTGAGCCAAAATACAATTACAGGCCTGAATTTGAGGAAATAAAAATACTGGCCCAAGATACATGCAGGCTTAACCAAAATACGTATTTCGAGATATGGGTGTTACAGCTTTCAACTGCTCTAGCTCTTCTTTTTAGTTGTTTTTCATCAACCTCATTGACACAAAATTGCTCCAATCTTCCTTTCTAAACCCGTTTGGAATAGCCAACATTTTTGCCTCCAAATTTGGTTGCTTATCCAAATGATCCTTTCTCAGGGTATACTTCAGCTTCCTGAATGCATCTGGCATTGATCTTTCAATATCTTTTCTGAGATAACTTGGGATATCAAATTCTGCGTGCAATTAAAATGCTTTATTAGAAGAATTGTTGAAATGCTTACTTTCTAACTATATATTATGATATAAGAAGAAATTGCAATATGGTAGGTTCAACTATGAATTTGCAACAGGATTTCATGCATGTATCTTAAGTAGAGATGTTAGGATATCTATGAAGGATATGATACATAAAGGGATACCTGGGAATGCAATTTGTATTTGCTAAACGTCTTAATAGCACTTCCAAGCATACATGATATAGCAATAGAGGTGATGACACAAAGTTGGTCCAAGGATTAGAGTAATAGAGTGTGGCAACCCACCAGGTAGGCAATTGGGAAGAAAGAAGTTAAGGATAGGTTAGTAAATCAAGTAGGTTAGTTTGTACCATAATACTGTGAGTGTAGCAAGCCTATATTTTTTTCTCATATATGCACTCTACCATATTTCCTTAAGCAAGAGAAGTAACAAGCCTATATTAATATATGAGGACTAACATGTAACATATTTTTTTCTACTGCCATGCTCTACTTGATTAAAATGGCAACTTCAAAATTTTGTTTTGCACACACACACCTTGAATACCTGCTGTGCTTGTATCAAATGAGCTTATCACTAGATGTGGCCCCCTTCACACCTATGTTCTCTGCTATATTTTTTTTCTAATGCACATCCCTAGAACAAGTACGCATGGGCCAATATAGGTGATATTAAGGAATGCTCACATCAACCCATTTGCCCTCCCCTTTCTTACATCATTCTCTGAAACTTGCCTATAGAGCCTCGAGTGTGCTTGGCAATAAAAAAACTCAGATTTAAAACCTAAAATTAACGTAACAGTAGGTTACCATAGGGTTAAATTGTTTATTACACAACTAACATTCACAGGAAGAACTATGAAACTCCCAGGTTTTGCACATTTGTGTGCAGTGCATATTCTGCACTCTGAAATTGAACCCAGTTTTGTACCATAATACTGTGAGTATAGCTTAGTCACTAAATTGAACCCAGGTTTATATGTGCATAGAAATTATATCAGTTACGTAGCAGAGCAATATCTAACAAGCACAAAGAGGGTCTGTAGCAAGATTGGGGTATCTGTAATTTAAGGACCATTAGTAAATTGGGTAATGGAAGAATACAGAGCATAGAAAGGCCTATAGGAACATGAGAAATCATTTGGAATTCCTGTAGTACATGGTAGCAGAATTGAACATAGGACACCACGTCCCCTGTCCAGTCCAGTCTATGAGCAAATTAGGAAATAAACTTCGGGTATCAAGAACTGTAATATAGGTAAATATCAGAGTATCGGAATGTCGAGAGTAAGGTGTATACTGGATATCCCTAAAACTTGTGTGCAGTTCAAACGTGAACTGCAACCGGCACAACATATCAGTATGGGACTATGGGCCACTGAGCACATAGTACTATATCAGTACCTATATTCACAGATTTGGTTGCCTTTGGGCAAACCTGTATTACTCACAATGAGGAATGCTCTCCAGCAGTAGCATTACGAAACTCTCTGGATTGGTGGTCGATGTCATGAAACTTAGATGTATCATTGATATGGCAGTTAGCATGCCCTGAAACAGTTGCAATGTAGAGCATAAGTTTTAATAACCTTTTACTCATAAAAAGACTTAGATGACCAAGTAACCAGCAACCCATAGTAGACACAAAAGGATATAGAGATAACTAAATTCAGGAATACAATGACATGAGTACGTGTGGGTAGATAACTAAATTCCTGCAACTTTGAATTTATTTATCGTCCTGCATGTATCAAAACAGAGCATGTTACAGGTGTAGTACCATGCCTTTCTATGAAGAAAAATAAGAGATTAGGAAGAAGACCAATGCCCTGCACGTAGGCAAAGCATTAGAGGGCATACTATAATAGGTGAAGAAGAAGGTAAGGACCATATACATTGATTACCTTTTGAGTTATATATAAGCAAATTTCAATTTTTCTTTCATCAGTACAACTATCCTTCATTAGAATACTAATTCCCTCTGAACACATTGTTATGCTTAACAAGCTTACCTGCAGCAGACAAACACAGTCACATAACCGCAAAAGTGTACTGACACCACTCTCTTCTATTTCATTTTGTTAAACCAAATAACCCCACATAGTTTGCTTCCCGCCTCTGTGAAATTACCCACTATATCAATGTCTACACCCATCAACTTCCAAGTAATCATACAAGTAGGAAAAGCAAAGAACTCTGAAATGTATAAGGAAGAAGGAGACGTATAAGACCCCATTCTACCACACAAGGAAACCTTTATTATCAGTTTAAAATTTCTTAACATTTACCAAACATTCAAAACTTCTCATATATGCACTCTACCATATTTCCTCAAGCAAGAGAAGTAGCAAGCCTATATTAATATATGAGGACTAACATGTAACACATTTTTTTTCTACTGCCATGCTCTACTTGATTAAAATGGCAACTTCAAATTTTTGTTTTGCACACACACACCTTGAATACCTACTGTGCTTCTATCAAATGAGCTTATCACTAGATGTGGCCCCCTTCACACCTATGTTCTCTACTATATTTTTTTTCTAATGCACATCCCTAGAACAAGCACGCATGGGCCAATATAGGTGATATTAAGGAATGCTCACATCAACCCATTTGCCCTCCCCTTTCTTACATCATTCTCTGAAACTTGCCTATAGAGCCTCGAGTGTGCTTGGCAATAAAAAAACTCAGATTTAAAACCTAATATTAACATAACAGTAGGTTACCATAGGGTTAAATTGTTCATTACACAACTAACATTCACAGGAAGAACTATGAAACTCCCAGGTTTTGCACATTTGTGTGCAGTGCATATTCTGCACTCTGAACATAGTTCTTAACATAGTGCTACGAAAGTCTGATATAACAAAAAGGGAAACATCAAACCTGCCATATAAGAATACAAAGTGACATAACAAAAAATGATATAACAAAAATCTGATATAACAAAGTGACATAAAAAGTAACAAAGTAACAAAAGGTAAATGAATGCTCGTTATTCTTACCACTATCTCATTCCAAACATCATCCTTGTAGGTCTTAGGTACCTTTTGCCAACTTATATACCTGATAGGCACATATGTCTTCACGTATTTACCAACTTGACTCTTAAAATGAGTTGCGTTGGGTCCAACTGCTTGTCCAAGATGATTAAATTCAATGCTCTTCTTAGAATTTGGTTTTTGATTGACTTCCATTGATATGGGAACTTCTTCCCCCTGGTTAGATGTGTCAGCAACACTCGAAGACATCGTGCAACGAAAAAAAGTTTGTTATTTCATTCAAGGACAACTTTGTATCATGTTTATTCATACAAATAGTAAAATAGTAAGAACATAATATATGATACCAAATTATGCATATAGAAGAATCAGAGTATTTAAGTCATTTACCAAATAATACATATTGAAATACAACTGACAACCAAGATATGCAAGTAATTTGGATATACATGTCATTCTCATAATAAAAAGTTATCCATGTCATTTGGAAGTTGCATACATAAAGTGACTTCAGAGTACACTAGATTGTTTAAAGCAAGAAAATTATAATTTGTCCACAAGAACTTTTTCATATTGAGGGTACATAAAGAAGAAGAAAAAAGTCTGGAGTACAGAAGACCACATTTAATTTAGTTCAATCATCGAACATCAATAAATTCCTTAAGTTGGGGTTGTCGTTCAAACAAGATTGGTAGTCAGTTGGAACGTCTACTGCATCTACTTGTTTATTTAGCCTTTTTGGAGTATTTATAACCATATACCACCCATCAGCATTTTAATCTTTGGAATAAAAAACTGACGTTGCTTCTTGAGCTAAAATGAATGGATCCTCCTCAACCTTTTCTTTATTTCTGAGCTTCTTCAAGTTTACCATCACTTGATTCCAAATCGGATCAGACTTGCAACCATTTTTAGAATCTTCCACTTTAACCCAATCACAATAGAACACTGTTTCTTTTAAATCGAGATAGTCCAGCTCCAATATGTCTCTAACAATTCCATAAAAGGTCATCTTCCCTTCCTTTGGGTTTTTGTATTTTCGACTTGAAACAAAATTTGAATATGCTTCCATAGACACCCCACTATCTTGTGTTACCAAGCATTCATCGGAAGAACTTGGTGCAAATATAAAACCGTTGACACGATATTTTTTGAATCGTGTAGCTCTATGTTGGGGACCATTGGCCAATCTCCATAATGTTGTATTAGTTTGTCCTGCATCCAATAACTGTATAGAAAAATAAATGATTTATGTCATGCAAATAACCATAAATTAATTGATGTGTTTTGCCATGACCTTCTTCAAGCACATGAACAAAAACAAAATATTACCTCATCACACAACCAAGGAATGAATTCCTTAATTGTTGTGTTTTCTTTTGTCGAACCACCTTTCCGATTCTGAGTGGACATGCATTGGTAATAACGATTGTACTTTCTGCATAGATTACCATATTTATGCCATTCAAATAACCATATTATGTTATTATTATAACCATATTATGTTATTAGCATGTGGTAAAAGACATACTCTTCCCATTCACTCAAGTCTGCAAGTCGATTGAGAACCCATCTACGCACTTGCTCAAACTGAACATGGTTGAGCTCGACAACTCCCCCTATTTCCAAGGGCTTCTCATCCATGAAGTCAACACTCTCATACAACCAATCTTCTCAACTAGACTTGTGACCAAAAGCGCTCGAGTTCGGCATATACTCTATGCAATATATTACAGATTCATCTAAAAGGTAAGCCTCAATTATTGAACCTTCAATGTATCGCTTATTTAGGACATATTCTTTGTAGCGCTTCATCAATCTGTTACGAAAAAATATACATAAATTTATATCATCAATAAATTAATACTAAAAGCTAAATATGGAAGAACACTAAGAGTGTACCTTTTAAATGGATACATCCATCGAAATCCAACTGTTCCGCATGACAAGGCCTCATCAGCTAGGTGAACCATTAAGTGCACACTTATAACAAAGAAGGAAGGCAGAAATTCCTTTTCAAGAATACACATTGCCTCAACCAATGCCTTTTTTGCTAGCCTAAGCTCTTCTTTATTGATCACCGTGGCGCATAAAATTTTAAAAAATAAGCTAATCCTCTGAATTGCAATTCTTATGTCCCTGTCTTTATGAAAAGAATGTCTCAACAATACTGGAAGAAGGTATTGCATAATCACATGATAGTCATGTGATTTGAGCCCCCTTAGTTCGGGAGGCTGGATGGTGACACAATTACTCAAGTTAGAGGAAAATCCCATAGAAAGTTTTAAATCTTTTAATGTCTGACAAAAAATTTTCTTTTCCTTCTTTGTCAAGGCATAAGATGCCTTTGGCATTGATATTTTTCCAGTTTCTTCATCTTCAACTACCCACAACTTCTTATTTATTCCTAATTTTTTTCATTTCTTTCCGACCTTGTATCCCATCCTTTGTTTTCTTTTTCACATTCATCAACATGTTCAATAAGTGGTCTGTGATATTCTTTTCAGTGTGCATAACATCAATGTTGTGTCTCACTTCAAGAAACTTCCAGTAAGGCAAATCAAACAAAATAGACCTTCTAGACCATGGTGCCGCTTTAGTAGATGCCTCTTCTTCATTGCCATCTTCGCAGACCATGCTTTCATGCTTCCAGTTTTGCCTCTTACGCTTTCCACAAGTAGCTTGCTTCAATCGTGTTCTTTCAATATTTTCAAGAATGTCGACTATCTTTTGTTTAACTTCTTCCCCGGACAATCTTTGTGGAGGAGGTCGTTGTTCGAGTATTTTGTTGAATCTTTTATCACACCTAAACTTGTGATCAGAGTTCAAGAATTGTCGATAGCCATGATAATATACTTTCGAAGAATCTCCAAGCCGCATAGAGTCGATATCATTAGCGCACACTGGACAAGCCTTGTAACCATGAATGGTACAGCCAGATAAATTTCCATATGCTAGGAAATCATGGACCCCCCAAAACAACATTGCCTTCATTGTAAATATGGTTTTAGTAAATGCATCCCACGTTGGCACGCCATTATCCCATAACTCTTTCAACTCTTGTCACCCCCAGTTTTTGAATTAGGGGTATTTTCATCATTTTCAAGTTTTATAATTTTTTAGGAATTTTATTTGATTTTATATGATTTTTTGGGATTTGTTTGAGTTGGTTTGAATTTTATCCAATTTGGACTTAAGTTGGAGACCCGGGTAGCCTGAACACTAGAGGGACCCACATACTAGCTGGGCTTGGCCCACATACCATCCTAATTAGTCTAGAAACCGTAAACCCTATTTTCATGGCTTAATTAGTCATTTTAGAGTTTAATTAGTTAATTAAAATTAGACCGAAATGAACCGAACCAAACCTGAACCAACCCAACCTAAGTCTAATGGGTTTGGAGGGTTATTGGATCTCATCCAAAACCCAATAACCCCCCCCCCCCACATGGCCGGCCACAAGGAGAACCCACCCCCCTTTCTTCTTCACTAAGTAACTCACGCTCTCTCTCTCTCTAATTTCATTTCTTTCTCCAAGCTCCTTCTTCCTCCAAGAAACCTATTCTAGGTATGCATTTAATTCATCATTTAATTCTCTTTAGCTTTAACTCTTTCACAATAAATGTAGAGAAAGGGATTCTCTACACTTTGCCCCTAGAATTTGTAGGTTTTCCTAAAATCTAGGTTAGGGATTTAATTTGGGGTTTTCCTAATTAAGAGTGGTATATATATATATATATGTATGTATATATATATATATATATATATATATATATATATATATATATATATATATATATATATATATGTGTATATATAATTATATGTATATATGTGTGTGTGTGTAGAGGAAATGGTAGTTGTGATGGTGTGTGAGAGTTGTGGTGGGAATGAGTGTCATGAGATGGTGGTGGTGGTGTGTTGTGTGTGTGTGAATGTGCTTGAGTGAGAGTGTATGTGTGTTTGTGTTGTGTGAGAGTGGTGTGAGAGTGAGTGAGAGTGGTGTGAGAGTGAGTGAGAGTGGTGGTGAGAGTGTGTGTTTGTGTGTGTGTGAGTGTGGTTGTGAGAGAGTATGCGTGGGTGTGGTTGTGAGAGAGTATGTGTGGGTGTATGAATTTAGATATATATAAATATGTGTATGTGCCTATGTATATATATAGGTGTATGTTTGTGTGTATATATATGTATCTATATGTGTGTGTGTGTATTTATATATATAGATATAGGTAGATATATATATATATATATATAAGAGATTAGAAAGTTAGAAGTTTAGAAGAAGTAAAGAAAAGAAGAAGAGAATGAGAAGAAGCTTAGAAGAAGTAGGAGAAAAAGATTAGAAGAGAGGATAGGAAAAGAATGAGAAGAGAGAATTAGAATAGGAAAATTAGTAAGGAAGAGAAGAAGAGAATTAGAAGAAGTAGGAAGAGAAGAAGAGAATTAGAAGAAGTTAGAAGATTTAGAATGAGAAGAATTAGAAGAATAGGATTTAGACGAGTTCGAGTTAGAGGGTGAAACGGAGCTCCGAGCGTCGGAATGAGATAAAACTTGGACGAGACCTAGATTATATAGATTAGACTTTGCGGGTAGGCTCCGGAGTGGAAATCGGGGTCGTAGGGCACCGGTATCGCGCCGTACCATTGCGTATCTTGAAATATTTAAGATATCGCCAATGGGCCGTAAGATGGACTAGACGTCCACTTTACCTAGGTATCTTGGTAGGTAATGAACGTATAGGCTAGTATCATACTACCCTAGGGAGCTCGGGTCAAAATACCAAGCGTAGGTAGGCTAACTGGGTAATTGCCTAAGTTAAAATTTTACCTTTTTAAAGGGTAAAATAGGATATTGGCCTACGGCCAAGATTCGGATTTCAAAGTCCAAGATGGACTTGGATATGGGTTGTAAGGGTTGGTAATGATTAGAAATAGTCGCCTAGACCTAGTCTTGACCTCGGTTGACCACGGTTGACTTTTTAGACCAAAAGTCAACTATGGGTCAACACTTTACCCAATTTAGTCCCAAATTCCATTAAACTTGGATAGTTGACCAAAAGTCAACTATTAGTCACCATTGATCTAGGGTTGACAAAGGGTTGACCTAGAGTTGACCAGAGTTGACCCGTTGACCAAAAGTCAACTGTAAGTCAACTTTCGACCTAGTTTGATTCGGATTGACTTCCAATGTTCTCCCATGACCAAGATTGACCCAACTAGACATATCTTGACCTAGAATGACTTAATAGGATTAAATTTGAATTAACTTTACTTCCTAAACATAGTATTGATACGTCTTGTTCTCTATAGGTCCTCGAGACACTGCAGTGGATCCGGTTGACATATTTTATCATCTTACAGGCGAGTACATTCTCTAATAACTTATTCCCAATTTATGATAACTGTTATGATTCATGTACTTAGTGTTGATATGCTTATTCCTGATACATGGTTCTCACGGATTGGTATTCCTGGATCCCGACGAGAGATGTTTCTCCTTCTTAGGTTGGGATGTATAGTGCAAGCTTCCTTGTAGCTCTTGCTCAATATATGGTCACTGATTCTATAGAAGGTTTGCTACCATCTCATTAGAATCCCGTGCAGTGACGTGTCCTGTTTGGATCCATTCTATCAGTTGGGGTAGGGGGAGTAGTAGCGTATGCCTGTGATCATATCCCCTTGTATTCTTGAACAGTGTGAGTCATATAACGCACTTATGACTTGCCAGGCCAGTTTTTGACAGGTATCCAAGCCGATCACAAGTTGAAACTGCTACTCACACACATTGGATATATGGCTTACATTGATTTGTATACATACCATGATTCAGTTCTGCTTTCTTGTTCTAGCTCTAGCTCTACAGCTTACCATGCCATGATACATACATGTACACTCCATGATTTTATTGTATATGCTCTATTTACAGTTTTATAGCTTTTATTCTATCTTGAGATCTGTTATGAGATATATGTACTCCTTCCATCCTGACTGGATATGTTGACAAAATATTACAGATGCTGATGAGGGGGATTGCAGTATCTACTACGGTCCGGATGACGTAGTGGGCTTAGACTTGGTCCAGCAGGGCTTAGCTCTGCCTGACGAGACTTTAACACTTACTTAGTTAGAGTAGGTCTTTTGTACTGGACCTTATCTCCAGTTACTTTTGAGACTGTATTACATTTGGATTGTATTAGAGACTGGACTTGTATATTATTTGTGTTTGGACTTGACAGGTTATATTTTATCGACTTGTTGTCTTTATCTTTCAGTCTTTACTTTATCATCTTAGAGTTGTGATTGAGCACTCATATATATTCATTGCTTGTCCTCCGTTCGGAGTTGACCATATTCTCGACAGATTTTTGATATATATATATATAAACTATTGTTAGAGTAGAAAACCTACAGCGTTCCATGCCATTTTTATGGTGAGGGCTGGGCGTTGTTACGTACACGTGCCCTTATAGCGGGTGCGGGTCGTGACACGTTTTAGTGGTGGCCCACGCAGGTCCTGAAGTCGTAATTAGTACGATGTTGTAGCGGCACTCGTCTTAGAGTGTTGACTACGAGCCTGTGTTACACATAGGAGGTAGTAGGCTAAGAGTACTCAATCATAGTAGGATCTTTCATTGCTTATCTTGCTTACCGTCTTTGATATTGATTTATTATTTTCTAGCTGTCCTCCTTTGATATAATCCTTCATGTGCTATATTGATATCTTCTTTTCAATCTGTCTCCAGGATGGTTATGACTCATTCTCCTGGTGAAGAGCACGGGGAGACGGAGAGGTCTGCTACCTCTGGCGGACAGGCTCCGGTCACTTCTCCTGCAGATGGGACTTCTGTTGGGGCTCTCGGGGGTACTCCTCCAGCGCTCTCGATGACTGTCCCTGGGGTCATTACGGGTGCTCTTTCCGCAGTACCGGGGGCTACGATGGGAGCTATCGGGGGCGTTCTTCCTCCTCAGCAGGGGACTCCTCCGGTGGTGATGGGAGCTATTCCTCCGTTGCCTTCTCTGTCCACAGACATGGGGCAGATGCTCGCGTTCTTTCAGCAGGTGCTGGAGTCCTAGCGGGCCCAGTACGAGGCTCAGTTGAGGCAGACAGAGGCCATGCGCCAGGGCATGGAGGATGCGTACAGGTTGGCTCTAGCGGCAGTGGAGCGTGGGGCTCCACAGAGGGAGGTACAGCAGCAGCAGCAGAAGATCGGGGACATCCAGGCTTTCAAGAAGCTGGGTCCGAGGGATTTCAAGGGGACTGAGGGCATTATTTATGCTGATGACTGGCTCGAGGATATCGAGCGTCAGATGAGGGCCTCCCGCCTGGCAGACGACCTGAAGGTCGAGGCGGTTGGCTTGCAGTTGTTAGATGTTGCCCGGACATGGTTTCGGAATGAGCCGGCTCTTGCAGGAGAGGGCCACACTTGGGCTGAGTTTTGGGCCCTGTTCAGAGAGAAGTTCTTTTTCCCCACAGACAAGATCGGCCTAGTACGGCAGTTTCAGAACCTGCAGCATGGTGGTAAGACTGTGGAGGAGTATGCGGCGGAGTTCGGCCGGCTGAGCCGATACGTCGAGTACATGGTGAGCGACCCGATGATCCGAGCAGAGCTCTTCCGGGAGGGATTGACATAGGATATCAAGATCCTGAGCCCTTCCTTCTATGCGACATATACAGAGGTTTATGTGGAGGCTCGGAAGGTGGAGAGGGAGTGGGGCTTGAAGCTGAAGAGGGATCATGATTTGTTTTCGGGGGCCAGTAGCAGCGCGGGGGCTGCTAAGCGCCCTCAGCTTCAGCATCAGTCGTTCCAGCATCATCAGCAGCAGGTACAGGCCAGGGCACCTGTCCAGAGGGTTCAGCAGCGTCCGGGGCAGGACGATCCACCGTGCCACTTCTGCAAGAAGCCCGGTCACCTCTTTGAGTTCTGTAGGAGGAGGCTGGGGCTGTGTCTCTTTTGCGATGCCGCTGGGCATCAGATGCGAGAGTGTCCCAAGAACTCTCGTACCACTGGAGCAGCTCAGAGGGCACCTGTTCAGAGGGCACCAGCTAGTGTGCCGGTAGTTCAGCAGCGGGGTCCACTTCCGACCCAGCAGTAGCAGTTTGTTCAGCACCGCCAGCAGAGGGGTGGTCAGGGTAGAGCCTTTGCTCTTACAGCCGAGGAGATGGAGCCTATTACGGATGTTGGCGCAGGTTCTATTCTGCTCGATTCTTTTTCAGCTTTGGCTTTATTTGACTCTGGTGCTACGCACAGTTTTGTGTCTGTTTCTTTTGCTCTTAGGCACAATATTATTGCTGAGTATCTAGGTAGGACTTGCAAGATTATGACTGGGAATGGCATCATCCTAGTTAATAATGTTTACAAGGGGCGAAGAGTTTCTTTGAGAGGCCGGGAGCTGAGTGCGTGTTTGCTCGTAATGCCACTTCGGAGTTACGATGTGGTACTCGGTATGGACTGTTGAGCATGCACCACGCTAGCATCGACTGCAGAGGGGACAGGATTCTATTTAGGCCGCCGGAAGAGCCGGAGTATGAGTTTACCAGGGGTACAGCGGAGCAGGAAGATGGATTCTGCAGAGCGTTGTTTGCGGGGCCGGTGTTGCCACATCCACTTATTGCTGAGTTCTTGGATGTATTTCCCGAGGAGCTGCCCGGGATGCCGCCATATCGTGATGTTGAGTTTTCTATAGACCTAGTGCCGGGCGCTGAGCCTATATCCCAGCACGTCTATAGAATCAACAACAGTGAGTTAGCGGAGCTGAAGAGACAGGTCGACGAGCTGGAGGACAAGGGCTTTATTCGATCTAGTTCTTCACCTTGGGGCGCGCCAGTTCTTTTCGTCCCCAAGAAGGATGGTACGGTACGTCTGTGTATTGATTACAGGGCGCTCAACAACCTTACCATCAAGAACAAGTATCCTTTGCCAAGGATTGATGACTTGTTCGACCAGTTGAGCGGGGCGAGGGTGTTCTCGAAGATCGACTTGCGTATCGAGTACCATCAGCTGAAGGTGAAGCGGGATGACATTTCGAAGACTGCCTTTCGGACTCGCTATGGCCAGTATGAGTATACCGTCATGCCGTTTGGGTTGACCAACGCCCCGACGCTATTCATGAACTTGATGAATAAGGTATTTCATCAGTACCTTGACAAGTTCGTGGTGGTCTTCATTGATGACATTCTCATCTATTCGAAGACACCAAAGGAGCACGAGGAGCACCTGAGGATTGTGTTGGACACTCTCAGGAGGGAGCATCTGTATAGGAAGCTGTCCAAGTGCGAGTTCTTCTTGGATCGCGTGGAGTTCCTAGGCCATGTTGTCTCTGGCGAGGGGATTTCAGTGGATCCGAAGAAGATTTCTGCAGTGGAGTCCTGGTCTACGCCGAGCTCAGTAGCAGAGGTTCGAAGTTTTTTGGGTCTGGCAGGTTACTACCGGAGGTTCGTGTAGGACTTTTCCAGGATTGCCCAGCCGATGACCCGCCTTACCTGGAAGGACGAGGAGTTTGTTTGGTCCGAGGAGTGCCAGGCCGCCTTCGAGGAGCTGAAGGCGAGGTTGACTACAGCTCCTATCTTGACGCTGCCATTTGGATCTGGTGGTTATACGATCTACAGTGATGCTTCAGGACGGGGTTTGGGTTGTGTGCTTCAGCAGCACGGGAAGGTGATTGCCTATGCATCTAGGCAGTTACGTCCTTATGAGAGGAATTACCCTACCCACGATCTGGAGCTGGCAGCAGTCATCTTTGCTTTGAATCTGTGGAAATACTATCTGTACGGAGAGCGAGTTGAGATCTATACAGATCACAACAGCTTGAAGTACGTGTTTACCCAGAAGGAGCTGAATATGAGGCAGAGGCGATGGTTAGAGCTGATGAAGGATTTTGATATATCCTTACAGTACCATCCGGGGAAGGCCAACGTGATCGCGGATGCTTTGAGCAGCTATCCCGTGGCCATGTGTTTGACGATGGATCGTCACCTTCTGGCAGATCTGGAGAGCTTGGGCATAGAGGTGATAGTTCCTGGGTTTGAGGCGCAGATGTGGGGTCTCCAAGTGCAGTCGGAGTTGATGGACAGAGTCAGGGCAGCTCAGTTTGAGGATGAGGCTCTGAGAGTTATCAGGGAGCAGGTCTGGGCAGGACTGTTGGATGAGTTCTCTATAGCGGGGGATGGGTCGTTGAGGCATGGTACCAGATTGTGCGTGCCGAGCGAAGGACTTCGGGAGGAGGTTCTTCAGGAGGCGCACCGTTCTCAGTACTCTATGCATCCCGGAGCCAACAAGATGTATAGAGACTTGAGACAGCATATTTGGTGGTATGGCATGAAACGTGAGGTGGCTCAGTTCGTTTCTAGATGCTTGGTGTGCCAGCAGGTGAAGGCCGGGAGGCAGAGACCCGGTGGATTGCTCCAGCCACTACCCATTCCTGAGTGGAAGTGGAAGCATATCACTATGGACTTTGTATCTGGGCTTCCGTACTCTCCAGGAGGGAAGGATGCGATTTGGGTCATTGTTGATCGATTGACCAAATCGGCCCACTTTTTGTCTTTCAAAGTGGGTTTGTCGACGAAGAGGTTGGCCGAGATGTACGTACGGCAGATAGTCCGATTGCACGGGGTTCCAGTGAGTATAGTCTCGGATCGGGACAGCCGATTCACTTCTCACTTCTGGAGGAGTTTGCAGCTTAGCTTGGGCACATCGCTCAAGTTCAATACCGCATACCACCCCCAGACAGACGGGCAGTCGGAGAGGACAATTCAGACCCTCGAAGATATGTTTCGTACCTGTGTCTTGGACTTCGGGGGACCTTGGGAGGACCATCTTCACTTGGTAGAGTTTGCTTACAACAACAGCTACCAAGCCAGTATAGAGATGTCACCTTACGGACGGAGGTGCCGTACTCCCTTGTCTTGGGATGATGTTGGCGAGAGGGTTTTGCTTGGCCCTGAGATGGTAGTGGATGCTGCAGAGAAGGTCAGGGTTATCAGAGATAGACTTCGGGTGGCACAGGATAGGCAGCGGCATTGGACCGATAGCCACCGGAGGCCATTGGAGTTTGAGGTATAGTTTAGATTTTTTTAGTATTTGAGTCTGATTGTGATTGTTTTAGATCAAGCTCTAAGTCTTGTATTTTATTCTAGGTTGATGATCTTGTCTTTCTGCGGATTTCTCCGACGCATTGCACGATTCGTTTTGGTGGCGGCGGGAAGCTTAGTCTACGATACATCGGACCATTCCGTATCTTGGGCAGGGTCGGTGCAGTGGCTTACCGACTGGAGTTACCGCCCGCCCTAGAGGGAGTGCATAGCGTGTTCCATGTGTCGCAGCTGAGACGGTACGTGGCAGATCCCAGTCACGTCTTGGACCACTCCGAGATTGAAGTGGGACCGACACTCAGCTATCCAGAGAGGCCGGTGGAGATCTTGGACCGAAGAGAGAAGGTGCTCCAGAACCAGGTCATTCCCTTGGTTTGCGTTGCATGGAGACACCACTCTCCAGGTGAGTCCACCTGGGAGAGGGAGGACGACATGCGGGAGCGATTCCCATATCTTTTCGAGCCTTGAGGTAAAATTCTTTTTTTTTCTTCCCTTGTTCTATTCATGATTGCTGTGTTAGTTCTCATTCAATTTCGAGGACAAAATTTTTAAGGAGGGTAGATTTGTCACCCCCAGTTTTTGAATTAGGGGTATTTTCATCATTTTCAAGTTTTATAATTTTTAGGAATTTTATTTGATTTTACATGATTTTTTGGGATTTGTTTGAGTTGGTTTGAATTTTATCCAATTTGGACTTAAGTTGGAGACCCGGGTAGCCTGAACACTAGAGGGACCCACATACTAGCTGGGCTTGGCCCATATACTATCCTAATTAGTCTAGAAACCATAAACCCTATTTCCATGGCTTAATTAGTCATTTTAGAGTTTAATTAGTTAATTAAAATTTGACCGAAACGAACCGAACCAAACCCGAACCAACCCAACCTAAGTCTAATGGGTTTGGAGGGTTATTGGATCTCACCCAAAACCCAATAACCCCCCCCCCCCCACATGGCCGGCCACAAGGAGAACCCACCCCCCTTTCTTCTTCATTAAGTAACTCTCTCTCTCTCTCTCTAATTTCATTTCTTTCTCCAAGCTCCTTCTTCCTCCAAGAAACCTATTCTAGGTATGCATTTAATTCATCATTTAATTCTCTTTAGCTTTAACTCTTTCACAATAAATGTAGAGAAAGGGATTCTCTACACTTTGTCCCTAGAATTTGTAGGTTTTCCTAAAATCAAGGTTAGGGATTTAATTTGGGGTTTTCCTAATTAAGAGTGGTATATATATATGTATGTATATATATATGTGTATATATAATTATATGTATATATGTGTGTGTGTGTGTGTGTGTAGAGGAAATGGTAGTGGTGATGGTGTGTGAGAGTTGTGGTGGAAATGAGTGTCATGAGATGGTGGCGGTGGTGTGTTGTGTGTGTGTGAATGTGCTTGAGTGAGAGTGTATGTGTTTTTGTGTTTGTGTTGTGTGAGAGTGGTGTAAGAGTGAGTGAGAGTGGTGTGAGAGTGAGTGAGAGTGGTGGTGAGAGTGTGTGTTTGTGTGTGTGTGAGTGTGGTTGTGAGAGAGTATGTGTGGGTGTATGAATTTAGATATATATAGATATGTGTATGTGCCTATGTATATATATAGGTGTATGTTTGTGTGTATATATATGTATCTATATGTATGTGTGTGTATTTATATATATATATATATAGGTAGATATATATATAAGAGATTAGAAAGTTAGAAGTTTAGAAGAAGTAAAGAAAAGAAGAAGAGAATGAGAAGAAGCTTAGAAGAAGTAGGAGAAAAAGATTAGAAGAGATGATAGAAAAAGAATGAGAAGAGGGAATTAGAATAGAAAAATTAGTAAGGAAGAGAAGAAGAGAATTAGAAGAAGTAGGAAGAGAAGAAGAGAATTAGGAGAAGTTAGAAGATTTAGAATGAGAAGAATTAGAAGAATATGATTTAGAGGAGTTCGAGTTAGAGGGTGAAACGGAGCTCCGAGCGTCGGAATGAGATGAAACTTGGGGGAGACCTAGATTATATAGATTAGACTTTGCGGGTAGGCTCCCGAGTGGAAATCGGGGTCGTAGGGCGCCGGTATCGTGCCGTACCATTGCGTATCTTGAAATATTCAAGATATTGCCAATGGGCCGTAAGATGGACTAGACGTCCACTTTACCTAGGTATCTTGGTAGGTAATGAACGTATAGGCTAGTATCATACTACCCTAGGGAGCTCGGGTCAAAATACCAAGCGTAGGTAGGCTAACTGGGTAATTGCCTAAGTTAGAATTTTACCTTTTTAAAGGGTAAAATAGGATATTGGCCTACGGCCAAGATTCGGGTTTCAAAGTCCAAGATGGACTTGGATATGGGTTGTAAGGGTGGGTAATGATTAGAAATAGTCGCCTAGACCTAGTCTTGACCTCGGTTGACCACGGTTGACTTTTTAGACCAACAGTCAACTATAGGTTAACACTTTACCCAATTTAGTCCCAAATTCCTTTAAACTTGGACAGTTGACCAAAAGTCAACTATTAGTCACCAGTGACCTAAGGTTGACCAAGGGTTAACCTAGAGTTGACCAGAGTTGACCCATTGACCAAAAGTCAACTGTAAGTCAACTTTCGACCTAGTTTGATTCGGATTGACTTCCAATGTTCTCCCATGACCAAGATTGGCCCAACTAGACCTGTCTTGACCTAGAATGACTTAATAGGATTAAATTTGATTTAACTTTACTTCCTAAACATAGTATTGATACGTCTTGTTCTCTATAGGTCCTGGAGATACTACAGTAGATCCGGTTGACATATTTTATCATCTTACAGGCGAGTATATTCTCCGATAACTTATTCCTAATTTATGATAACTGTTATGATTCATGTACTTAGTGTTGATATGCTTATTCCTGACACATGGTTCTCACGGATTGGTATTCCTGGATCCCGACGAGAGAAGTTCCTTCTTCTTAGGTTGGGATGTATTGTGTAAGCTCCCTTGTAGCTCTTGCTCAATATATGGTCACTGATTCTAGAGAAGGTTCGCTACCATCTCATTAGAATCCCGTGCAGTGATGTGTCCTGTTTGGATCCATTCTACCAGTTGGGGTAGGGGGAGTAGTAGCGTATGCCTGTGATCATATCCCCTTGCATTCTTGAACAGTGTGAGTCATATACCGTACTTATGACTTGCCAGGCCAGTTCTCGACAAGTACCCAAGCCGATCACAAGTTGAAACTGCTACTCACACATATTGGATATATGACTTACATTGATTTGTGTACATACCATGATTCAGTTCTTCTTTCTTGTTCTAGCTCTAGCTCTACAGCTTACCATGCCATGATACATACATGTACACTCCATGATTTCATTGTATATGCTCTATTTACAGTCTTATAGCTTTTATTCTATCTTGAGATCTGTTATGAGATATATGTACTCGTTCTATCCTGACTGGATATGTTGATAAAATATTACAAATGCTGATGAGGGGGATTGTAGTACCTACTACGGTCCGGATGACGTAGTGGGCTTAGACTTGGTCCAGCAGGGCTTAGCTCCGCCTGACGAGACTTTACCACTTGCTTAGTTAGAGTAGGTCTTTTGTACTGGACCTTGTCTCCAATTACTTTTGAGACTGTATTACATTTGGATTGTATTAGAGACTGGACTTGTATATTATTTGTGTTTGGACTTGACAGGTTATATTTTATCGTCTTGTTGTCTTTATCTTTCAGTCTTTACTTTATCATCTTAGAGTTGTGATTGAGCACTCATATATATTCATTGCTTGTCCTCCGTTCGGAGTTGACCATATTCTCGACAGGTTTTTGATATATATATATATAAACTGTTATTAGAGTAGAAAACCTACAGCGTTCCATGCCGTTTTTACGGTGAGGGCTGGGCGTTGTCACGTACACGTGCCTTTATAGCGGGTGCGGGTCGTGACAACTCTTCTACCAAAGGTTCCAAGAATATGTCGAAATGTTTCCCAGGTCCCTTGGGCCCAGAAATTAACAATATCAACAAAGCAAACTTTCTTTTCATGCACAACGATGGTGGAAGATTTAATGGTGCTAAAATCACTGGCCAACAACTATAATTGCTACTTAGAGTTCCATGTGGGTTGAAACCATTTGTTGATATTGCAAGTCGTAGGTTTCTAGCATGTGCAGCAAACTCTGGCCAATGAACTTTGATTGAATCCCATTGACCTGAGTCACAAGGATGTCTCATTAGATTTCCATTACTTTTTGCCTTCTGGTGCCAAGTCATTGCCTCTCCAATCCAAGGAATGCTAAAGAATCTTCTTAACCTCGGAATCAAGGAAAAGAATTTCACGAACTTTGCAGGTACTTTCTTGAAAGTCTTTTTTGTCGCTGTATCATTTCCAATCACAAGCTTATACCGACTCACTCCACATTTCGGACATATATAGAGATGTTGGTATTCCTTGCGATATAGGATGCATCCATTCCTACAAGCATGGATGGTTTCACATTCCATTCCCAATTCTTTGATCATGTTCTTCATATTAGGATAATTTTTTGGAAGATTACAATTTTCTGTGAGCAAGCCCTTTAGCCACTCTAGTAATGCCGTTACACTAGTGCCTGTCCACCCATACCGTGTCTTCAAATTTTGCAACTCAATAATGGTGGACAATATGGTCTTCCCCTTGGGGCAATCCAGATACAAAGGTTCTGATGCCATATCCCTTAATTTTTTGTATTTTTTGCTGTCTTGCATCCCAGGCTCAACAATTGTGTCATCTTCCTCACAGTCTTCATTTGTTACACTCACATCAATAGGTGAATGCTCGGCCTCCTTGGTATGAATATTATATACATCATCAAAGAGATCCTCCAGTCTTGGAAAGTTTGATTCTTCAATTGGTGGTTCTTCAATTGGGTTAGCCATTATTGGTATGTTTCCTCCAAAATTTCTTGCCTTTTCTCCATGATGCTTCCATACCACGTAACTTTGGTGCATGCCATTCTTCAACAAATGAAGACTAATTTCATCGAGATCTATGTGTCCCTTTGAATTCTTACAATGCTGACATGGGCATGGAAATTGTGTTTGTCCAACTGCATTCTCCTTAACAAAATTCACAAATTGTTGAACACCTTTGATATAACTCATACCACCCATTTTGCTCATCCACGATTTGTCCAAATTCATTTTAGTTTGTAGTAAATTTGCCCAATCCCTACAAAAAATAGCTCATACAAAATGTACAATCATTTATCAAGTGAAATTGAAAATAAAAACAATATGAGATTGAAACTAAGAAAAGTGTGAATTGATATTCCAACTTTCTATACAAAATATAGGAATTGAAATCTCTCACGGTACATATAAAAGCAATCTAAGAATCTTTTGCCATCACATTGAAATCTTTGTGCGGTCCACACATCATCTCTAACTAAAATGTGATAATTTCATGAACTCTACGATTAGACAATGGGATTATAAACCTTGGTATTCCAATTCTCTCCACCCAAACCACTGATGATTAATCATGAATAGCAAAAGAAGAGTCACATGAACATGTCAAAGAGAAAGAACAGATATTTGAGATAATTGAGTGGCTGCTTAGTGTTGGAATTAGTATCTTAGTAACATTCCTTATTTTGTAATAACTCAATCCATTCTAGATGTAGTAATTTGGAACCTTTTTTATTGTGTGCAATTGGACTAGTGTTATTGTGTACAATTTAGACTTGCATTATTGTGTATTGGTGGTTCGTTCTCATGTGAACAAGTCAAAAGAGAGAGAACATTTTTTCGGATCTAACTACTAACCAAAAATCCAAAGAAGAAACATAATGTTTTTTGCAAACAAAACAAAAACAAAAAATGCAATGGGAAAATCAATAAAATAAATTGATCTACTTAACGGAATCAAAAGCAATAAAAAATAATATATATAGACATAATGCAAACCTTTTGTTATAGGAAGGCACGATTAAAATGATGGACGGAGAAGAACTCGAAAAAGGAAAGGAAATGATGATTCTGCAAGGGAGTCGCTTCCACGAGTACACTGCATGCATATAACAAAATCTTGTGATGAGACTATTATTGACAAGTTTACTCCATATCAAGTAATCCTTTGTGAATGCTCTCCATAACCATTTTCCTATTAAAGCAAATTTATGATGTCTAAAATTAACAATCCAAATCTTTTTTTTGTAATATTTACAGACAAAACTCCAATTCACAAGACATTTGAAAGCTGGACAAAAAGCTTCTCCTAATATTGTAATTAAATAAAGCAAGAACTTGAATGTTCTTACCATCATCCTCATTCATCCAAATGACATAAGTTTTGCTAAAATTAATTGCTAACCATAAACACCTTCAAACAGATAGAAAATACAGTAAAGATTAGCTAACAAATCAAAAAAATAATAGTAATAATATAAAGTTCATTCCCTTGAATTCCTTAATTATGAATGAGAAATATGATCTTTTTTTGAAGAGAATAATATGAATTTGATACTCTGCAAACCCACAAAAGGTTGAAAATGCATCACTATAAAATCTGACAAGCAAAGACAGCACATTCGAGGCAAACACAACCCATCATCTCCTCTTACAAATAGTTCGAAGCCACCACACTTCAATAGCCAAGGGTGCCTTAACTAGCAATCATACATTTATGCAAACATCTACGTGTTTTATTCATTGCACGTGAAGGGATCACAAAGACATCCTACATATACCAAATAATTGTGGCAAACCATTAAAATGTTCAAGTACAAGTGCACTAAAGACCCACTAGAACATCTCTTCATGATATGATATCTGACCTCAGCATATGAAAAAAGAGAAAACAGGAATAAGAAAAAAAAGAATATTTCACTAAGTAATATAGAAGATATAGCCAAAATACTTCAGGAATAAGAAAACAGGAAATTGTTTATCCTTTCCACGCTGGAACAACAACATTGCCATTATTGTTCCCGCGAGAAATCATATTGTACTCCTCTAGTAGGAAAACTAAACTGTATAGTCATGACTCCTTTTTACTCATGAATCAAACTTCTTATGACCATCAGAGTGGTTCACGCAAGAATTACATAGATAATCTTTGTGAGCAAAGAAACATTCACGCTGATGGAAGCTCCGATGTGCTAGCTTAGGGTAGCCTCACGGGAGGCGTATCCCTTGGCTTTATGAGAAGCTTTTTCCAGTATTTTCTCAAACACTTGTTGGTTGATTTCAACGATCAAATTATCTTCCTCACTTTCCTACCTTATCCTCCACTGGCTATAACTGGATTAGCAGTTCAATTTAAAAAAAAATCATATATTCTCAGGGAATCCTTGTGATTCAGAACATCTTTCTTTAGATCCGAGTAAAGAAACCATACAGACGTGATTCGGAACATCCTATACCCATCGGCAAAAAAAAAACTATAGACGCCCAAAAAATAGAATAAAGCATCAAAACCCTTTAGGTTTTTCTAAAGAGAGATTAAGCTCTCAAAAGTGGCAAAGTATTGAAAGGATTCGACAAAGAAATTAACCGTTTAAATCATTTTAGGGTTTCAAAATACCTTAGAGTGCTCGATCCCTAGCCAGAGAAAGAGGGATGTCGTGCTCGATCCGAGTATTGGAAGGATGTCGTGCTCGATCCGAGATTGGAAGGATGTCGTGCTTGATCCGAGTGGTGGGTGAGAAAGGAGGAGGGGTTTCAGGTTCGCCCTAGAGAAGGAGGGATTTCCCTTCCCGCCAGAGAAGGAGGGATTATATGGTGAAGATGAGGGTTTTCAATTCCCGCCAGAGAAGAGGGGTTATTGGGTCAGGAGATCGGTTTTTAATTGGGAAAAAGTGTGACAGGGAAAGAAAGGACCATATGCTTTTGTCAAGTCCACGTGAAAATCACATGGTTCAAAATTGTCACTTAAAGTTTCATTTGGAACGATTTTTGTGTGTTCCAAAATAAATAATTTTTATTAACAATAAAAAGAAAACAATTTGGAACATTTTTTTATGTTGGCACAGTTTTTGGCTGTTCCAAAATCTAGGCACGCTTCATAAGCGTTCCAGATTAAAAAAGGCTTACTGTTCCTAATTAGCTATTTTGGTGTAGTGTTGCCCAGGCAAGGTGGAAACACGCAAAATACATCAAATCAAGGAGGGAACACACAACACGAGCCAAGACTGATGCCGAAACCAGTATCCTGGGCAGATATCTGTAAACCTGCGGTAGTACAAGAGGAAGTCGAACTCCAATATATTGAGCCGGGTGTTATCAACAGAAGGAGAGTAGCAAAAATCACGTCGGATGATATACATGAAACTACAGAATATTGGAAGCACACACTTATTCTATATGTGATGGGCAACAAACCGTTCTATTGCCAGTTGAGGGCATTTGCAACCAGAGTATGGCGACCAAAAGGAGACATGGAAATATTCTCTCGTGAGAATGGATTCTATTTTATCAAATTCTCATTACCAGAGGACCCTGAGAGGATACTAGAGGGGGGGTTCGTGGACTTTCGACGGGCGACTAGTAGTGCTCAAGCGATGGAACCCAGCATCGAGCTTCAAAAAGGACCGACTAACGGCAGTCCCGATATGGATTCGCCTACTATGGCTATCACCGCAACTATGGAGCAACCCTTCAATTATGAAATTAGCAAGTATGATTGGCAAAACTATTCGAACAAATCTACTCACGGCCAGACGACAGAGGTTATCGTACGTCCGTGTATTTGTCGAGATTGAAGCAGGAGGAGAACTTCCACGAAAGATAGACCTCGTCCTCCCGAACGGTGAATAGATTTCTCAAAACGTCGAATATGAATGGGTCCTCCCCCCTCTTGTACGAAGCGTCAGTGCTTCAGCCATGTGAAAACCCACTGCTATGATACAGAAGAAGATAAAGGAGGCACAGAGACAAGCAAAAATCACAACATGAAGAGGAAGGTGGAAAGAAGCAAGGAGGAGAACAAAGCCAAGAAAGTAATGTACAGGAGGAGAACATGGAAGATGCTCTGGAGGAGGCGGACAACATCACAATGCAAAGGGAAAAAGCAACAGCACCATCTATGCTAGGAAAGAGGTCAGAGCCGGAGCATACCCAATTAAAGGAAGGGAATGATGAAGCTGCTTTAGTACTGTACCAAGGAACAGGCGTGGGCACAAGCAGCCAACATAAGGACTCAGAACAAATCATGCAGGGGAAGGAGGACAAAAGAGATCCAAGAGATTCGAAGGTTACCAAGACTCACCAAAACCGGGATAACCACAATATGCAGTCACAGGAAGAACCTATGTACATGAGTAATAACCCAGACGATCCTACTCAAACACAAGCACTTACTGCTGAAAACCCGCAATGGACTTTGCTAAAAAGACGTACGAGTACCAGTGGACCAGAAGAGAACATGGCAGCCTCCCATCGTCCAGGAGCTAGCCAGAGCAACATAAGGACGGACAACCAAGGTTCTAGATGACATTTCTCATATGGAACGTCAGGGGGGCCAACTCCATTGGCCGGTGGAAGGAGATACAAAGTGTCATCAGAAGAAACAAATGTTCCATAGTTGCTATAATTGAGAGCAAGATTAAGTCAGAAGCCGGACTTCAGCAGCGGACACCACATAACTAGGAATCTATCCACAATTTACAATATTGTGAGATGGCTCGTATTTGGATCCAATGGGATTCGCGTATATGATCAGGCCAGGTAATGCTTCTAACCGACCAAATAATAGTTATTAATTTCACTAACAAAGGTGGTCTTAATGTTATCCTGGGAGCGGTCTATGGTCATAATAATAGACGTAGAAGGTTCAAGCTATGGGAATATATTGTTCGTACTGCGGCAATGATAGGGGATGACACTCCTCTATTACTATGCGGCGACTTCAATGCTATCCTAAGCACAACAGAGAAGATAGGGGGCCGACCAGTACCTGAATCCATCCTCGCGGATTTTCAGAATTGCCTCTTGGGTTCGGGATTGAGGTCTGTCAATAGAAAGGGCCATATTTGGTCCTAGAGCAACCGATCAGCATCAAGATGGGTAGCCTGCCAATTAGATCGAGTAATATGTAACACCAAGTGGTTAGATATGTTTCCTCTGATTCTCATAGAAGGCTTACATAGTGGCACCAGTGATCATACCCCCATCCTTATTAAACTAGAAGGAACGACAAATACAAAAAGGCGTCTGTTCCGATACTGCAACACATGGCCAGAGATGGAGGGATACAATAAAACAGTCGACAAAGCAATAGCCACCCAGATAAGCGACAGCCCCCAATTCGTGCTGACTCAGAAGCTGAAACGAGTCAAGAAGGCCATACGAGAGTGGGACAAAGTGAGGCCGCGTCCTATATTGGCCAACAAAGAGCGACTGCTATAGGATATTCAAGCCAAAATTCAAAAAGCTCCCAACGTCGGTGATTTAATAGCCGAGGAAGCCAGCATGCAAGAAGAAGTTAGGCGACTGCGACAACTGGAAGAGGCTCATCTCCAACAAAGAGCTAAGTGTGCACGGCTAAAAGATGGCGACCAGTGCTCAAAATTTTTCTATGCTACCATTAGGGCTAGCCAACACAACAATTCTATGACTGCGCTCATCAACGGTGAAGGAAAGGAAGTCAAAGATGAAGGCCAAATGCAACAGGAAGCTATTCACTTCTATTATAATCTTTATAACCAAGAAGAATATATAGAGGACTTCCCTGATCTCATTCCCAAGCGAATGGTGACAGAGGAAGGAAACAAAATACTAAGGAAGTAGGTGACTATAGAGGAAATAGAGAGTATCATTATGACGGCCGATCCATCCAAAGCCCCCGGCCCAGACGGTTTCAATGCTAAATTCTACAAGAAACACTAGAGACAAATGAAGGGGCTCATCTATCAAGTGGTACATGATTTCTTCCTAACTGGAAGACTGCTGAAGGAAATGAATCGTACATTCCTTATATTAATACCCAAGAAGGAAGGAGCTATCGAGCTGGGGGATTTTCGGCCAATTGCATGTTGCAACTTCATCTATAAAATTATCACGCAGGTGATGTGTAGTAGGATGAAGGACATCATGACAAAACTCATCTCTCCAAATTAGACAGTATTCATCAAAGGAAGATCTATTGTAGAAAACTGCCTACTTGCCCAAGAGTTAGTACGAGAGTTCAGCAAATCGGGCGGGAAGAAAGGGTGCTTAAAACTCGATCTTCGCAAGGCATATGATATGGTAAACAGGAAATTTGTTTGCGAGACCATGAGGAGGATGGGGTTCGACAACTGGTGGGTGGACCGAATAGAAGAATGCATAACCACGCCTACTTTCTCTATTATTATAAATGGGCAGCCTTATGAATTTTTTGGGAGCAATAGAGGCATCCGGCAGGGTGACCCACTTCAACCATACCTGTTCACTATAGTGATGGAGCACTTTACCTGTCTGTTGGACTTGGCGGTACACAGGAAACAAATAAGTCTATTGTATCGTCAAATCTCGCCAATTGTCATGCATCTCATATATGCGGACGACTTATTAGTCTTCATAGAGCCGACAGAGAAAGGAGTTGAGAACCTTGGTCGGGTTCTCGCGGAGTTTGGCCAGGATACTGGACTGGCTCTCAACAGGAACAAATCACAAATATACTTCAGTAAGGATTTCCCGCAGCAAGATCACTGGACAAACTGCTTGGGAATAGAAAATGGACAATTACTAGTATGATATCTCGGAGTCCCGCTTACTGTGAACTATGCCACCGATAGTGATTGTAATAGGCTAATCCAATACGTCCAAAGCAGGCTGGAAGGATGGCAGTCGTAGTTACTTTCTTTCGGTGGCTGAATCGAACTGGTTCAATCAACAATACTGGCGATCACTGCGTACTGGATGCAAGCCAGTATCATTCCAATACAAACTATACAAAAAATAGAAAAATTATGTTGCTAACTTTGTTTGGAGGGGCGGTCTGTACACTATCACTTGGGAGGAGCTGTGCCAAAGAAAGGAGGAGGGAGGTATCGGCATGAGATCAGTACGGACACTCCGCGACGTTGCCATGCTAAACTTGCTTGGAGATATTTGGATGGCAAATCCTTATGGGCACTTTGGACCGCTAATAGATATGACAAAGATAGAAATTTCTGGGTGATGAAGGCTGATAACAATGTATCGGTAGCATTTAAACTCATTTTGAAGCAGCAACCAACTTTGAAGCAGCGGCTGAAACGGACCATTTGCAACGGCCAGGACACGAAAATATGGGCGGACCCATGGTTCAACAAGGAAAGCTTGATAGAAAGACTAGGCTGGCCCATGTTCATGATTCTCGGCAACATGGATAAGGTCAGCAAATATATTACTAATGGTGAGTGGAATATCACAGACAGGTTCATCAAGCAACGGTTCCAAGAAGAGATAAAAGAGATACCTATTGAAAAAGATGGGATTGCTGACGGATGGGTATGGGAGGGTGCGCCCACAGGCAAGTTCGTACACAAACTTGCGTATGAACAACAGAGGAAAATGGCCCCAACGGTTGATTGGGCCAATATAGTATGGACTAAAGGAGCAGCTTCAAAAATAAAACTATGCATGTACAAAGCAATCAAGGATCGCTTGCTCACCAAGGAGAGGCTCATTAAATTTCATATACAGGTTCCAGATAGCCTCTGTGTGTTATGTAGAAATGAGATCGAAACCAGGGACCACTTGTTCTTCAAATATAATGTCACTAGCTTCATATGGAAGCAGGTGAGGGACCAATTGCAACTGAACAGTATGAGTCGAGGGGGTTGCAAGAAACCATCAAAGAAGTACAGGCGATGGTAAACATGGGGGCCACCATATTCCGAAAAAATCGGTTTAGACTTCTGGCAGCTGTGTGGCACGTATGGCGAGAGCAAAATCGAAGAATCTTCGACAAGCAGACTATGTCTGTAACAGGAATCATACACAAAATTAATAGTAACATCAAATGTATGGCAGGCTGACCATACATTGATTATGTGTGATATTAGCTGAGGTTGTGAGCCATTGTAAATATTTTTTGTTCTTTTACATATCAATGAAGTACCATTTTCTTCAATATATATATATATATATATATATATATATAAATAATATATATATATATATATAATAATAATTAAATATATATATATATATATATATATTATTTTTATATATATATATATATATATATATATATATATATATATATATATAAATATATATATATATATATATAATATATATATATATATATATATATATATATATATATATATATATATATATATATATATATATATATATATATATATATATATATTCTCCTTTCTTTAAGTCGAATCATGGTTATACAAGCTATCCAACCATCCGAGAGAGAATTTGAATCCAAAACTTGTACTTGGATAGCCTCCCGTATTACCACTAGGTTAGTGTCTTAGGGGTTATACTTGTGTATATACATGTAGTAGGAAGATGACGACTATGTCTATATATATGCGTACACATACAATGGACTTTTCAAGCTTTCAAGATGTTAATCACGAAGATTGTCTTATCAATATCTCACTCGTTCCTGTTTGCATGGTTCGATCGTCTGGAGGGATAGTTTCATTCCGAGCAGAATTGCCTGCTTTGCCCACCTATCTCCGAAGGACAAAAACAAAGAAAAGTCTGGATGCAAACTATATGGGTCACCAGTACGTGTATATATATATATATATATATATATATATATATATATATATATATATATATACTGAGGGGAGTTGGTTGTGCGTGCGATATTGCATTTCATAATCAATGGTGCCAACCGGAGGCAACACAACGAGAGGATTAATCATTAAAACTAACTTCATCCAACTAATATCTTACTAGAACTCAAACTCTTATGTTCTCAGCATCAGTACGCTAAGAGCAATTAAAGAGTCGAGAAATGTGAGCACACATTACACATCACAACCTTTCCTTATATATATATATATATATATATATATATATATATATATATATATATATATATATATATATTGAAATAGATAATTGTGTTACAGACTTCTGGTCCGAAGGCCTACAAACTCGGCCCAAAGGTCCGCACCCGTACTTGTATCTCTCCGCATCAAGCTCAGCTCGAAATATCATACCGGCACTTGTATCCCACCGCATCCGGTCCGCACTCACATTTATTCCTCCACATGGAATTAAATGTGCTTTCCCTCATCCAAGTTGGTTTGGCACGACCGTAACACACATCCACCCAGTCGGCCCCCAAATGGGAACTCGAACCATGGTCTTCCCTATAGGAGTCCTTTGTTGCAACCAGCCACTGTAGTGTCCCGTCCCGCAAAATCAATCGGAGGAATCGAAACGCCGATGGCGTTCGGACTTAGCCTTGCAACAGCTGCTCGAAGGCTCGCTCGGTCGAGGCGACTCCTCGCTCAGGTGGGGTAGTTTCGGTGAACTCGCCTCATCTTAGCCTTCACTTAATAACTCGCATGTCTTCAACTTGCACAAGTTAGGCTTAATAATAAAAGAGACACATCCACATAGCTAAGGGAATGATTCCGACAGGTCGGAATGTCTTAGAACATGGAAAATGGTCCCACGGTCTGCTTAGAAGTCGGCTCAGCGTTCTTTTAAAGTGACACTCGATCCTTCGTTCCCGTGGCTTGGGAGAAGGAAGTTGGCCTAAGTTGCCTCAATACTCGAATTAGCCTAAGTCATAGGCGTCGCCCACGTGAATGCTTAATAAAGCATGCACGGTCCCGTCGTCCAAGGCTTGGCATAGCCTTTGCACGTCCCATGAGTTAAGTCGTCTTGTACGGCTTTGGCTTAAGTCTAGGCACCCGAGAACTTGGTTGGTCAAGTCGAACACGTGCACGACACGTTCCCTCGATTCGTAGCTCGGCGTAGCCTTTGCTTGTCGAGTCGTTGCCCGAATAAGTTAGACAAGAGTTGTGCTGGGCTATCGAAGCCATTTCTAGCACCGTCCTGCTCTAGCTGCGGTTGTCAAGTTGCGTAGTCCCTCGAGAGCAAGGCTCATCGTATAAAGTATATGACTTGAGCGATAGCGTCGCCTAGAGAACCAGGTCTATCTAAGGCACGAGCCACGGCCGGTTTATTGAAAAGCATGCCACGGACAAAGGAAGTCCATACGACTGGTTATCGCCGAGATAGATTCCGTTACTTGGGAGTCTCGCTAAGTCTTGATAAGTCCCGCACACGAGATCGGTCCCGCTACTTGGGAGTCTCACTATGTCTCGAAAGAAAATACGCGAGATCGGTCCCGCTACTTGGGGAGTCTCGATAGAAGTTGGAAAGCATGGTCATGTTAAGGAAGGATTTGATAGATCGGATTGAGTCTTGCATGGTCATTGGACAACTTGTCGACAAGTTTAGGTCTTCTCGAGTGATCGCCGGGGCACCGGGATCACGTCGGCCCGGAAGAAGCGAGTGAGGCTCAAGTAGGATGCTGTATAACCGCATAGAAGAATTCGGCACCTCCGGGATAGCTACCCGTGTAGGGACAGGCCGATATCCCTGAGCCGAGATCCAAGAGAGCTTGACATTACTAGTGACCACACATGTAGATGGGTCGACAGAGTAGCGACAAAACCGCGTGTATGCCCTTGGATTGGGTCTAGAACTTGAATGCAGGTCTAGTCGGTAACACAATATCTGGGCCTAAGATTGGGCTGCAGCATAGGCACCGTGCTAGGCACGATACTTGGCATCGGGATGTTCATAAAATCGTTACTATATTCACAAGTCTTGTCTAAGTTGGTTTATGAGTCGAACAGGAAGACCGTAAGGCGGTAGCATGGATAAGTCTTGATAAGTTGCGAGGTACGACCTCAATCTTGAAGCACGAACAAGTCTAAGTAAGGTCTAGAGGCACGACCTGCACAAGTCGTTCCCCCTTGACGTCGTTGGCATGAGAATTGGTCTAGAGGCACTTGAGTTTAAGTGAAAGTCTCGGCACGGTCGAGTTCGTATAATTTTCTCCTCGGCGAAGCGCGTCTCGAATACGTTAAAGTTACAAATAGAGTATGGCACGACCCTGCCGTCCCGAGTTGAAGTTTGGTCAAGTACGTAAGCGATGAGGCACTGTCTCGATCGCAATAAACGTTGGCATTGTAGCACGACCATGTCGTTGTACATCGGTTTGGTCAGGCATCGTTGTCTTAAAAACTAATCCTAAGGCAAGACTAAAAAGACAATCGTAAAGGGACTTGTATTGCACAAAGTAAATGAACGTGTCAGTTTTGTATGGGTGGGCGAGGAGCTCACTCCACCAGTACAGTTGAGTACTGACATCCACATAGTTTCCATGTGTAGGCACAGGTAGAAGCTCGTGGCACGAAGCTCGCTTAGATTCGTCGAGGCACGGAGTTCCTTGGTGAGTCGAAGCGTGCGATCGTGTGAACTCAAGACTTATACGGGACATAATGTATGGACATTGACTTTCGAAGCTTCCGCTGATTCAAGCATTGTATCTAGAGATAAGAGAGAGCAGAGTGACTTGTAAAATGAGAGAAAAGTGAGCACAAGAGACTTGTAATCATGACCTTGTGCCTATTGTAATCTGATTGTTCAATATCAATAAAGATTTCTTTTGAATAACTTGAGTTTTGCCTTTAAATTTTTGCTGCATGTTCAATGTTTCTGCTTGGGACTTCTGTACGACGACCCCGTCGCCGCCGCTGTAATCAGCCGTTATGAAACTGTCTGGCACGAGCGCAATCTAGGCTCGTGCGGTATCACGCCTTAGCGAGGACGATCGCTCCTACGGGAGCGGGGCATGACATAATGGTATCAGAGCACGGCTTTACGTCCTTGGACCTCATGTCGATCTCTCAGTTTTAAAAGCTCGTTCGTGGATAAAGAAGTGTGCGCTCTCTCTCAAATGTCCCTCGATATGTCCATACAATAAATATTTTCAAAAGCTCGTACAAGCGTTTAATCGAACGCATCGGTAGGCCATCGCCGGGCGCATCGGTAGGCCTTTGTGCCGAACGGTGTCAAACTTGACTTGATAGAAAACTTGTGCTAAAGTTAGCAACGTCACACGTGTGCCTGAATAGTCCTACATCGACATTAGCAAACAAGCATGCAAACTCAAATATAATCTGTACGAGATAGCTATGCACACGACCTTTTGGCTACGTTGTGCCACGCGTCGCGCACCTCGACTTTTTAGTGCAAACGAATCGCGAGCAATATCAAGTATCGCTCGGTCGGAAACAGAAATACACTTAGAGTGTATATCGATAGGAACGCTATCAAACTGACGCTTAGGCATGCAAGGAAGATTGGTCTAGATTTTGTAGAATAGTATGAACGACTTAGTACGTCGATGCGACGTGAGCGATTACGCTAGGGATTCGTCGAACGAATTCGAAAGATGTCTTAGCGAATGATGCGAACGTGATTGAGGACTAGATTGGATGGATCAAATCCTGAGTGGTGTATGATTTGTCTTGGCAATCATTCGAGCAAAAATGGAGGATTACGAGTAATAACAATTTTGTCGACGAGGCGATGCGATCGCGCAAAGCCTTAGAATGCGTCACGCTTAGTTGGCTGTGACTTCGAATGTCCCGAACAAGATGTCGTTCGGACAACTTGTGAATAGGCAACGCGAGTTAGAAAATGATTCGGAACGGTGAAACAAGTGAATGTCTCGATCGAGGAAACTTAGAGGATCGCGTGTACGATTTCGGATTGAGTCAAATGAAATATGACTTGAGTTTTGGACAATGATCTTGAAACTAGCTTGAGGAATAGCGATCGAACTTGATCTTGAATATCGAGGAGATTATGGAATATCCAACTCGGACAATAACATCAGTTGTATGACTCGGAGTTCATTGCAAGAGGGAGATCGTCAGGTTACGTACATCATCGATGGTATTGAGACGTATCAAAGATCGATGTGCGATAACTCGGGGGTACTCTGAATCAAGGAACGATGATCGTACAAATGTCATTGTCCCGATGGATGCGATACTCGGGATATTGAAATGTGTTGAGGAAAAGATAGTCTTGGCTCGAGGATTTTTCTAGTTGAACGAATGACGATCAGACTATTGAACTTGGATTGGATGAAAATGAAATATTGGGATTGCTTCGACGATAACCATAAAATTGATGTTCTTATCTTATGCGAGCGCAACTCCAGCCTCGCATATGCGTCACGCCAATTAGGGCGATCATTCTGCGTGAGCGCTGGTATGGTGATTCATACAGCGGGGGTGATCGAACTTGCATGGCGTGGCAATTTGTATGTTTTGACTTGTGGTTTGACACGAAGGTGGACTTGGAAATGACTCAGTGTGCTTTATGATTGAGCTTGAGGATTGAGTAGGTCCAATCTGCATATCGAGAATGAATTAGTCTAGACTAAAATAAGAGTTACGTCTCGATGAGAATGATTATTCCATGGGAGCGTTGTATGGTGATTCATGAACCACCGTAGATGATCGGACTCGCGTGAGATTGGGGCACAACGTATTGTCGAGCTAGATGACCTCGTGATTGAATACATGAATTGGTTAGAATTGGTGAATTGAAATAGATTTAAACATGTGCAACGAGTGCCTTGATGCGAATTAGGTGATCATGTTCGATGTTTAGAAATCTGAGTGACACGAGCTTAGGTAGAAAACCCTGTACTACCGACAATGGTTTGACCCTAGGATTGGGGTCAGTATTGGCATTATTGTTGGGGAACTATGATTCCAATCCTGACATTGACTTAGCCTTGAGAAATGGCCTAGCGGTTAGGCGAGACGCCCCAGTTTCATGAGTTAGCAATCGAAAGATTGATCTTGAGGATTGGCATGGATGGATAGCGTGAATCACAAATATAGGAATACCCCTCACGAGATTCGGCTGACATGCATATATTTCTGGGATGCCTGAGTATGTGCACGATGCGACTCGAGTGAGAATGACGAATTCTCTATCATGCGGCTTGGCTGAATGCATGTATTTTAGGGATGCCTGGAATGCGTGCACGATCCAACTAAGTGATACGTTGAGTTAAAGCAAGACTTGAGGAATGGAAGAGTGTCGAGGATTTGAGATCGTGTTAAAAGAAAGGAATTATAGTAGTACGAGCGTGGCTCGGAATCGAAGAAACGCGTAGGCACGATTAAGTCTTGGCCATAGAATTGGTAGGATGGCTTGCCTTCAGGAAAGTCTCAAGGATGAGACTTATTCTGAGTGGTGTATGTTATAGTGCCCCATCCCGCAAAGTCAATCAGAGGAATCGAAACGCCGACGGCGTTCGGACTTAGCCTTGTAACGGCTGCTCGAAAGTTCGCTCAGTCGAGGCGACTCCTCGCTCAGGTGGGGTAGTTTCGGTAAACTCGCCTCATCTTAGCCTTCACTTAATAACTCACATTTCTTTAACTTGCACGAGTTAGGCTTAATAATAAAAGAGACGCATCCACATAGCTAAGGGAATGATCCCGACGGGTCAGAATGTCTTAGAATATGGAAAATGGTCCCACGGTCTGCTTAGAAGTCGGCTCAGCGTGCTTTTAAAGTGACACTCGATCCTTCATTCCCGTGGCTTGGGAGAAGGAAGTTGACCTAAGTTGCCTCAACACTCGAATTAGCCTAAGTCATAGGCGTCGCCCACGTGAATGCTTAATAAAGCATGTATGGTCCCGTCGTCCAAGGCTTAGCATAGCTTTTGTATGTCCCATGAGTTAAGTCGTCTTGCACGGCTTTGGCTTAAGTCTAGGCACCCGAGAACTTGGTTTGTCAAGTCGAACGCGTGCACGACACGTTCCCTCGATTCGTAGCTCGGCGTAGCCTTTGCTCGTCGAGTCGTTGCCCGAATAAGTTAGACAAAAGTTGTGCTAGGCTATCTAAGCCATTTCTAGCACCGTCCTGCTCTAGCTGTGATTGTCAAGTCGCGTAGTCCCTCGAGAGCAAGGCTCATCGTATAAAGTATATGACTTGAGCGATACCGTCGCCTAGAGAACCAGGTCTGTCTAAGGCACGAGCCACGTCCGATTTAGTAAAAACCATGCCACGGACAAATGAAGTCCATGCGACTTGTTGTCGCCGAGATCGATCCCGCTACTTGGAAGTCTCGCTAAGTCTTGATAAGTCCCGCACACGAGATCGGTCCCGCTACTTAGGAGTCTCGCTATGTCTCGAAAGGAAACATGCGAGATCGGTCCCGCTACTTGGGGAGTCTCGATAGAAGTTGGAAAGCAAGGTCATGTTAAGGAAGGATTTGATAGATCGGGTTGAGTCTTGCATGGTCATTGGACAACTTGTCGACAAGTTTAGGTCTTCTCGAGTGATCGCCGGGGCACCGGGATCACGTTGGCCCGGAAGAAGCGAGTGAGGCTCAAGTAGGATGCTGTATAACCGCATGGGAGAATTCGGCACCTCCGGGCTAGCTATCCGTGTAGGGACGAGCCGATATCCCCGAGCCGAGATCCAAGAGAGCTTGACATTGCTAGTGACCACTCATGTAGATGGGTCGACAGAGTAGCGGCAAAATTGCATATATGCCCTTGGATTGGGTCTAGAACTTGAATACAGGTCTAGTTGGTAACACAATATCTGGGACTAAGATTGGGCTGTAGCATAGGTACCATGCTAGGCACGATACTTGGCGTCGGGATGTTCATGGAATCGTCACTATATTCACAAGTCTTATCTAAGTTGTTTTATGAGTCGAACAGGAAGACCACAAGGTGGTAGCATGGATAAGTCTTGATAAGTTGCGAGGTACGACCTCAACCTTGAAGTACGAACAAGTCTAAGTAAGGTCTAGAGGCACGACCTGCACAAGTCGTTCCCCCTTGACGTCGTTGGCACAAGAATTGGTCTAAAGGCACTTGAGTTTAAGTGAAAGTCTCGACACAGTCGAGTTCGCATAAGTTTCTCCTCGACGAAGTGCTGTCTCGAATACGTTGAAGTTACAAATAGAGTATGGCACGACCCTGCCATTCCAAGTTGAAGTTCGGTTAAGTACGTAAGCGATGAGGCACTGCCTCGATCGCAATACACGTTGGCATTGTAGCACGACCATGTCGTTGCACATTGGTTTGGTCAGGCATCGTTGTCTTAAAAAATGATCCTAAGGCAAGACTAGAAAGACAATCGTAAAGGAACTTATATTGCACAAAGTAAATGAATGTGTCGATTTTGTATGGGTGGGCGAGGAGCTCACTCCACCAGTACAGTTGAGTATTGACACCCACACAGTTTCTATGTACAGGCACAAGTAGAAGCTCTTAGTGCGGAGCTCGCTTGGATGTGTCAAGGCACGGAGTTCCTTGGCGAGTCGAAGCGTGTGGCCGTGTGAACTCAAGACTTATACGGGACATAATGTATGGACATTGCCTTCCGAAGCTTCTGCTGGCTCAAGCATTGTATCGAGAGATGAGAGAGAGCAGAGTGACTTGTAAAATAAGAGAAAAGTGAGCAATAGAGACTTGTAATCATAGCCTTGCGCCTATTATAATCTGATTGTTCAATATCAATAAAGAGTTCTTTTGAATAACTTGAGTTGTGCCTTTAATTTTCGCTGCATGTTTAATGTTTCTACTTGGGACTTCTGTGCGACGACCCCATCGCCACCGCTGTAATCGGTCATTAAGAAACTAACTGGCATGAGTGCAATCTAGGCTCGTGTGGCATCACGTCTTAGCGAGGACGATCGCTCCTACGGGAGCGAAGCGTGACCGCCATAACCCTCGGACAACACACACACACACACACATATACGTGTGTGTGTGCGCACACATGGGAGTGATTTTTTTGATGATTTTGTATTCCCAAAACAGATCTTTTAATTGAAAATGAAAATCTTGAACTCTTATTTTCAGAGAGACAAAAAATACATTTTCCTAAGAGAGTGATGAATACTCGTTCTCAACCGAAGTTGATACAACGAGATGAATGATCGTTCTTAACCAGAGTTTATTCAATAAGATGAATGATCCTTCTCAACCGAAGTTGATGCAACGATATGAATAATCGTTCTCAATCGGAGTTGATGAAACGACTTTTCTGGGGTGATAAAAATCACCGTTGCTCAAAGCAAGATTCATCCTATTGCGATCTGCTCCCAAGAACCAACAAGTTTTAAAGAACTTCTGGAACGCTCGCTGTCACCTCCTTTCACGAACACGAAGAACTCCTTTGGACTTCAATGGCAGAGGCAACACTTCTCTCTTCGTCTCTTTATTTTTGGAGTAAGTCCTTAATGAAGGCACGAATAGAGTATTTATAGAGAAGGGTCAAAACCCTAATCCTATTCCTGGACGTAACTGATTAGAAAAAGATAGGAGCAAATAATGGAAAGATTTGAATGAATTAAATTCAAATCCCACAAAGATCGAATCTGATCAATTAACTCAATCTTTCCATAACCGCTCAAATATTCCAATATGCCACATCATACGCCACCTGCGCCCCATAGCCACTAAGCCCGTCAACCTATGCGCATAGCTGCAAAGCCCGTAGCAGCCCGCGGCACCTGCGTGCCGAACGCCACAGCACGGTAGCCCCTATGTGCCCAGCGCTGCAGCACCTGCGCGTCGCAGTCCCGCAGCACCTGCGTGTCCAGCACCGTAGTCCCGCGACACCCGTTATGCCTGCGCTGCACCTGCGTTGCGACTCGCGGAGAGACGAGCACACAAGCGCATCAACTACGCATAATACGGCTTGTGCTGATGCTAACGTGCTAAGTGCAAAATACGTCCATAAAATGCCACTTTATACCCTTGAGCCTGAGTCCGAGTCCGAGTCTGAGTCGTTAAGTCCCTTCGGGACTTAGCTCCATAAGGAAATTATCCCATAAGCATGACAAAAAGCATTATTGCTTCTTTGTTGGTTTAGCCTTCTTTCCACTAAAAAAATGCCCCCACATGGCACCCATGTGCCTCTCCACACTTCATGTGCTCTCTCAACACAAGCAAAACTTTATATAGAGATACCATCCATTTGATTTTTTTAATGTGGGATTATCTTTCTAGTTTCTAAAGCAAAAATACCAATAAACAAAAAATACCAACAATTTCCCACATATCTCTATATATGGGTTGAGCATTTCCCATAGTGACCGTCCATCATGCATTAGGATAGATGTCGCTACGACTTGAATCTTCTCGCATGGGTTAAATCATAGTATGATACAAGAATGGAATAAACCTTGAATTATGCACCATAACTGCAATTCTTTTCACTCACACAATGACATCAACTGCGCTTCTGACTGCACATTAAAGGCCTTATGCCAGCTTGATTTTGATATATGTATCTTGGATGTCTACAAGTTTTCTCTCAAGAAACGGACTACATCTCTTTCCATATACTCTAGGTGAGTTTTTTTAAAGAGTCTTTGGCATAAAACATTTTGCTTCCTTGAGGTGCTACACCGCTATGACATTGCCCGAAGTCGATACCATGTCTCATGTGGTGTCATACCACCAGTAGCATGAGGCCCAGCCTCTTTGTAGTGCCAAACTACCTAGCATGAAGTCTTTCGCTTTCTTGCGGTGTTATGCCGTCGTGACATAGCTTTCAAAGCTGAGGCCCTGCCTCATATGGTGTCACCCACTGTAACATGAGGTCCAGCCTCTTTGTAGTGCTACCTACCACTCTTTATTATACAGCATTAGGCCCTCTTGCCTATGTACGATGCTACGCCGCTGTGACTTGGCTCGAAGCCGAGGCTTTACCCTCACAAGATATCTCATGTGGTGTCACCCCACTGTAGCATGGAATTCCACGCTCCTTTGTAGTGTTGTGCTACCCGTGCTTCCTATAAAGTATGCCAGATATCTTAGATGCCTGAGAACTCATTAAGGCTTCCAAGCCATCCTCCCACAGGACTTTGTTCTTTGTAAAAAACAATCAGTAGACAACAATGGTTCTTGGTTCATAACCCTGCAATATCCTAAAGGATTTGCCCACTGTTCCTGATATTCTTACAGTCAATGGTCCTTCTTTAAATTAAAAGTTAGATGCCTAGTAGATTTTTCTCTGAAATAATAGTATAAAACTTTATAGTAGAATTATAAAGACATAATATCAGAGTGTCTTCAAGCCCATCTTACTTGTTGTGTCTTCAACCAGCTGGCACTTGAGATCTTTGGTGAACGGATATGCCAGATTCTCCCAACTTCGAACATCTACTATGGCAATGACTCCTCTTTTAATAAGATTATTTACCGTACTGTGCCTTAGACGCACAGTCCTCTTCTTGCCATTAAAGAGTTCATTCGATGCTACTGCTGCAATCGCCTGGTTGTCGTAGTATATCGGTATCGTCGGTATCTGTGCACCAACCATTGGAAGATCATACTTGAGCTCCCGAAGCCATTCTACTTCATCCGCTGTATCTACCAATGCATAGAACTCAGACTCCAAAGAAGAGTGAGACAACATAGTCCGTTTTATCGACTTCCACGATATAGTAGCTCCACCCATGGAGAAAACATATCCTCCTGTGGACCTTTCACTCTCTACTTCTGAGCAACAACTTGCATCACTGAAGCCCTCTACTACTTTTGGATCTCCGTAGTAGTGCAGTGCATACTTCTGAGTCCTTTTGAGGTATCTCATGACCCTCTTCACAGCTTTCCAGTACTCCATTCCTGGATTGCTCGTGAACCGACTCAGCATCCCTACAGCAAAAGCTATGTCAGGTCTTGTGGCAGTAGTCCAATACATCAAACTCCCGATGACGCTTGAATACTCCAGTTGCTTGACGCTTTCCCTTGGATTTAGCTTCAGCTTCTTGTCACACACCTATAAGGCGTATCGATCCCTGAAAGATCCTGATACCCATAGCGTGTGAGCATTTTTTCAATGTAATGAGATGTGACAATGCCACTCCAGTTTTCGTCCGGATGATATTTATCCCCAGGATAACATCAGCTTCCCGTAAGTCCTTCATGCTGAACTTAGATGAGAGAATTTTTTTTGTTTCAGTGACACTTGCTAGATCTGTACCAAGATCAGCATATCGTCCACGTAGAGAAAAATGACAACTCCTCTCCCGTCAGCGAACTTTGTGTATGCACACTTGTCCGTCTTGCTGACCCTGTAGAGACTTTATCAAACTTCTCATGCTACAGCTTGGAGCTTGCTTTAGACCATACAAAAATTTCATCAACTTACAGACTTTGTCTTCGAGGTCTTTAACGACGAATCCTTCTGGTTGTTGCATGTAAATCTTTTCGGTCAATTCACCATTCAGGAAAGCGGTCTTAACATCCATCTGATGGATTACCAGCTTGTGAATTGTGCTTAGAGCAATCAACATCCTGATGGTCGTCATCCGAGCTACTGGAGCATATGTGTCGAAATAATCGATCCCCTGCTTATAAGAAAACCCCTTGGCAACTAACCTTGCTTTGAACTTGTCAACAGTTCTATCAGCCTTCATCTTCTTCTTGAAGATCCATTTACATCCGATTGGTTTTGCTCCTTCAGGCAGATCGACCAACACCCACGTGTTGTTGGAGGTAATTGAGTCGCACTCATCATTAATAGCCTCTTTCCAGAAGATAGCATCTCTGGTCTTCATCGTCTCATCATAGATAAGTGGTCTTCTTCTACATGATAGGTGGCAAAATCCTCTCCGAAGTCCTTCTGTCTCCTTACTCGCTTAGATACAGGTTCTGCGAGTTCTGGTTCAATAGTTGTTCTTGCAGCAACAACATCTTCTTAGACTACCTCTTCGTAAGGAACTTGAGCCTCCTGTGCACTCACATTGTTTTCCAGAATGTCCACGAGAATAATGTTCTTGTGCCTTGCAAATTTATCTTCAGAGAATTTTGCGTCGCGAGATTCAATGATATGATTTGACTCAATATCAAGGAACCTCCGAGCATCACTCTTATCATCATAACCCACTAATATAGTCTTCATAGTCCTTGTTCCTAGCTTCTGAATCTTCAAATCCGAAAGCTTCACGTACGCCAGACACCCCCACACTCGAATGATATTCAAGTTGGGTCTGACCTTTAACCAGATTTCACGAGGAGTGACGTCCGAAGTAGCATGCAAAACTCTGTTCAATATGAACGTAGCTGTAAGCACTGCTTCACCCTAAAAGCAATTTGGAAGACCCGTAGTCAACAATATTGAGTTCATCATCTCTATTAACGGAGCAGTTGTCTCATTGATGATTCCATTTTCTCTACAAAATGATGCGAATTCATGAAACATGTACTCTCCACCTTGATCACTTCTGAGTCTCTTGAATTGTTATCCGGTTTAACGCTCGGCTTCAGCCTTGAAGTACTTAAACTTCTCAAACGCTTCATCTTTAGACTTTAGCAGATAAATGAACATGTACTTTGAGAAGTCGTCGATGAAGGTAATAAAATACTTTATCCTAGCCTTTGTGGAGAACTGTTTGAAGTCACAGATATCTGAGTGCACCAACTCCAGAAGATCTGTACTTCTTTACCTGCTTGAATGGTTTTCTTGTGATCTTCGTCTGCGCACAGACTTCACACTTCTCCAACTCCTTATCCCCACATTTGGAGATAAGACCTGGACTAGACATCTTGTTTATTCTTTTACAATGAACATGTCCTAGTCTCCTATGCCACAACTCAAGAGAGTAACCAGAAAAAGAATCTGCATTCACTATCTCCATAGGAGTTACAAGTTGAAGTTTAAACATCCCTTATGTGCAAAAAGCCTTTCCAAAGTATGTTCTTTTACAGGACATAACGACTTGACCAGCGTTAATGTCCATCCTCAAGCCTGCGTTGCAGAGCAGACTTCCCAAGACCAGGTTCTTGGCTATAGCCGGTACATGCTTCACGTTCTAAAGCATAAGTGACTTTTTCGAAGTCAGTTGCAATACCACCGTCCCGATCCTGAGTACTTTAGCTTGTGTCTGGTTTGCCACCATAACCTTCTCAGAGACAGGTTAGTACGTGGTAAACCACTCCTTCTTTGAGCAAACATGACACAAGATCCAGTGTCCATCCACCAGTCCGTGTTAATCCCATCTGAGTCAACCTATGCAATCATAGCAACAAAGTTATCCTCACCTTGTTCCTTTTGTTTTGGTTTTTCTTTGTAGTCCTCTTCCAGTGGCCTTTCTTGCCATAGTTAAAATAAGTCCCAGGTTCTTTGGACTGGGGCTTGAACTAAGCCGACTTCACCTTCAGATGGTGAACGTATTTCTTCTTTTGGTAGGGAGCCTTCTGCTTCCCTTTGAAATTTCCTTCTTGCACCATATTCGCCTTAGCCATCTGCTTGGATAAGGCGTCCACTTTGAGTTTAGTCCTCAACTCATCTTCAACATATATCCAGTACAAGAGGAGTTCTATATCCACCTCCATCTTCTTGCGGTACATGTCCGCGATGACATTTTTCCACCCAGGTGGGAGCTTGGTGACAATACCTCCGACGACAAAAGCATCGACCAAGGGCATGCCGTCATCCGCCAGCTTCTGACGTAACTTGAGAAATTCTTTGACTTGAGGCAACATAGTTTTATCGTCCTCAAACCGCATCCTTTAGACCTTTTCGGTCACGTGGATCTTGTTTCTGTTCTTATCTGTCTTGTAGAGATTCTCTACAGACTCCCAGACGTCCTTTGAATTGACCGTCTTGCTGTATGACTCCGCTAGAGAGTCCTCCATTGAGTTCTCGATCAACAACTCGCAGAGGCTATTTTTCTGCCTCCACTTCGACTGTAAAGTCATGGCTTCAGCAACCCTTCAAGCATTTTCACCCTCTGGAATCAAAGGCTCAGGATCTGTCAACACATAGTCGACGCTCATGAGTTGAAGATTGAGGCTGACCTTTCTCTTTTAGATGTTAAAGTGCTTCCCGTCAAACTTCTCACGTTTAAAACTTGTATCGAAAAGTTGTGCTCAGTAATTCTCCATCAGATCTGAATCTTGTTTTGAGAATATTATTCCCAAAATAGATCTTTTGATAAAAAATAGAAATCTCGAACTCTTATTTCCAGAGAAACAAAAAATTCATTCTCTTAAAAGAGATGAATACTCGTTCTCAACCGAAGTTGATGCAACGAGATGAATGGTGGTACTCAACCGGAGTTGACGCAACGATATGAATAATCGCTCTCAACCGGAGTTGATGCAACGACTTTGCTGGGTGATAAAGATCACCGTTGCTCAAAGCAAGATTCGTCATATTGCGATGTGCTCCCAGGAGCCAGCCAATTTTAATGAACTTCTGGAATGCTTGCTGTCACCTCCTTTCACGAACTCGAAGAACTCCTTTGGACTTCAACGACGGCGGTGGCACTTCTCTTTTCATCTCTTTATTTTTGGAGTAAGTCCTTAATGAAGGCACAAATAGAGTATTTATAGAGAAGGGTCGAAAACCTAATCTTATTCTGGCTATTACTGATTTCGAAAAGATATGAGCGAATAATGAAATGATTTGAATGAATTAAATTTAGATCCCACAAAGATCGGATCTGATCAATTAACTCAATCTTTCTATAACCGCTCAAATCTTCCAATCAGCCACATCATACGCCACCTGTGCCCCATAGCCACTCAGTCCGTCAACCTGCGTGCATAGCTGCGAAGCCCGCAGCAGCCCGCGGCACCTGTGCGCCCAACGCCCAGCGCCGTAGCCCCTCTGCGCTCAGCGCCGTAACACCTACGCGCCCAGTGCCATAGCACCTGCACGCCATAGCCCAGCAGCACCTGCGTGCCTAGCACCGCAGCACTGTGGCACCTGTTGTGCCTGCACTGCACCTACGCTGCGACTCGCGTAGAGACGATCGCATCAACTGCGCACAATGCGCCTTGCACCGATGCTGACGTGCTAAGTGCAACGTGTGCCAACAAAATGCCACTTTACGCCCTTGAGCCCGAGTCCAAGTTCGAGTCGCTAAGCTCCTTCGGGGCTTAGCTCAATTAGGGAATTATCCATGATCATGACAAAAAGTATTAATGCTTCTTTGTTGGTTTAGCCTTCTTTTCACTAGAAAAATGCCCCCACATGGCACCCATGTGCCTCTCCACACTTCATATGATCTCTCAACACTAGAAAAACTTTATATAGAGATACCATCCAATTGGTTTTTCCAATGTGGGACTATCCTTCTAGTTTCTAAAGCAAAACACCAACGAGCAAAAACACCAATAGATTTTGAAAGAGATTTTTTTCTTTTTAAAAAAGTGGTTTGAAAGAGAAATTATTTACTTATTTATTATAAAGTTCTAGTAACATAATCCAGTCATATATATAACTTCAAAAAAAAATTCTATTGGAAGTCTTCCTCAGCTGACAACAGGTTTTTAAAAACACTATTAGGATTTGTTTGGTAAACCATAAGTAAATTTTTTTGGACTTGCACTTTCAAGAATGAAAAATATTTTGGAATCCATTCACTTGATCTTGCCCCCTAATAAGGGACAAATGTACTGTTTGGTTACAATAAGAAAGTCAAGAAGTAAAAAGTAAGAAAGTTGATATTTTTTAAAATAATAATACAAATTAACCACTTATTAATTATTTTATGAAATATAATTAGTTCTTAATTACACAATAACAACGATGACAACAACGTCAATAACAATAATTAGTTATCTTCCTTTATTTTCCAAACCAACTTCTCTCCATACATTTTTGGAGTGAGGAAGCTGACCGGAGGGGGGGGTTGGAGAAGGAGGAGGAGGAGGTAGGAGTGGTCGAGGTCAAGGAGGGAGGTGGTTGAGGGCCGAAGATGGAAGGAGAGGCCGAGGGAGGGGAGCTAGCGAGTGACAATGGTGGTGCCGATAGACTTGAGATGGAGATGCTACTCCACTACGGATCCCTTATCTGGAGCTCTCCAGATCCCACTTGCCTCTCTTCGGATCCCTCTAGATCTTCCTCCTTCTCCACCACCTTCGTCTACCTCTACATCCTCTTTATAGTTCTCTTTGAGTTTCCCTTAGCCCACTCAACTAAAGGATGAGATTGTGGAGAAGCTCCTCAGCTGCATGACGTAGAGGAGTAGACAAAGAAATTCTATGAGAGGGGTGGGGGGAGTAATGAAGGAGAAAGAGGAAGTGGGGAGAGAGAGTGTGTAACAGAGTAGAAATCTCATCTTCCACTCCCACATCCACACTAAGAAAAAATGAAGTTGGAGTAGAGTCAAATACGAGAGACTGGAACTGCATCGTCAATTTTTCTTTTCCCACCCACTATTTAGCTGAACCAGAAAAAAAGAAAGTCATGGATTTAGTCCTACTTTCAGCTGAAAGCTGAAATCTAAAGCCACATTTCATTTATCCAATAGGCCCTTGGAGATTGGAGCGTAAAAGTGAGAAATGACAAATATACTAACGTAATGTTTCTCTATGCATGGTTGTCAGTTCCACATTTCGAGAACAAGGGTATTTTTGTATTTTTACAAATATCTAAATTGTGTTTTTTTGGTTAAATATGATGGTTGTATTTATTAGTAGACAAGCCTAGACTCATATATTTAAAATTTTCTAGTTAATTAGACTCTAGTCATGGCTAGGTTGAGTATAAGCATTAATTAGAGTCAAACCACTTAGTTCCCTTAAAGAGCTTCCTAATACTAAGTGTCATGAAGAGTTTAGGGCTTGGTAGGACCCTATTTAAATCCAACAAACCCTCAATGGCAGTCACCATTTCTCTTTAGCGTTTTCACTCATTTTTTTCATTCCATACTCTTCCAAATTTTCTCCTCCTTTCCTTGGTGTGCTAAAGTCTTGGAAAGCTCAAGTAATCTTGGTGGAGGCTCTAGCAAGGATTTGAAAGCCACTTCTTCCTTATTCTTCTCTAAATTCGTGGAGCATTGTGTAGGCTTCATCCTACCTAGGTATAACCCTCTAAATTATTATTTCCATGGATAAATTTTATGCATTCATGTAGGAGACCCCTCCCATGTCTACATCTAATCCTATAGATGGTGAAATAGGGGTTAGAGGACTCATTCCTAATAGTTCTATGAGTTAGAAATGTGTCATTTGGGTAGTTATGGAAGTGTTGCCACCAAGTGTTTGTCAAAATAACAACTTGGTCATTTAAATCTGTTTTTCATTTTTTGTACCCATGTGTAGCTTGGTTTGCATTAGGATAGGCCTATTAATTTCTAAGTATCATATCTAGAGGTGTGTATATATATACATATGTATTTATATAGAATAGATATGTGATATACATGTATATGTATTATATATGCAGATATGCATGTATAAATATAGGACTGATTTTGGAAAATGGTTTTGGATAATGGTATAGTGTGTGTTTATATATATATAATGTATAGAGGTGGTCAGGTATATAGTTATGTTTGAGTTCATTTTGTTAACTGTCATGTAGGGTAGTAACTGATTTAAGGGACTATGTATGTATCTGTTGGTATTAAGGAAGAGGAGGGAGAATAAGTATCAGTAATATAAGAAGGGGGTGAGCATGGTTCTGTTGGACTTCGTATTGAGTTGGCAGGACTGTCTTGGCTAGCAGAGGAGTCCCCTTGGCAGGACAGGCCCTACAGCAGGATGAAGTGAGTGTGGTCATATGGCCTATGAGAGAGTATGAGAGTGTCATATAGTGTGTGAACATGGTGTCTTAGGAGAAAGAAAAGCTACTGTCAGTGAGGCAATGGTGTCTTAGGAGAAAGGAAAGCTACTGTCAGTGAGGCAATGGTGTTAGTGTCTTAAAAGTCATGTGTTGAGAGTATATTGGTGCCTATAGGTCATTTGTGAATGTGACCCTATGTGTATTCATGAGTGTCTAAGGGAATTAGATGGTATCAGAAAAGTAGAGGGCTCGGGTTAGCCTTGGCATTGGCCATTTGGCTATAGGCCACATAATTTGTGAGTGTGGCCTTGCCTTGGCAAGGTAGTGCACTGATGTGTAGGGCTCAGGAAGAGCCACTGCAGGTGGTAGCATGCTTTAGCCTTGCATTTGTAGCAGGAGATGCCCTAGCTTTGTTTGATTAGTGGATAGGCCTATCTTAGTGGCATTGGCATTAGGCCTTAGTCACTTGGCCCTTGGCTAAGTACCACACTAACATAGGCAGTGTTAGTGAGTGCCCTATTTCAGTGTGTGAGTGTGTTTAGAGGAGTGTCTCAGTGTATAGTGTCATGAGTGAGCCAAATCTGTGAGGATTTAATATGTATCAGAGAGTATCAGATGAGGGGGGATTTCCTACAGCAGGAAATGAACATGGCCATTACACAGAAAAGTGCAAGCCTGGGACAGGCCATAGGCAGTGGCATGGCCATTTAGAGCAGTGCCATTTGGCTACTGCAGGGCTTTTGTCCATTTTGGCCAGAAAGAGTGTTGGCCAGGAATTTGCCACTATTTTGGGAGCTCGGGCTTGGCCATTGGCCTGTGTTCAGAATTAGTGAGGGAGTGAGATTCAATTAGTGTATCTCAGTGTAATTGAGTTACTGTCTAAGTGAATGTGAGTAGTTAATGTATCAGTTAGTTCCTATTTTAGTGTACGAGTTAGTTCCTATTCTTGAGTATCAGTAGTTCCTATTTTTAGTGTATCCTAGAGTAAACAAAGTAACAGTGTATCAAATGAAGAGGGGTAGAGTGAATAAGGGAGCTGAGAAGTATACATATATGAGTGTATCCAATGTATATATATATATATGTATGTGTGAGGGTCATATATATACAATATGTATATATATCCATGAATAGGTGTTGATACCAGATTTGGTAGTATGGGGCGGACATGAATGTAAGAGGGAATATGACAGCAGGCCAATTGGTCATAAAGGAGGGTCGGGGGAGTTCCTGTCAAGACCGGCACCCGGAGTATGTGCACGAGTGCGAGACAACGTCCCAGCCTACGCCGCAGAAGTGGCGTAGAAAGCTGTCTAGGTTTATTATCTAACAACATTTATAATATCAAAACTTATCGAGAATGGTCAACTCTGAACGGAGGACAAGTAATGACAATATAATATACTCAATCACAAATTCTAAGAAGGAAAGATGGTACTGAAAGATAAAGACAAAAAGATATGAAAATATCAACCAGAAGATCCACCACAGAATGATACAAGTCCAAAGTCTCTGAATCAACAATCTCAAATACAAATACTAAAATAATAACAAGCCAAAATGTAATCTGGAGACAAAGTCCAGCACCAAACTAAACTAGCTAAGCTACACTAATGCCTCAATGGCAGGAGCTAACCCCTGCTGAACTAGGGTCTACAAGTCTAAGCCAACTACATCATGGGGACCGTAGTAGGTAGGACACTCTTCTTTGCCATAATCTGTAAAATTTTGTCAACATATCCAGTCAGGATGGAACAAGCACAAAATCTCCAATAACAGTTCTAGTTAGACGATATTAAAAATGCAGAAGTAAATAGAGAGAATATACAAGATAAAATAATACATACATGAATCATGGTAAGGCATATCAAGACTGTAAATGAATGTAAGAGCAAGAGAACAGTGTAAATCATGTACATAAATCAGGAAAACTACTATCTATGTGAGTTTAGCACTAGTTTCAACATGTAATCAGCTTAAGAACTTGTACAGAAAAAATGGCCTGACTAATCATACGTGCGGAGTATGATTAACACTCACAGGAAAACAATATCTTATATAGGAAGGATTTGATCACATATCTACGCTAATAACCCAGCCCCTGACTAGTATAGTGGATCCAACCATTACACGTCATGACATGTATTCTATGAGAAGGTCGTGAGCTTTCACAGGAATTGTGTCTATATAATGCACAAGGAACAAGGAAAACTTGTACAAGATATACTAAGAAATACAAGGAATAACATCTCATGACGGGATCCAAACAAATACCAATCCGTGTGAACAATGTGTCAAGAGAACAAGGATATCTACACTAAATGCAGAAAACATAGACAATATCATAGAACAGAAATACTATCAGAGAATGTATTCGCCTGAGATCCGGTAGAAATATGTCAACAGTGTATCGAGATTCAGAGTGAAGTCACAGACCTAAAGATGAGATATACATGAGTTAAATAGGGTTTAACAGTGTAAGACACGATTTCCAGGGTATGCTGTGCAAATCTAGGTCAAACTCGGTCAGACTAAGTCACACCAAGTCATACTGGTCATACTAGGTCTAACAAAGTCAAACTAGATCAATCTAGGTCAAGGGTTGACCTATAATTGACTTTTGGTCAACTGGTCAACTCCTAATCCAATCTAGGTCAAACTAGGCTAATGGTTGACACACAGTTGACTTTCAGTCAAAATAGTCAACTTTGGTCAAACGGGGTCAAATCTAAGTCAAATACCCTATTCCTAGCCATTACCTACCAAGATACCATATACCTTGGTCCTATTGGTATCCCAATACCAATACCTTGGTTGGAAGTCAACTGCCTAGCTAACCCAAAATCCTAACATCTAACCTTAGTTACTTAAGCAAACCCCTATACCTTGAAGGTAAACCCAATACATTGCCTTAAAGGTAAACTCATTATCTTAGCTTGAAATAAGGTAAGCCCATTACCTTGGGGTAGTGTAAAACCAAGGTATTCTAAGATACCCACTAACCATCTAAACTCTAACTCTAAAATCTGTAACTAACCCACATATCCTAATATACTACTTGGTATCTCAAGATACCAAGTATCTTAACTCTAACATAGATAGACATCTAACTATTAAACATATCTAACTAAATAATTATCTAAACTTACTAACATAGACTAGCTAACATCTAAGCTAACTACTTAGGATACTAGCGTCTAAGTATAGCCATCTAACTTATATCTCTAAGCTAACATTTCTAACCATCTATCTAACTAATAACATATCCTAATATCAAACTAACACAAACGTAGACTAACACATACTCTAACATCTAAAATATATAGATATCTAACTATCCATTACTAACTCACCCACATACCACGCTAAACAAGGGTTAACCATAGACACAAGGGCTATGTAATGGGGCTTCAATGGGCTGCCAAGGGGCTGCTACTAGCAGCCCCAACTGCTGCTGTTGTTGTTGAATAAGGGGCAGCAATGTGCCACTTTGGGCTACTGCCGAGCAGCCTAGACTGCTGCTACAAACTGCTACAAAGGCAGTAGGGTATGCTGCTGTGGAAGGCAGCATGTTGCTGCTGTGGTTGCTACATAGTGCAGCCCCATATACCCCTCCTCTCACACTCTAAACATCCACACTCCCATCTACTCTCAAGCACAAATACACAAACGCTGTACTAACATATCCACACACATCCTCATCTCCACATTCTAACAAACACACACACACATACATCTCCCCTCCAATACCCTCAAGGACACTACAACACACTCATCTCCACATTCTAACAAACACACATACACACATCTCCCCTCCAATACCCTCAAGGATACTACAACACACACACTATATATATACATCAACCCCACTAAAGTATATATATATATATAACATATCAATTTATATATATCATAGCCTCTAAATCAGTCTACTATATGTTAATATACCTATATAACATACCTACATATAAAACATGGCTTGTAAGCCAAAATAGATAGATTCTAACATAGTATACAAAGGAAAACTAATCTAGACATCCTAACTATGGCTAAACTAGTCTCTAACAAGCACAAATCTGAAATTAGAAGTCAAAATGGTCAACGGGGCATTCCTACAAACACTTGGGATGTCTCCTTGGAATTTCTCCATGGGGGACACCAAATCTATCCCAAATTCCTATTGAGGACTCCAAATGGCCTCAAAAACATTTCTAATGGTGGTTCATGCATGGGGGTGGTCCTAATGGGTTCAAATATACCAAAAATGCAAAGAAAAGATAGATTGAGAGAGGGTTTTACCTATTGGGAGTTGTATCCCAATGATTTCACCAAAAGGACACGATTCCGACACGGGAATCCCTTACAAATGGACTCCTCACCTAGATCCTTACTCTCCACTCCAAGTAGGCACCTCCTCCTTAAAAAATTGGCTGGAATGGAGGAAGAATGGATTGATTTGAGAGATCAAATCAAGAGGGAAGCTCTCAAATTGGGGAAGAACTCTATTTGGGAAAAAATGAGGTTACAACCAAATAAAAGTTGGGATGAATCCCCCCCTTCAAGTGGCCGGCCACTATAGCCCTAGGTGGGCCATGGGAAAAGTTTGTGTTGCCCCTTATTTGGTCCCCTTGGGTTAACTTAAGTCAATGGAATGGGTTGTGGCCAAAAAGTTCAAGTTTCTAATCTCTAAATGGACTAACTAGTCATGTGGGATTAGCCTAATGGGTCAAGTTTGTGGGCCATACCTAGCTAATCTTTGGGTCATGTCTAAAGTCTAGGCTACCCGGGCCACTAACACAAGTCGAAACTAGACGAAATTCAAATCCGACTAAACTAATCCCCAAGATATAATATTAATAAATAAATATTCACAAAGATATTAGAATACGAAAAATGACAAAATTACCTTCATTATGAAAACAGGCATTTACAATCCTACACCTTTAGAAAAAATTTGTCCTCGAAATTCGAAACAGTTGTACTCTTCTCCAGGTCAAGCCCCCAACAATAAAGGCTACTAAATTTTATCCAAAGTTATACAATATGCAATTCTAGGAAACAAGAACAAACATGCATGATTTTAGTCTCTACAGTGTCATATTAGTGCAGTCTCTAATGGGGTTTTCTATTGATCTAGCATGATCATCACATATGAAAGCTAAGGGTACTAAGAAAGCAATCAAACAATCAATAGGTGGAAAGAAACAGGAAAAGAAAAAGAACAAGACCTAACCTCCTAGTCCATCACCTGCAATATTGGCCTCCTCGACCGCCATCGCAAAAGCCATGCCCTGGCGGGGTATATCTCGCTGCTGGTGCGGGGCGTGATGCGGTGCCACAGATGGCCTAGTCTGTGCTCCCTGAGCTGCACCAGTAACACGAGGGCATATGGGACACTCTCTTATCTGATGTCCAGCTGTACCATAATATAGGCATATTCCCAGCCTCTTCTTGCAAACCTTTCAGATACGACCGAGCTTCTTACAGAAGTTACACTGAGGGATATTCTGTATCTGCCTCTGCTGATGGTGCTACACATGCCGAACTGTTGCCCTGGCATGAATCTGCTGCTGGTGCTACGAAAAAGATTGATGTTGTAGCTGAGGACGTTTAGCAGCCCCCGTGTAATGCCCTAGTCCCAAAATACGTAGGACTAGGATACGTATACATGTCAGCTACGCATCGAGAGGACTCCAGCCCAGCTTGAATACGTATAAGCTGTCTGGTTGTTCTAGAATCAACTATATCTCAATCTACTAAATATCGGTAACAATAACGAATCAAGTACAGTAAGGCTGATCAGACCATAATTCACTGATTCTAGATTAGATAAACGTATTAGAGTGGATCCCCAATAACACGTTTATCATAAACAAGCTAGGAAAAAATGCAAGCTTGTAAAAAAGTAGGCTATAATAACAGTGAGTGTCTAATACTGGACAAAATATAAATACGGAAGAGAATGATAATAACAACAATTAATCATACCTGAAGTCTTGGTGCAGCAACCATCATCCATCAATATATCATACCTTCGTCTAATACCTGGAAAGATCACCAGGTCCTCAGGGGACTAGCAAGACACATAATATACATGCCTACTATATAGTAGATAACATGCGAGGAAGGATATGACATAGTACAAGAAATAAAGACTGCCGGACAATACAAAAATAAAATATAAGGGAAGTGGCATGTCGTCGAGAATCGTGCTGATAAACATGACTATGAGTAAATCGGGGTAAACCGCAGCTCGGTGGGGCTCATGGCCCTATAGATCGCAGCTCGGTGGCGGCTCACAACAGAGAGTGGTCAAGTATAGTCATCGTCTATCACAAGGTCCTCGCCTAGAGCTACGAGTCAAGTCAAGTCAAGTCAATAAGTCAACAAGTCAAGGCCAGGTCGATCATGTCAAGGAAAACCTAGCCTAGGATACGTAATGATAAATCTCAAGGTGCATGTCTACCACGATAGTCGTAACCAGTAAAGGTAGGAAATAGAACTAATTACGTGCACGTATAACAAAAATGATACTGATAAAGAGGAAGTAACTATAACATGAAGCTGAGGAAGTATGCGATCAAGAAAATAGAAAAGTAGCAATAGTATAAGAAATGCATGTAATTACTATAAAGCTTGGCAAGGTGTACTTGCCTGGTGGAAGCAAAATATCCCACAAACAACTCGTCAAATCAAAGAGTCTCAAAACCTGAACTCTCGCAAACGCCTACGAATACTGAAACAGACATTGCCAACATTCTTGGAATAAGTAAAACAGCTAGGATAGGCTACCCATAAGTCCAATTCTGGATACGAGAACAAAATGGTAATTTTGGGTCAAAATGGTGTCCGCCGTTGGACCCGCTTTGCACTGAAAAATGTGCCAGAGCGTATGGTCTCTAAAATTATCAAACTACATATCTACGGATTCGGTTTGACGATAAAAATCCAACAGTATGTCCAAAGTTGGATTTCGATGGCCGTGCACAAATTTGCCTGTTGGATCGGGTCGCGGGGCCCGCAAAACGGCGATCCGGTCAACTGTCTCAGAATCGGACCAAACTTGGCTCACAAGACCAGAAAAATAATACAGTCCTGATGGCGCTCGAGATGAGGAACATGCACAAAGTAATTGGGAATTTTTTGAAAAAGGTCGATACATCGTTCTTCAACGGATACAGGTCGAATTCGTCGCGCACACGCAACCAATTCGAATTTTGTCAAAACCCACACGTCCGCAAAGTCCGTACGCAACTTTTGATGCCTTTGGTTTGTGACAAAGTCGTCCAGTTTGTCGGGATGGACCCCGTATCGGGAATTTTTACGGTTTTTAAAATAGTTTTTCTATGATTTTGGAACTGATTTAAAACAAAAATTAATAAGCTAAAATAAAAACTAAAAATAGGGTTGTGATCTTGTATAAGTTGTCTAAAAGTTTGTACAAATAGGATTTCAAGTTGTTCGATCTATGGATCGAAAAAAGACTTCCAAAACAGGGTTAAGAAATGAATTTCTATTGTTTATATGACTCTGTTTCTGTGAGTTCTCTAGAATTCTCAAGAATTTTCACAAGTAATACAGGGAGAATTACAACAAACTATTTGAAGAGTTTGGTAAAGGGTCAACCCAGCTACACGTAGAAATTTATGGATCAAAAATCGAACGTACGTAGAGGAATAAAACTTACCGCGAATAGGGGGTCGGCTTAGGCTGCTGATGCACGCTACTGCTCTGTTTCGTGCGTGGTACACTGCTGGTCGGCCAACGACGGCTCCTACGACAGTGCGCAGGCGTCGTGCAGGCAGATGGGAGTTTATCGGGGGGTCAGTGTCGAGGGTTCACCGCACGAGGACGAAAATTGGAGTCGTGGGTTATTGGATAAAACCGACGGGAAGGATTTTTCTTTAATATTTGTAACCGAGATTTAATTTGATTCTTGATCAAATTAAATCTGGATTTAGATCAGGAGTATGATTTAGATGGGAGAGAATCTGTTGGGGATTTGAATGAAAAAAATTTGAAGAGATTTGGTTTAGATTTGAGAAAGATTTGAATTCAAAAAAAATTCCTACTTTCTATCTCTACTCTACGCGCGCGGGTTGGGGTCGGGTTTTTGCTTGGGTGAGAGGAACAGTACTTGCACTGTTCCCTGTTGGGTTTTTGTTTCTTTTTATTTTTGATATATATATATATATATATATATATATATATATATATTATTTATATATTTTATATATATATGTACATAACTTATATATTTTATATATATGTACATAACTTAATATATGTATACATATATATATATATATATCCCATTTATGCATACATAGTATATAAATAGCTGTAGGTGTTGGTGTGCACCATTTGTGACAAATACAAGAAAAATATTAAAAAAGAATTGTTGCAATATATAATTATTTATTTCTATATAGAAAATTTATATAAACAAAATCTGATTGTTATGAAGCCTAATTTGTACATATTTTCTATAACCTTATATGCGCACAATTTTTTGTAGCCTAAAATCTTCAAAAATTCACAAAAATGTTCTAAGGAAATCAATATCCTATTTTCAAACTAAAATACCATTTAATAGAAATAACATATTTAATATATTTAATCACCATTTTAAAAATATACTTTCCAGTCCTTTAAAATAAATATAAATATATACAATATGTATCTTCATGGACGTATTTGGACGAACTATATGACTACAAAGTCTTGGGTTTGGTTCAGGGCCAGTTTGACTAGTTTAGCGCAACCGGGTCTACTAAAAAAATCAATAATCTAATTACTAACTAATTAAATCATTTATATGGGTCAACTCGCAACTTTGACTGGTTTTCCTTGTTGGGACACACATATGGCTCGGTCTTCCCTACCAAGACCAAAACACTAGTCAAAGCACACCACTACACTAGCCGTGCCAAAATTTCTAGTCGATATGCGTCTCTAAATTTAACCATGACTAAGGCTCTATATTTATATAGTATTAGACTATTATAAATATAATCATATACATGCAAAATTATATTCAAACCTATTTAGCTGTACAACATACTAAAATAATATTCAAAATAATTTTACTAAGTCATGGAACCCCAACATGGTTTTCACAAGTGGGGTTGGCTAAGTTAGGGTCCAAATATATTTTATAGTCAATTCAATCTCGAAAAGTCAACCCATGAGTCTCTCGTACCATTCGCAAATAAATATCACATGGGAACTCGATTGAGTAGCACACCCCTGACATGTGTGTCGTAGACTCAAAATGGGTCAAAATTATATATTGGGTCAAATAATTTTGATCTATGTCGAGTTCCAAACTCACGTTAGAAGTTAGGTATAGAATTAACATAAACGGTCAAATGGCCTAATTTGACCCGAAGTTGTGCGAAGTCAAAAGAATGCTAGGGGACAAGTTTGGATGGTGGGACATAATATATCAAGTTGAAGGTGGACTTGTCTACTTCAAAACTCAAGAAGAAGGTTTCGAAATATTAGCATTTCTCGTGCTCTAAAAATCCAAGCTACGGAAATATATATCTATAGTCATAAATAAAATAAAATTTAATCTAACAAATAAAAATCATATAAAATAAAAATAAAAAATATAATTCCAAAAAATTAGGGTCCTTATACCTCGCGCTGCTAGTAGCCCCCGAGAACAGATCACGGTCCCTTTTGGGCTTCAGGCCCCACTCTCGCTCCACTTTGCGAGCCTCCGCAACGATCTTTATATAAGTCGAGTAGAAAGTAGGGATGAGGATCTTGATATCCAAGATCAACTCCTCTCTGAAGTGGCTCGCCTTGATCTCCGGGTCATGCTCCATGTACTCTGCATATCGGCTCAGCCTGCCGAACTCTACAACGTACTCCTCTACTGACAAACTCCCCTGCTGGAGGTTCTGAAACAGCTTCGCCAGGTCAATCTTGTCTGTAGGGAAAAAGAACTTCTTCTTGAAGAGGTCCTTGAACTCTGCCCAAGTATGCCCTCTCCAGCAAGAGTTGGCTTGTTCCTGAACCACGTACGAAAGATGGTACTGAAAGATACATACAACAAGATATAAAAATATCAACCAGAAGATCCAACACAGAATGATACAAGTCCAAAGTCTTTGATTCAATAATCTCAAATACAAATACTAAAATAATAACAAGCCAAAATGTAATCTGGAGACAAAATCCAGTACAAAACTAAACTAGCTAAGCTACACTAATGCCTCATCGGTCGGAGCTAACCCCTGCTGAAATAGGGTCGCCAAGTCTAAGCCAACTACATCATGGGGACTGTAGTAGGTAGGACACTCTTTCTCGCCATAATCTGTAAAATTTTGTCAACATATCCAGTATGGGTAGAACGAGCACAAAAACTTCACTAGCAGTTCTAATTAGACGATATTGAAAATGTAGCAGTAAATAGAAAGAATATATAAGGTAAAGTAATGCATACATGAATCATTGTAAGGCATATCAAGACTGTAAATGAATGTAAGAGCAAGAGAACAGTATATATCATGTACAGAAATTAGGAAAACTACTATCTATATGAGTTTAGCATCAGTTTCAACATGTGATCGGCTTAGGAACTTGTACAGAAAAAATGGCCTAGCTAATCATACGTGCGGTGTATGATTAACACTCACAGAAAAAATAAATATCTTGCACATGAAGGATTTGATCACATATCTACGCTAATACCCCCACCCCTGACTAGTATAGTGGATCCAACCATGACACGTTTTGACATGTATTCTCTGAGAAGGTCGCGAGCCTTCACAGGAATCGTATCTATACAATGCACAAGAAAAAAAAGAAAAACTTGCACAAGATATACCAAGGAATACAAGAAATAACATCTCATGACGGGATCCAGACAAATACTAATTCGTGTGAATAATGTGTCAAGAGAACAAGGATATCTACACTAAATACAGAAAACATTGACAATATCATAGAACAGAAATACTATCAGAGAATGTACTCGCCTGAGATCCGGTAGAAATATGTCAATAGTGTATCGAGGCTCAGAGTTAAATCACAGACCTAAAGATGAGATATGCATGAGTTAAATAGGGTTTAACAGTGTAAGACATGATTTTTAGGGTATATTATGCAAATCTAGGTCAAACTCAGTCAAACTAAGTCATACCAAGTCATAATAGGTCATACTAGGTCTAACAAAGTCAAACTAGATCAATCTAGGTCAAAGATTGACCTACAATTGACTTTTGGTCAACTGGTCAACTCTGGTCAACTCCTAGTCCAATCTAGGTCAAACTAGGCTAATAGTTGACTCATAGTTGACTTTCAATCGAAATAGTCAACTTTGGTCAAATGGGGTCAAATCTAAGTCAAATACCCTATTCCTAACCATTACCTACCAAGATACCATATACCTTGGTCCTATTGGCATCCCAATACCAATACCTTGGTTGGAAGTCAACTACCTTAATCTAGGTAAACATACCTTAGTCTCCCAAGGTACCAATCCTAGATATATAGTAACTATCTATATACCCCAAGCTACTAGCTATCCCACATCTAACCTTAGTTACTTAGGCAAACCCCTATACCTTGAAGGTAAACCCAACACCTTGCCTTGATGGTAAACTCAATACCTTATCTTGAAATAAGGTAAGCCCATTACCTTGGGGTAATGTAAAACCAAGGTATTCTAAGATATCCTCTAACCATCTAAACTCTAACTCTAAAATATCTCTAACTAACCCACATAGCCTAATATACTACTTGGTATCTCAAGATACCAAGTATCTTAACTCTAACATAGATAGACATCTAACTATTAAACATATCTAACTATCTACACTTACTAACATAGACTAGCTAACATCTAAGCTAACCCACTAACTACTTAGGATACTAGCATCTAAGTATAACCAACTAACTTATATCTCTAAGCTAACATTTCTAACCATCTATCTAACTAATAACATATCCTAATATCAAACTAACACTAACATAAACTAACACATACTCTAACATCTAACATTTATAGATATCTAACTATCCATTACTAACTCACCCACATACCACTCTAAACAAGGGTCAACCATGGACAAGGGCTATGCAATGGGGTTTCAATGGGCTGCCAAGGGGCTGCTACTAGCAGCCCCAACTGCTGTTGTTACTACTGAATAAGGGGCAGCAATGTGCTACTTTGGGCTGCTGCAGAGCAGCCTAGACTGCTGCTACAAACTACTACAAAGGCAGCAGGGTATGCTGCTGTGGAAGGCAGCATGTTGTTGCGGTGGTGGCTGCCTAGTGCAGCCCCACATGCCCCTCCCTCTCACACTCTAAACGTCCACACTCCCATCTACTCTCAAACACAAATACACACACACACACACACACACTATACTAACATATCCACACACATCCTCATCTCCACATTCTAACACACACACACACACACACACACACACACACACACACACATCATCTAAATCCCTCTCCACTCCAATACCCACAAGGATATATATATATATATATATATATATATATATATATATATATATATATATATATATATATATATATATATATATAAGTATATAAGCAAACCCCCCCCCCCTCTTTATTAATCAAGGCTCAAAATGCCGAAGCCTGACGCGTATATATATATATATATATATATATATATATATATATATATATATATATAAATATATATATATATATATATATATATATATATATATATATATATATATATATATATATATATATATATATGAAAAAACAAAAAAAAACAATATATATATATATATATATATATATATATATATATATATATATATATATATATATATATATATATTGTTTTTTTTTGTTTTTTCATATATATATATATATATATATATATATATATATATATATATATATATATATTTATATATCTATTTATATTATATATATATATATATATATATATATATATATATATACATATATATATATATATATATATATATATATATATATATATATATATATATATATATATCCTACATCAACCCCACTAAAGTATATATATAACCTATCAATTTACATATATCATAGCCTCTAAATTAGTCCACTATATGTCAATATACCAATATAACATACCTACATATAAAACATGGCTTGTAGGCCAAAATAGATAGATTCTAACATAGATATACAAATGAAAACTAATCTAGACATCCTAACCATGGCTAAACTAGTCTCTAACAAGCACAAATCTAAAATTAGAAGTCAAAATGGTCAATGGGGCATTCCTACAAACACTTGGAGTGTCTCCTTGGAATTTCTCCATGGGGGACACTAAATCTATCCCAAATTCCTATTGAGGACTCCAAATGGCCTCAAAAATATTCCTAATGGTGGTTCATGCATGGGAGTGGTCCTAATGGGTCAAATCTACTAAAAAAGCAAAGGAAAGATAGATTGGGAGAGGGTTTTACCTATTGGGAGTTGTATCCCAATGATTTTACCAAAAGGACACGGTTCTGACATGAAAATCCCTTGCTAATGGACTCCTCACCTAGCTCCTTGCTCCCCACTCCAAGTAGGCACCTTCTCCTTGAAAGATTGGGTGGAATGGAGGAATAATGGGTTGATTTAAGAGATCAAATCAAGAGAAAAGATCTCAAATTGGGGAAGAACTCTATTTGGAGAAAAATGAGGCTACAATCAAATGAAAGTTAGGATGAATCCCCCCTTCAAGTGGCCGGCCACTATAGCCCTAGTTGGGCCTTGGAAAAAGTCCATGTTGCCCCTCATTAGGTCCCCTTTGGTTAACTTAAGTCAATGGAATGGGTTGGGATCAAAAAGGTCAAGTTTTTAATCTCTAAATGGACTAACTAGTCATGTGGGATTAGCCTAATTGCAATAGCCTAATGGGTCAAATTTGTGGGCCATGCCTAGCTAATCTTTGGGTCCCATCTAGATTCTAGGCTACCCGGGCCACTAACACAAGTCGAAACTAGACGAAATTCAAACACGACTAAACTAATCCCAAAAATACAATATTAATAAATAAATATTCATAAAGATATTATAATATAAAAAATGATAAAATTACTCTTATTTTGAAAATAAGCAGTTACAGTTCCTGTGTTGCTAATAGTAGTAGGTAGGTAGGGGTTCCTGCCCAATAGAGGACAACAGCAGTAGCTGGATGTAGGCAGTAATGGCTAGGCCAATTGGCCACTATCCAAGGCATGATATGTGTGTATGTAAGAGTGAGTGTATCAGTTTATGACTGTGAGTGAGAGGGTAATAGGTAATCAGTTGGGACTGTGTGTGCGATGGAGAGAGAGCCATCAGTAGTAAGGGATTAGGAAATTATTTCCTGTACAGTTCAGTAAGATGGAAAGTTAGGGTAAAGGGTATGTTAGTAAGGTAGATAGTGCATATGAATAGGTACTAAGCTTTTACTTAACCATAGGCTACATACAAATCTAGCATAGGTAATACTAGGCAAGGAGGGTCTGTGCTTGGCCAATAGGCCAATAGGCCAGAATAGTCCTGACAACATAGGTTGGGGGCTAACTTGAATAGATAAAGCATCTTGAGTAGATAATTAAGAAATTACCTACAATAGGTAATGTGGGTAGGTAAGGAAGAGTTGCCTAAGTAGAGGTAATAGGCATTGAGGGTATGGACATCCATAAGACTGTATATAGTGTGGTAGGGTAAGGTAATATCATTCATAGGTAATAAGGTAATATAATGATAGTTTACCTAATATAGATAGTGGGTAATATATTGTATGAGGGTAATATATAGATACATAGATAGGTAATTGGATTTAGGCATTGCCTATATACTTAAAATGGGTTAACCTAACCTAGATTGACTTAGTTTGACCAGGGTTGACCAGTTGACCAAAAGTTAACTGTAAGTCAAATTTGACCTAGACTTGACCTAAATTGCATACCACACACACTAGAGAATCATGTTTAAGTCTATTAAACACAATTTAACATATGTACCTCATATATAGGTCTTTGTGACTCTACTTTGGATCTCGATTCACACTTATTGCTCTGGACAGCAGGCGAGTATATTTTATGATAGTTTCTATTATTTGATTACCACTATAATTCAAGTATTTAGAAATGTTACTTATGATTCTTGACACGATGGTCCACGGATTGGTATTGTCATTGGATCTTCAGTCGTAAGATGTTACCATAATTTATCGCAATGGTATCCGATACTGTCCTCGTTGGTATTGGTTAACATTGGATAATATTGGATAACACTGGAATACATTGGCTAGTAACGTGTCATGGTTGGATCCATCGTATCAGCCAGGATGGAAGAAATACTAGTTAGATATGTGATCAAGAACTATCGGCATGTAGTGTAAATCATTGGCTACTAGCTATCATATACTTCACGTATGGTTGAGCTAGCCTTCCTTAGTGTAAATTATTGAATCTCCCAAGTCGATCACATATCTAATTTGGTATTCCAAAACACATTCTATTATAGTTTCATACTTAGTTCACCAGCTACATTGCTCTATCCTTGATATGGTAGTTCCTCTTCTATTACTTTCTTGCTCAGATTACGTTTTAGATTATATTCTCTCTTTCTATTATACTATTGTCTTAGACATGTTTTCTTCATCGTAAATAGCATTCTTTTTATCATTTCTTTATAGTTTTTGTCAATTAATTGGAACTGCTATTTGGGTTGTACTTTGCTCCAATCCTGATTGGATAATATTTTTTAAAGTATTTAGAGGACTGACGACCATGCCCAGAAGATTTTCTTTAGATCCAGTGCTCGCTGAGGGTACACCTTTAGTAGTATTTTAGCTAGTAGCTAGGGTTACTTGACCTTGTCTCCAGATTATGAGTTTGAGATGTTATACTTATTCAGGACATGTATTAAATTACTTAAGAATTCTAGACTTTTTGTGTTATGAATTCTGTTGATATTCATTCTGTTGATATTCAATTTTATCTTCTTTATCATCTATCCAGATATCGTGCTTATTCTTCCCTTAGAACTTGTGATTGAGATATATATTTCATATGTCATATTATTCCTCCGTACGGAGATGACAGGTTACATTTCATATTGTTAGATGCTAGATAGTATAGACAACCTCTACAGTATTCTACCTCCGACACTGCAGCGTAGGCTAGACGTACCCACGTCCTCGTGCCCTTAAACATGGTACGGGTCGTGAAAATGGTTATAACACAGTGATGTCTTGTTGCTGTCACGACCCGCACCCGCTAAAAGGGCACGTGACGCGACAACGCCCAGCCCTCACCGAAAAAACGGCGTGGAACGCTGTGTATTTTCTAGTCTGACAACAGTTTATATATATAACAAAACCTGTCGAGAATATAGTCAACTCCGAACGGAGGACAAGCAATGAATATATATAGTGCTCAATCACAACTCTAAGACGAAAAGTAAAGACGGAAAGATAAAGACAACAAGACAATAATATATAACCTGTCAAGTCCAGAAACAAATAATATACAATGTCCGGTCTCTAAATACAGTCCAAATATAATACAGACTCAAAAGTAATACAGTCTCAAAAAGTAACTGGATACTAAGTCCAGTACAAAGACCTACTCTATACTATACAAGTGGTATGGTCTCGTCAGGCGGAGCTACGCCCTGCGGGACCAAGTCTAGGACCACTACGTCGTCCGGACCGTAGTAGGTACTGCAATCTCCCTCGTCGAAATCTGTAATATTTTATCAACAGTCCAGTCAGGATGGAACGAGTACATATATCTCATAACAGATCTCAAGATAGAATAAAAGCTATAAGACTGTAAATAGAGTATATACAATGAATCATGGAGTGTACATGTATGTATCATGGTATGGTAAGCTGTAAAGCTAGAGCTAGAACAAGAAGAATAGAACGGAATCATGGCATGTATACAAATCAAGGCAAGCTATATATCCAATGTGTGTGAGTAGTAGTTTCAGCTTGTGATCGGCTTGGGTACCTATCAAGAATCGGCCTGGCAAGTCATATGTGCGATATATGACTCACACTGTTCGGGAATGCGGGATGGATCTGATCACAGGCCTACGCTACTACTCCTCCTACCCCAACTGGTAGAATGGATCCAAATAGGACACGTCACTGCACGGGATTCTAATGAGAAGGTAGCTAGCCTTCTCTAGAATCAGTGACCATATATCGAGCAAGAGCTACAAGGGTGCTTGCACAATATATCCCAACCTAAGAAGGAGAAAACATCTCTCGTCGGGATCCAAGAATACCAATCCGTGAGAACCATGTGTCGGGAATAAGCATATCAACACTAAGTACATGAATCATAACAGTTATCATAAATTGGGAATAAGTATCAGAGAATGTACTCGCCTGTAAGATGATAAAATACGTCGACTGGATCAACCGCAGTGTCTCGAGGACCTATAGAGAACAAGACGTATCAATACTAAGTTTAGAAAGTAAAGTTAAATCAAATTAAATCCTATTTAGTCACTCTAGGTCAAGACATGTCTAGTCGGGTCAATCTTGGTCATGGGGGAACATTAGAAGTTAAATCGGATCAATCTAGGTCAAAAACTGGCTTACTGTTGACTTTTGGTCAACAGGTCAACTCTGGTCAACTCTAGGTCAACTCTAGGTCAACCCTAGGTCACTGGTGACTAATAGTTGACTTTTAGTCAACGGTCCAAGTTAAATTGAATTTGGAACTAATTTGGATAAAGTGTTGACCCATAGTTGACTTTTAGTCCAAAAAGTCAACCGTGGTCAACCGGGTCCAAGACTAGGTTTAGACAGCTAATCCTACTCATTACCAACCTATACAATCCATATCCAAGTCCATCTTGGACTTGGAAACTCAAATCTTAGCCATGGGCCAATTCCTATTTTACCCTTTTTAAGGGTAAAATTCTACCCTTGGCGATAATTCCGTTAGCCTACCTACGCTAGTTATTTTGACCCGATCTCCCTAGGGTAGTAGGGTACTATCCTATAGGTTCGTTATCTATCAAAATATCTAAGTAAAGTGGACGTTTAGTCCACCTTACGGCCCTTTGCAGAAATCTCGAATATTTCGAGATACGCACTGACACGACGCGATACCGGCGCCCTACGATCCCGATTTCCACCCGGAAGCTTACCCGCAAAATCTAAATCACGTAACCTAGGTCCACGTCAAGTTTCATCGCGATCCGATGCTCCGGGCTCAATTTCGCCCTCTAACTCGATTTCTAACAAAAACGCCTCTATTAACTCTCGTTCTAACTCCCCTTTGATTCTCGATTCTAGTTCCCCTTCTTCTCAACTCTTTTAATCTCCCTCTTCTTCTCTAATTCCTCTTCTTACTCCTCCCTCCTATTCTTCTTCAATTTCCTTATTTCTCTAAATTTCCTCTTCTCTAAACTTCTCCTCATTCTAAATCTTAAGCTCTTTTTTCCTTCTTCTTTCTTTCTAGTCTTCTTATCTATTCCTCTCTATACAAACCTATATATATATCTATATATATATACTTACATATATACTAAATAGGGGGGGGGGGGTTTATAGTGTGCACTGGGGTCAATGGGGGGGTGGAAAAAAGGGCTGCCTGGGCAGCCCTTGCTGCTGCTGCTGCTGCCTGCAAAGCAGGCTGCTGCTGCTGCTGCACTAAGCTGCTGCTGCTGCTGCATTAGGCTGCTGCTGCTGCTCTTGCTAATGCAGCTGCTGCTGCTGCTACTAATCCTCTTCTTCTCCTCCTCTTAATCCTCTACTTCTCTTTATACATATATATATATACCTATATATATCTCTCTATCTATATATCTATCTAATTCTATATATATATATCCATATATCTCTACACCTATACACACACACATATATACATATATACACACACACATACATATTATATATACATACATATACATATATATATACAAATACACATATACCTATATAATTTCACACACACACTCTCACACACACAACCACACCACCATTCTCATTCCCTCTCCCACCACTCTCTACACACACACACAAATACATACATACATATATATTCCTCTATATACATATCTATACATACACATATATATCCATATATATATATATATATATATATATATATATATATATATATATATATATATATATACATATATATATACCATTAACATATAATCCCCTCTTAATTAACCACTTAACTAGAATTCTAGAGAAAAGCCTACAGGGGCAAAGTGTAGAGAATTGAATTCTCTATACTTATTGTGAATGTCAAAAATGGAGAGGAGAATTAATGAGGGGTTTTAATGGCATACCTAACTTGCTTGGGAGGAAGAAGAAGCTTGGGAAGAAAAGAATTTGAAGAAGGAAGAAGACTTTGACATGAAGTAACAAAGAAGGGGGGGGACTTTATCCATGGCCGGCCACTCCAATCCAAGGGCTATTGGGTTGGGATCCAATAGCCCATAACCCAATAACCTAAGTTTGGTTCAAATTGAAATCGGGTTAGTTCGGTTTGATTTCGGTTTGATTCTAAACGACTAATTAAGTCTCTAAATTGACTAATTAAGCCATGGAAGTTAGGTTAATAATTTCTAGCCTAATTATGATGGTACATGGGCTAAGCCCAGCTAGTATGGGGGTCCCACTAGGGTCCAGGCTACCCGGGTCTCCAAATTGGGTCCGAATTGGATAAAATTCAAACCGACTCAAATAAATTCCTAAAAATCATATAAAATCAAATAAAATTCCTAAAATATTATTAAACTTGAAAATGACAAAAATACCCCTAATTTGAAAAACTGGGGGTGACAAATCTACCCACCTTAAAAAAATTTCGTCCTCGAAATTGAATGAGGGCTAACACAGCAATCATGAACAGAACAAGGAAGAAAAAGAAAGAATTTTACCTCAAGGCTCGAAGAGATATGGGAATCGCTCTCGCATGTCGTCCTCCCTCTCCCAGGTGGACTCACCTGGAGAGTGGTGTCTCCATGCAATGCGAACCAAGGGAATGACCTGGTTCCGGAGCACCTTCTCTCTTCGGTCCAAGATCTCGACCGACTTCTCTGGGTAACTGAGTGTCGGTCCCACTACGATCTCCGAGTGGTCTAAGACGTGACTGGGATCTGCCACGTACCGTCTCAGCTGCGATACGTGGAACACACTGTGCTCTCCCTCTAGTGCAGGCGGTAACTCCAGTCGGTAAGCCACTGCACCGACCCTGTCCAGGATACGGAATGGTCCGATGTATCATAGACTAAGCTTCCCGCCGCCACCAAAACGAATCGTGCCACGCGTCGGAGAAATCCGCAGAAAGACAAGATCATCAACCTAAGAACAAAACAAGACTTAGAGCTTGATCTAAAACAATCACAATCAGACTCAAATACTAGAAAAATCTAGACTATACCTCAAACTCCAATGGTCTTCGGTGGCTATCGGCCTAGTGCCGCTGCCTATCCTGCGCCACCCGAAGTCTATCTCTGATAATCCTGACCTTCTCTGCAGCATCTACCACCATCTCAGGGCCAAGCAAAACCCTCTCACCGACATCATCCCAAGACAAGGGAGTACGGCACCTCCGTCCGTATAGAGCCTCGAAAGGTGACATCTCTATACTGGCTTGGTAGCTGTTGTTGTAAGCAAACTCTACCAAGTGAAGGTGGTCCTCCCAAGATCCTCCGAAGTCCAAGACACAGGTACGCAGCATATCCTCGAGGGTCTGAATCGTCCTCTCCGACTGCCCGTCTGTCTGGGGGTGATATGCTGTACTAAACTTGAGCGATGTGCCCAAGCTAAGCTGCAAACTCCGCCAGAAGTGGGAAGTGAATCGGCTGTCCCGATCCGAGACTATACTCACTGGCACCCCGTGTAATCGGACTATCTGTCGCACGTACATCTCGGCCAACCTCTCCGTCGACAAACCCACTTTGAAAGGCAAAAAGTGGGCCGATTTGGTCAATCGATCAACAATGACCCAAATCGCATCCTTCCCTCCTGGAGAGCGCAGAAGCCCAGATACAAAGTCCATAGTAATATGCTCCCACTTCCACTCAGGAATGGGGAGTGGCTGGAGCAATCCACCGGGTCTCTGCCTCCCGGCCTTCACCTGCTGGCACACCAAACATCTCGACACGAACTGAGCCACCTCACGTTTCATGCCATACCACCAAACATGCTGTCTCAGGTCCCTATACATCTTGTTGGCTCCGGGATGCATAGAGTACTGAGAACGGTGCGCCTCCTGAAGAACCTCCTCCCGAAGTCCTCCGCTCGGTACGCATAATCTGGTACCATGCCTCAACGACCCATCCCCTGCTAAAGAGAACTCCTCCAACAGTCCCATCTGGACCTGCTCCCGGATGACCTTCAGAGCCTCATCCTCAAACTGAGCTGTCCTGACTCTGTCCATCAGCTCCGACTGCACCTGCAGACCCCACATCTGCGCCTCGAATCCAGGAACTATCACCTCTATGCCCAAGCTCTCCAGATCTGCCAGAAGGTGATGATCCATCGTCAAACACATAGCCACGGGATACCTACTCAAAGCATCCGCGACCACGTTGGCCTTCCCTGGATGGTACTGCAAGGATATATCAAAATTCTTCATCAGCTCTAACCATCGCCTCTGCCTCATATTCAGCTCCTTCTGGGTAAACACGTACTTCAAGCTCTTATGATCTGTATAGATCTCAACTCGCTCTCCGTACAGATAGTGTTTCCACAGCTTCAAAGCAAAGATGACCGCTGCCAGCTCCAGATCGTGGGTAGGGTAATTCCTCTCATGAGGACGTAACTGTCTAGATGCATAGGCAATTACCTTCCCGTGCTGCTGAAGCACACAACCCAAACCCCGTCCTGAAGCATCACTGTAGATCGTATAACCACCAGATCCAGATGGCAGCGTCAAGATAGAAGCGGTAGTCAACCTCGCCTTCAACTCCTCGAAGGCGGCCTGGCACTCATCGGACCAAACAAACTCCTCGTCCTTCCTGGTAAGGCGGGTCATCGGCTGGGCAATCCTGGAAAAGTCCTGTACGAACCTCCGGTAGTAACCTGCCAGACCCAGAAAACTCCGAACCTCTGCTACTGAGCTCGGCGTCGACCAGGACTCCACTGCAGAAATCTTCTTCGGATCCACTGAAATCCCCTCGCCAGAGACAACATGGCCTAGGAACTCCACGCGATCCAAGAAGAACTCGCACTTGGACAGCTTCCCATACAGCTGCTCCCTCCTGAGAGTGTCCAACACAATCCTCAGGTGCTCCTCGTGCTCCTCTGGTGTCTTCGAGTAGATGAGAATGTCATCAATGAAGACCACCACAAACTTGTCAAGGTACTGGTGAAATACCTTGTTTATCAAGTTCATGAATACCGCCGGGGCGTTGGTCAACCCAAACGACATGACGGTATACTCATACTGGCCATAGTGGGTCCGAAAGGCAGTCTTCGGAATGTCATCCCGCTTCACCTTCAGCTGATGGTACCCAGTACGCAAGTCGATCTTCGAGAACACCTTCGCGCCGCTCAACTGGTCGAACAAGTCATCAATCCTCGACAGAGGATACTTGTTCTTGATGGTAATGTTGTTGAGCGCCCTGTAATCAATACACAGACGTACCGTACCATCCTTCTTGGGGACGAAAAGAACTGGTGCGCCCCAAGGTGAAGAACTAGATCGAATAAAGCCCTTGTCCTCCAGCTCGTCGACCTGCTTCTTCAGCTCCGCTAACTCACTGTTGTTGATTCTATAGACGTGCTGGGAGATAGGCTCAGCACCCGGCACTAGATCTATAGAAAACTCAACATCACGATCTGGCGGCATCCCGGGCAACTCCTCGGGAAAAACATCCAAGAACTCAACAATGAGTGGATGTGGCAACACCGGCCCCGCCAACAACGCTCCGCAGAAACCATCTCCCTGCTCCACTGCACCCCTGGTGAACTCATACTCCGGCTCTCCCGACGGCCTAAACAGAATCCTGCCCCCTCTGCAGTCGATGCTAGCGTGGTACATGCTCAACCAATCCATACCGAGTACCACATCGTAACTCGGAAGTGGCATTACGAGCAGACACGCACTCAGCTTCCGGCCTCTCAAAGAAACTCTCCGCCCCTTGCGAACATTATTAACTAGGATAATGCCATTCCCAGTCATAATCTTGTAAGTCCTACCCAGATATTCAGCAATAATATTGTGCCTAAGAGCAAAAGAAACAGACACAAAATAGTGCGTAGCACCAGAATCAAATAAGGCTAAAGCTGGAAAAGAATCGAGCAGAATAGAACCTGCGACAACATCCGCAATAGGCTCCACCTCCTCGGCTGCAAGAGTAAAGGCTCTACCCTGACCACCCCTCTGCTGGCGGTGCTGAACGAACTGCTGCTGCTGAGTCGGGAGCGGACCTCGCTGCTGAACTACCGGCACACTAGCTGGTGCCCTCTGAACTGGTGCCCTCTGAGCAGCTCCAGTGACACGGGGGTTCTTGGGACACTCCCGCATCTGATGCCCAGCGGCACCACAAAAGAGACATAGCCCCAGTCTCCTCCTACAGAACTCGAAAAGATGACCGGGCTTCCTGCAGAAGTTGCACGGTGGATCATCCTGCCCCGGACGCTGCTGACTCCTCTGGACAGACGCTCTGGCCTGCCCCTGCTGCTGGTGATGCTGGAACGACTGATGCTGAAGCTGAGGGCGCTTAGCAGGCCCTGCACTGCTACTGGCCCCAGAAAACACATCTCGATCCCTCTTCGGCTTCAAGCCCAACTCCCTCTCCACCTTCCGAGCCTCTGCGTAAACCTCCGCATATGTCGCGTAGAAAGAAGGGATCAGGATCTTGATATCCCATGCTAATCCCTCCCTGAAGCGCTCCGCTCGTATTACCGGGTCACTCACCATGTACTCGGCATATCGGCTCAGCCGGCCGAACTCCGCCGCATACTCCTCTACGGTCATGCTGCCCTGCTGCAGGTTCTGGAACTGCCGCACCAGGCCAATCTTGTCCGTAGGGGAAAAGAACTTCTCTCTGAACAAGGTCCTGAACTCTGCCCAAGTATGGCCCTCTCCTGCAAGAGCCGGCTCATTCCGGAACCATGTCCGGGCAATATCTAACAACTGCAACCCAACCGCCTCGACCCTCAGGTCGGCTGCCAGGCGACAGGCCCCCATCTGGCGCTCGATATCCTCGAGCCAGTCATCAGCATAGATAATGCCCTCAGTCCCCTTGAAATCCCTCGGACCAAGCTTCTTGAAAGCCTGGATATCCCCGATTTTCGGCTGCTGCTGCTGCTGAACCTCCCTCTGTGGAGCCTGACGCTCCACTGCCGCCATAGCCAATCTGTGCGCATCCTCCATGCCCTGGCGTATAACCTCTGTCTGCCTCAACTGAGCCTCGTGCTGAGCCTCGTGCTGAGCCCGCTGGGACTCGAGCACCTGGTGGAAGAACGCTAGCATCTACCCCATGTCTGTGGGCAGAGGAGGCAATGGAGGAATAACTCCCATCATCACCGGAGGAGTCCCCTGCTGAGGAGGAAGAATACCCTCGGCAGCTCCCACTGTAGCCCCTGGCACTACGGGAAGAGCACCCGTAATGGCCCCAGGGACGTTCATAGAGGTAGCTGGAGGAGTACCCCCGAGAGCCCCAACAGAAGTCCCATCAGCCGGGGAAGTAACCGAAGCCTGTCCGCCAGAAGTGGCAGACCTCTCCGTCTCCCCGAGCCCCTCGCCAGGAGAATGAGTCATCAATATCCTGGAGACAAATTAAGAAGAAGATATCAATATGGCACATGAAGGCAATATCAAAGGAGGACAGCTAGAAAGCAGTAAATCAATATCAAAGACGGTAAGCAAGATAAGCAATGAGAGATCCTACTGTGATTGAGCACTCCTAGCATACTATTCTTATGGGTAACACAGGCTCGTAGTCAACACTCTAAGACGAGTGCCGCTATGATATCGCACTAATTGCGACTTCAGGACCTGCGTGGGCCACCACTAAAACGTGTCACGACCCGCACCCGCTAAAAGGGCACGTGACGCGACAACGCCCAGCCCTCACCGGAAAAACGGCATGGAACGCTGTGTATTTTCTAGTCTGACAACAGTTTATATATATAACAAAACCTATCGAGAATATAGTCAACTCCGAACGGAGGACAAGCAATGAATATATATAGTGCTCAATCACAACTCTAAGACGAAAAGTAAAGATGGAAAGATAAAGACAACAAGACAATAATATATAACCTGTCAAGTCCAGAAACAAATAATATACAATATCCGGTCTCTAAATACAGTCCAAATACAATACAGACTCAAAAGTAATACAGTCTCAAAAAGTAACTGGATACTAAGTCCAGTACAAAGACCTACTCTAAACTATACAAGTGGTATGGTCTCGTCAGGCGGAGCTACGCCCTGCGGGACCAAGTCTAGGCCCACTACGTCGTCCGGACCGTAGTAGGTACTGCAATCTCTCTCGTCGAAATCTGTAATATTTTATCAACAGTCCAGTCAGGATGGAACGAGTACATATATCTCATAACAGATCTCATAGAATAAAAGCTATAAGACTGTAAATAGAGCATATACAATGAATCATGGAGTGTACATGTATGTATCATGGCATGGTAAGCTGTAAAGCTAGAGCTAGAACAAGAAGAATAGAACGGAATCATGGCATGTACACAAATCAAGGCAAGCTATATATCCAATGTGTGTGAGTAGTAGTTTCAGCTTGTGATCAGCTTGGGTACCTGTCAAGAATCGGCCTGGCAAGTCATATGTGCGGTATATGACTCACACTGTTCGGGAATGCGGGATGGATCTGATCACAGGCCTACGCTACTACTCCCCCTACCCCAACTGGTAGAATGGATCCAAATAGGACACGTCACTGCACGGGATTCTAATGAGAAGGTAGCTAGCCTTCTCTAGAATCAGTGACCATATATCGAGCAAGAGCTACAAGGGTGCTTGCACAATATATCCCAACCTAAGAAGGAGAAAACATCTCTCGTCGGGATCCAAGAATACCAATCCGTGAGAACCATGTGTCGGGAATAAGCATATCAACACTAAGTACATGAATCATAACAGTTATCATAAATCGGGAATAAGTATCAGAGAATGTACTCGCCTGTAAGATGATAAAATACGTCGACTGGATCAACCGCAGTGTCTCGAGGACCTATAGAGAACAAGACGTATCAATACTAAGTTTAGGAAGTAAAGTTAAATCAAATTAAATCCTATTTAGTCACTCTAGGTCAAGACATGTCTAGTCGGGTCAATCTTGGTCATGGGGGAACATTAGAAGTTAAACCGGATCAATCTAGGTCAAAAACTAGCTTACCGTTGACTTTTGGTCAACGGGTCAACTCTGGTCAACTCTAGGTCAACTCTAGGTCAACCCTAGGTCACTGGTGACTAATAGTTGACTTTTAGTCAACGGTCCAAGTTAAATTGAATTTGGAACTAATTTGGGTAAAGTGTTGACCCATAGTTGACTTTTAGTCCAAAAAGTCAACCGTGGTCAACCGGGTCCAAGACTAGGTTTAGACAGCTAATCCTACTCATTACCAACCTATACAATCCATATCCAAGTCCATCTTGGACTTGGAAACTCAAATCTTAGCCGTGGGCCAATTCATATTTTACCCTTTTTAAGGGTAAAATTCTACCCTTGGCGATAATCCCGTTAGCCTACCTACGCTAGTTATTTTGACCCGATCTCCCTAGGGTAGTAGGGTACTATCCTATAGGTTCGTTATCTACCAAAATACCTAAGTAAAGTGGACGTTTAGTCCACCTTACGGCCCTTTACAGAAATCTCGAATATTTCGAGATACGCACTGACACGGCGCGATACCGGCGCCCTACGATCCCGATTTCCACCCGGGAGCTTACCCGCAAAATTTAAATCACGTAACCTAGGTCCACGTCAAGTTTCATCGCGATCCGATGCTCCGGGCTCAATTTCGTCCTCTAACTCGATTTCTAACAAAAACGCCTCTATTAACTCTCGTTCTAACTCCCCTTTGATTCTCGATTCTAGTTCCCCTTCTTCTCAACTCTTTTAATCTCCCTCTTCTTCTCTAATTCCTCTTCTTACTCCTCCCTCCTATTCTTCTTCAATTTCCTTATTTCTCTAAATTTCCTCTTCTCTAAACTTCTCCTCATTCTAAATCTTAAACTCTTTTTCCCTTCTTCTTTCTTTCTAGTCTTCTTATCTATTCCTCTCTATACAAACCTATATATATCTATATATATATACTTACATATATACTAAATAGGGGGAGGGGGGTTTATAGTGTGCACTGGGGTCAATGGGGGGTGGAAAAAAGGGCTGCCTGGGCAGCCTTTGCTGCTGCTGCTGCTGCCTGCAAAGCAGGCTGCTGCTGCTGCTGCACTAAGCTGCTGCTGCTGCTGCATTAGGCTGCTGCTGCTGCTCTTGCTAATGCAGCTGCTGCTGCTGCTACTAATCCTCTTCTTCTCCTCCTCTTAATCCTCTACTTCTCTTTATACATATATATATACACCTATATATATCTCTCTATCTATATATCTATCTAATTCTATATATATATATATCCATATATCTCTACACCTATACACACACACATATATACATATATACACACACACACATACATATTATATACATACATATACATATATATATATACAAATACACATATACCTATATAATTTCACACACACACTCTCACACACACAACCACACCACCATTCTCATTCCCTCTCCCACCACTCTCTACACACACACACAAATACATACATACATATATATTCCTCTATATACATATCTATACATACACATATATATCCATATATATATATATATACATATATATATACCATTAACATATATAATCCCCTCTTAATTAACCACTTAACTAGAATTCTAGAGAAAAGCCTACAAAATAGGGGCAAAGTGTAGAGAATTGAATTCTCTACACTTATTGTGAATGTCAAAAATGGAGAGGAGAATTAATGAGGGATTTTAATGGCATACCTAACTTGCTTGGGAGGAAGAAGAAGCTTGGGAAGAAAAGAATTTGAAGAAGGAAGAAGACTTTGACATGAAGTAACAAAGAAGGGGGGGACTTTATCCATGGCCGGCCACTCCAATCCAAGGGCTATTGGGTTGGGATCCAATAGCCCATAACCCAATAACCTAAGTTTGGTTCAAATTGAAATCGGGTTGGTTCGGTTTGATTTCGGTTTGATTCTAAACGACTAATTAAGTCTCTAAATTGACTAATTAAGCCATGGAAGTTAGGTTAATAATTTCTAGCCTAATTATGATGGTACATGGGCTAAGCCCAGCTAGTATGGGGGTCCCACTAGGGTCCAGGCTACCCGGGTCTCCAAATTGGGTCCGAATTGGATAAAATTCAAACCGACTCAAATAAATTCCTAAAAATTATATAAAATCAAATAAAATTCCTAAAATATTATTAAAATTGAAAATGACAAAAATACCCCTAATTTAAAAAACTGGGGGTGACAGTTGCCTTAGAGATTGGAGCATGAAACTAAGAAACAGATCCTTGTTCTTGTCTAGTCATGTCTTGTTCTTGTCTTGTATTGTTCCTGTCTTGTCTTGTCTTGTTTATGTTTCACTTGTGCTAGTGAATGACTAGAGGCTATGTGTTGTTTAGGAAATGCTCTACAACTCGGTCCTTGTTTGGTTACGGTTTGTTGATCGGATCCAGAGTAGTCACTACATTCTCTAGTTACTTGTCGCCCTACCATGTACTTACATGCTACTTTTGTTTACTTTACATGATCATATTTACATGCTCACATGTTCCTGTTTATTAACATGTTACCAGTTTTCTTTTATGCTTTCTGAGGTACCTTTACTTTATTTTTGGTTGTTCATATTGCCTTTCCTTCTATCTTTATTATGCTTACATGCTAGTTTTTAGTTCATAGTTGGCTTCCTTTGTGGTATTTACTATCTAGGGTCTGATCCCACTGGTTTTGCTTGGTCAGATCTGGTAGCAGAATCAGAGGATCTACGGTTAGTGGGTGTTCTTTTCCTCTTACCCACTAGTTTATGTATATATTTTTTATAGTGTTTAGCCACCAAGTATGTGTTTAGCACATGTTTTAGACCTTGACATCTAACCTACGAGCATATCATGATTTGTATATTTTATACTGCAGCTAGAGCTGATAATGTATGACTTATACTTTTTCTAGTTATTCATTTTGTATTACTTTCATGATCATCTATATACTATTATTGGGATGCTTTACTGTCTTATATGTCCGATGATCATACTTCTTGTACTTTACTTATTTGCCTGTGATTAAGATACCTAGGATTGCTTAACCTAATTATGACTATTTAATTGTAGAGTAACCCGCATTTCTCTATAGTCGTGATCGTATCTTGGGGTACTGGAGTACTTTCTTATACGTAGCTAACCTAATTCTGCCTCCACTCTCCAAAATTCTGGTTTTGGGACGTGCCAAATAGGAACTCTATCGTAGGATGACATGCATGGAGTCCCGTTGAGGAGCCATGGGGTCAACACCTCTCATCATCCTAGAAGGGGAGAATGTTGGGGTCCAGCCTCGATTCAGGTTGCATGCAAGGATAATCTTGGCATCGTGAAGTGCCATCAGGAGTTGCCATCAGGAGTCGTAGGCAGAGTTCTGTTGAGAATTGGCCGAGTTCGATCCAAATTTGATCAAAACACTGTTATGTTCTAACAAAACATGCTGGCCTAGGCTAGCAGAGTTCGCTTATTGTCGGTCTAACAGGAAACATCACTAGTGTGGGCCCCAAATCGACATCCAATATCTGTGTGATCAAATTTTGATGTTTAAGATTAGTGTTGGACTATTTTAGGATTTTTTTTTCTAAAACCTTAAATAGGTTTTTCAACACACACACACACACATACACACACACAAATATATATATATATATATATATATATATATATATATATATATATATATATATATATATATATATATATATATATATATATGTTTTGAGGGTGGTTGGCATGACAAGCTTAATACGGGAGATTCATGGTACATGTTCAAAGAAAAGCTAAAAGAAAGTCCGTACTTTACTCTTAGGGCTTGGCGTTCGAGACAGTTGGAAGAGATCTGTTTGAAAAATTGTCTTATTTTTTAAGGGCGATCACTACGGGGTTGGGTGAGCGATTTTATTGTAATCTCCTTGTTTCTTCTTGATTTTGGTGAAAGAATTGAACGTTTGGACAAAGGGTTCAATATGTTTGTATTTAATCTTGTATAATTTGGGAGTTATAAAGATTAAAATTTGTCCAGGTGACGTAGTCACCGAAAATATTGTGTTTGTTCTATCTTGACATTTTTGTTAGAATTTGTTTCTTTATCTTCAGGCAGGTTGGCATCGCTTCCATGTGACCGTGTCTGTGGACAACTTCTGTTTAGGTCAAACCACTGTGAACAACAATTCTGTCCTCTTCTCTGTCAGCTCAGTTTTTCAGCTTTTGAGAAGATGTGGAAAACCAACATTTGGAGAGACCCTACGGGGACAGAATCTGTATTTCAAAATTGTCCTTCTAATCTTGATGAACTAAACAGGAGACAAGTGTTAGCTAATGCTCAGCTGAGAGCAAAAGCTCAACCCAACCATTATTTTAGTCCCACATCGGTTGGACAAGAGAAATAAGTGTGTATATATTACTACTCCCTCTTTTGCTTCATTAAAAGTTGTGTGTGGGAGCTCCATGGGCCACACGCGCGCGCCGCCGCCGCCGCCCGGACCGGCTCAGTTCGGTTCGGTTTGGCGTGCGTAACGGGTGCGGGTACGTGCCCACGTCTGTGGGCGCCGAATGTCGATTCGATTTTCTCTTCGGGTTTAGGCCGAGACCCTAAAAGATTTTTTTGCTTCCATTTTAAAAATTCTGACCGTTACAAATTTTTTAAATTCCATGACGTTCACTATTCAAATTCCGCCCAGGTTCAATGAACCATGTGCTGAAAAATATTTTGTAACGTTCATTTTAATTGACTCATTAAATTTGTCATTATTCTCCTACGTTGGAAAATGCCTATATATACCTTGTCTCATTCCTTCATTTTTTACACACAAAAATTGTTTTCCCTCTCTAAAATTCTCGTCCTCTCAAGATCACTGCTATTTTCTATTGCTGCTCTGGACGGAGCTAAGTCGGGGTCATTCTCTCGACGTCGTGTGCGGCAATGAGATTCCGGTGGAGCGGGGATTTTACCACTAGAGGCGTTCGGATTCAGTCTGCACATAGACCCGAGCTAAATCTTAGGGCAGTGCTACGTGCACGACTTCTCCGGAGGTCGGTAACAATTTAATTATAAATTTTTTTATTGCAGATTTAAACCGAAGTATTATTGAAGAATTTCCAACAATCTAAGAGTTAACTAATTGTCTAATATTTTAAGTAAAACTTTGTCTATTAAGTTGAAATGTTTTCTTGTCTAAACGTTTGCTTGCTGAAACGTTTGCTTGCTGTTGAAATATTTGCTTGCTGAAACGTTTGCTGTTAACTTTTACCAATATTTTAACATTTGCTTGCTTAAACGTTTTGCTTGCTTAAACATTTGTTGAAACGTTTTGCTTGCTGTTAACTTTTGTTGAAACGTTTTGCTTGCTTAACTTTTACCAATAACATGCTTGCTTAACTTTTGTTCAAACGTTTTGCTTGCTTAAGCATTTCCTTGCTGTTAACTTTTACCAATATATTAACAAAATTTGGTGTTGTTAACTTTTACCAACATTTGACTACCGGACAAAAAGCGATATTAGCCTATTGTATCAACAAATTTGTTCAAGAAATATTTATTCTTACTTATTTATTTGCTTACCATTTTTATATGCTATTGTGAACGTTTTCACAATTGTCTCTGCTTAAACTTTTCCTACTGTCTAAGTAAGTCAACAACTCACTACTGATAACATTCTGTTCACAAAATACTGTTACAATTTTGTTAAATTTACTATTTGTTAACAATCTTTGTTAGAATATTTTTGTCAATCCTAGTTTTTCTTTTACTCAATATTCCAATTTAGATTAAATCAAACAATTAATTGATTTAGTAAAATTTCTTTAATTTTAAAGTTCTAAAGTTAAGATTTGTTTGGGAACAAGCCGAAAGGGCCCTTCTGTCAACAAGGCGAAAAATTATCTAAGCGACCGGTACTTAAGTGTTCCTAGTGAACCTCCGCTTGCTGGGATCCGGCCCCTATAGCTAACCCAACCTTATCAAAACTTGAAAAACTAAATTTTGAAGGTAGATTACTAAAATCATTTTAATTGTTAATTTTTGCTTAAAACCATCTTATTGAGTAAATATATTACAGACCTGAGAAAACATGACTTCCAAGGAAGAGACTTTTTCTGTAAAGCCTGCAAAATTTAATGGCACATATTTCAAGAGGTGGCAGAGCCAGATGAAATTTTGCTTACCACCTTAGGCCTGATTTCAGCCATTGATGGGTCCACACCCATCTCAAATGATTGTGATGAGACTGAGTCTGACGTAGGGGTATCCAAATAATCCTCCTCCTCTAAACCTAAGACCCCTAAGGAAATAGACTACCATTGCTTTTACAGAATCTTAAGCGCTATGTCTGAGTCTCTCTACGACATATTTTTTGAATATAAAAGCGCTAAAGAACTCTGGAATGCTTTGGAAGATGAGTATGGTTGTGATGATGCTGGAATTGATAGATTCAATTCCACCACATTCAACCAATATGTCATGGTAGATAACAAACCTATCAATGACCAAATTCATGAGTTCCAAGAACACCTTAGGCATGCTCAAGCCAAGGAAACCTTCTTTTCTACTGAGCACAAAATAGGATGCTTGATAGATAAACTCCCTTCTTCCTGGTCTAAAGTGGCAAAGGACCTACTACATCTATAAGGATCTATTACGTACTCTCAAGCTCTACAGAGAATTAGAACAGAAGAGCAATATAGGTCCAAGACCAAAGCTAGGTCAAATGCCACAGCTAAGGTAAACCTTGTAGAAAGCCATGCAAAACCTAGATCAAACAACCATCTCAAATCCAAAAAAAACTCCTTAAAAAAGAAGCAGAGTTTTCAACCTCCTCAGCAAAACCATCCTCACCAAAACCATCACCACCAAAACCCTCAACCCCAAAAACCTAGAAACTTTGGTCAGACTCAGGATCAAAGAAGATTTTGTTTTGTGTGTGGTAGAACCAACCATACAGCCATCAACTGTTTCCAAAGGAAGAAAGAACCTATCCAGAACTCCTTCAAAGGAAAAGGCAAGCCAGAGGCTAACATGATTCTGAATGGGTCTTCCAGCTCCTTCAGGTCAGTAAGCTTTCAACCTGTAGTAAACCTGTCTTTCCATTCTGATGATTGGTGGTTAGATTCTGGAGCTAATGTTCACGTTTCATTTTATCGCTCTTGTTTTTCAACCTATCAGAAATTAGGTGGAGGAGGCGTGACTCTAGGAGATGGCTCAACGGCACAAATTGTAGGAAGAGGAAGAATAGATCTGAAGATGACATCAGAAAAAATTCTACCTCTCCATGATGTGCTTCATGTGTCGTCTGCTAGGAAAAACCTTGTTAGTGGATCCCTCCTTGTAGCCTTAGGATACAAAATTGTTATGGAGGCAAATAAAGTAGTTTTCTCTAAGAATAATTTGTTTGTGGGGAAAGGATTTGTGAAAGATGGACTCTTTATTTTAAGTACCATGAATAAAATTTTAAATCCTTCTTTTGTTGCAAATATTGAATCATCAAATGTTTGGCATGGTAGATTAGGTCATGTGAACTTAGGATCTATTAAAAGGATGATGAACTTAGATCTTATACCTAAGACTCCTATAGATGATGAACACAAATGTGAGAGCTGTGTTCAAGCCAAACACACAAGATTACCTTTCAAATATGTTTATAGAGATTCTGAACTCCTAGAACTTATCCATAGTGATGTTTGTGATTCCAATAGGGTCTTGACCCGAGGTGGTAGGAAATACTTTGTTACTTTTATAGATGACCATTCAAAATATTGTTACACCTACCTCCTTAAGACCAAAGATGAAGTTCTAGACAGATTCAAGGTCTATAAATCTGAAGCTGAGAAACAGTTGGATAGGAAGATTAAGATCCTTAGATCAGATCATGGTAGAGAGTATACCTCAAATGAAATGACTAACTTCTGTGAAGAGCACGGAATTATTCATGAGGTAACTGCTCCTTATTCACCACAATCCAATGGAGTTGCTAAAAGGAAAAATCGCACTCTTTTAGATATGGTTAATGCCATGCTTCTCAGCTCAGGTGCCCTTGATAATCTTTGGAGAGAAGCCTTATTGTCAGCCTGTTATATTCTTAATAGGATACCCAATAAGACTAATGATAAGACCCCATATGAATTATGGAAAGGTCGGACCCCTAGGATTAATTACCTCAAAGTTTGAGGATGTCTAGCTAAAGTAGGAATTCCTGAACCCAAAAAGAGGAAGATAGGACCTAAGACTGTAGATGCTGTATTCATAAGATATGCCCTAGATAGTAATGCCAATAGATTTCTTGTAACCCATTCTGAAGTAAATGAAATCTCTAATAACACAATCATTGAAGCTAGAGATGCAGTTTACTTTGAGAAATTTTTCCCTTCAATGATAGAACCCCTTCATCTTCCTCTAACCCTTCTCTTACTCCGTCTACTAGTTTTCATGACCAAATGTCTAATTCTCAATCTGAACAAGTCATAGAACCTAGAAGGAGTAAAAGAGAAAGGATTGAAAAGAATTTAGGAGAAGGATTCTTCACTTTTTTTATAGAGGGTGATCCCTCAACTTATGAAGAAGCCATATCCTCTCCTGATGCTCCTTTCTGGAAAGAAGCTATTAACAATGAGTACAACTCTATCATGGAGAACAATACTTGGTTTTTAGCAGACCTTCCTTTAGGTAGCAAACCCATAGGTTGTAAGTGGATTTTCAAAAAGAAACTTAGAGCCGATGGTACCATAGAAAAATATAAGGCTAGATTAGTAGCCAAAGGTTTTACCCAGAAGAAAGGATTAGATTATTTTGATACCTACTCTCCTGTAGCTAGAATATCTTCTATTAGAACCCTTCTAGCTTTAGCATCCATTCATGATACGCTGATCCATCAAATGGATGTAAAGGCAGCATTTCTAAATAAAGATTTAGAAGAAGAGATATATATAGAGCAACTTGAAAGTTTTATTGCTAAAGGTCAAGAAAAGAAGGTTTGCAGATTAGTAAAATCTCTTTATGGCCTAAAGCAAGCTCCCAAGCAATGGCACAAAAAATTTGATAAAGTTATTATAGAATTTAGTTTTGTGCCAAATGAATATGACAAATGTTTGTATTCTAAAAATACAAATAAAAGTTATGTTATTTTATGCTTGTATGTTGATGTCCTTCTTATTCTAGGATCTTCACTAGAACTGATAAATAACACTAAGAATTATTTATCTAACCAGTTTGACATGAAAGACCTAGGTGAAGCAAACATGATCCTAGGAATGCAAGTGTCCAAATACAAAGAGGGTAATACTCTATCTTTAGCATATTCAATTGAGAAAATGCTAAGAAAGTTTGAGTATTTTGATAAAAAATCTGCCCTTACCCCTTATGACAGTAATGTTGTTCTCAAGAAGAACGAAGGATCACCTATAGAACAACATAGATATTCACAAATGATTGGGTATTGGGTCCCTTATGTACATAATAAATAAAACTAGACCTGACATTGCATTTGCTATTGGAAGACTAAGTAGGTACTCTAGTAACCCAAATCAATCACATTGGACTGCATTGGACAGAGTATTTAGATATCTTAAGGGAACTCTAGATTATAAACTTCATTATACTAGACACCATGATATCATAGAAGGTTACTCCGATGCAAATTGGGTAACCGATTCACATGATATGAAATCCACTACTGTATATGTTTTTATCCTAGCAGGGGCTGCAATCTCCTGGGGATCATGTAAACAAACTATCATAGCCAGAAGTACAATGGACTCTGAAATGATAGCTTTGGATACTACCTGTACAGAAGCCGAATGGCTCAGAAATCTTATTATGCATATACCTGTTTATGTTCATCCTATTCTTGCAATCTCTATAAACTGTGATAATAAATCTGTTATAGAACTACTAAAGCATGATTCTGTGAATGCTAAGATGAACAGGCACCTGTAGATGCGCTTCAAGTCAATAAAGAGCCTATTGGGCAAATATATGGTTCTTGACTATATAAAGTCAGAAAAGAACCTTGCAGACCACTTGACGAAGGATCTGTCTAGGACATTGATCCTAGAATCATCGAGGGGGGTAGGGTTAAGCCCATAGTATAGTCACCAGCAGTGGCAACCCAACCGAGTCTGACTGGAGATCCCAAGAAGCCGGTTCAATGGATAGAAACAAGCTGGACTAGGTGACTATTATGGAACACTGACCTTGAGATTAAATTCTCTTTAAAATAAAAGCCCAGGAGGCTGTACATGTGTACATTGATATCCCATCCCTATGGTGATAGTGTTCCTTGTGTGATATGTGTAGGATGAGTTTAAACTCTTAATAAGTCCAAGCATGTTATGCAGGGTTGATTCCTATCACCAACCCTTAAGGACTTACCTATATGAGAGGTCATGAGGGCCACGACTATGGGACAGGGCGATCCTAGACAACTCTCATGAATGTGTAAAAGTGTACATGGCCAAATCAAATGCGCCATCCGATAGACCCATGTACCTCTAGCGTACTATGTGTGCTATTTTATGAGTCTGGTTCAAGAAGACTGATTCAAGGCGTAGTCCATCAAGCTCTTCTTCAGACAAAGATAATAGTCACTATGTGAGATTCAAGGCTGTAGTCCACTCATAGTATACAATTGTCCAAAAATTCTCTTATTCTTCTTTTATCTTTCTGTCTTCTATTATCTTGGAACTTGAGCTTTGGGGGGGGAGGAGATTGTTAGCTAACACTACAAGAAAATGCATCATCTGCGACATAAGCAATATGTAGCGCAAAGATGGATTTATGTCGCCAAAGCTTTTCTGCGACATATCTCACTGTGTCGCACATGTGTCTCGCCGTAGCCTTGTTTGGGAAAGCATTTGGCGACACGAACATAGCATGTCGCAGAAAGTGTCCACTTTTGGTGACATGTCATACTTTTTTTATAAAAATAACTTTTGGCGACATCTTTCTTCTGTGTCGCAGAAAGGTCATATATTGGCAACATAACATATGTCGCAGAAAGGTTACACATTGGCTTCACAATTTAATGTCGCAAAAGCTAATGTTGCCAAATATAAGAACACTTCCAGCTACACAAGTTGATGTCGCAGAATCTAATGTAGCCAAATATAAAAACACTTCCGACTACACAATTTGATGTCACAAAAGGTAATTTATAATTTTATATTAATTTATCATAAGAAATAATAATTTTTCCCCGCATATATGTTAAACATAGATATAAACCTTACTTCGAAAGTAAGGTATGAACATTGAAATTTGCATTCATAGAACTTGAAATTAAAAAACAACAAGTTGTCATACACAACATGATATCCAATATAATATCTTCAAACATCTCTTCATAAAATAATCCAATAATATAAAAAAAATTGGCAACTTCAAGTAACACATTCAAGAAAAATCGTATTGTATTCCACAAATGTACTGCATTCCGGCTAGACCACTATAATGTAAACAAAAATACATGAATTCAATCTGTTCCCCAAAAATTAGCCAACAATAGTTTATCTTTTCATTGCATACATTAGTTTATCCAAAATAATGATATATCTCCTTATAAGAACACATTCCCAAAAAAAAGTTTCTTGTCCATGTGATCCTGCAAAAAAAAAAAAATGTAAGTAAAACAAAATATATGCTAAAAGAATGACAAGTATCTATGAAGACTAAAAAAACATATGAACACATATAATATTGTATTTTATTTCACACACAAAAAAAACTTAGTAAAGAAAATATTTACATTAGTCACTCCCAGAATGTTGTTTACAATAAAACCATATTAAGTAAACAGTAGAGAGAATGTGTTGAAGTTCCTAGTGCTCGATTGGCTTTTAATGAACTTATTTAATCAGTTTTTCAATAGACATTTATAAATGGGGTTTAAAGTTTCAAATTGGTGTCTAGTGTACAGGTTTAAATTAGAATGTTGCACCAATGGATTGATATGCATATTAGTGTGCTAGTGTACTTATGTGTGTAGAATTCGCTTGAAGGCCAAAGAAATAGGAAGATATAGGGTCTCCTTGTCAAATTGGTGTCTAGTGTACATAACTGAGTTGATCAAATAGGGAAATACCTAATAGGGAGATACAGAAATTTTTCTCTGATAATGTCTTGTCAAATAGGGAGATACAGATATTGGAACAAAATGCAATTGGAACAAATACAAGTAATTATTCTTAAAAGTAGAGTTACTGGAGCATAATGTAATTACAATAAAATGCATAATATTATTTGAAAAAAAACCAAAAAAATGATGAAACGTCTAAAAAAATATAGACATAACTTAAATATATACTGTTAAAGGCTTTTTTATTGATTACATAAGTTCCCCTGGAGGTAAAGGCTTTGTTATTGATGCTGTTGTATTCCCCTGGAGGTCAAAAGTCCCTTTTCATGAGCTCAAATCTGGATTCATGCATCCATATATATCTTTTATTTACAAATTTTATAAATCCACTTAAAATGCAGCAGAGGGATATAAAAGGGGGAAACTACAATGAACTGGGAAGAAAGATAATCAAAAAGGGTGTAAGGAGTTATCAGTAACAGAGGGATATAAAAAAGGGAAGCTACATTGAATCTGGATTCATGCATCCATTAGGGTCTTAACTAGACAATCCCATACTTGATGTCAAAGGGCATTAAATCTATTCCTACTACCAGTATATCAGGGTTTACATTTCAGTGAAGAGGTGGTTCACACTCTCTCCGTTTCTTTTCTAAAATCCTCAAAGCGGTCTAATATCAAAGAAGTTTCATTCCGCTTCAAAAATGGTGCTGGTTTTGCATTCTGGTAGCAGAAACAAAAATGCATTGAAGGGACTAATTGAGTGGGGTCCAGGTTGAACTTGTTAAGAATTTCGATATGGGGGTATCTAATAAAACTCCTAAGTTTCTTAAGATGAATCCTCTAGGAAAGATTCCTGTACTAGAGACTCCTGATGGTCCTATTTTTGAAAGTAATGTCATAGCGCGATACATTACTCGATTGAAGGATGACAATCCACTCTATGGCTCATCATTGATTGACTATGGTCAAATTGAGCAATGGATTGACTTTGCATCAACGGAGATTGATCCAAATCTTGCAAGGTGATTAATTAGTACCGTGTCAATCATTTAAGTATCAGGTGGCTTTGCTTTATTGATTTATGATGTCTATTTTTAATAGCCCCCTCATTCGGGAGATATGCTATAGAGAATGTCTTCTTCAATGCCTGATTTATTTTGAAGGTTCATTTTGTAACAGGGGTCTCTGGTAGATGAGATGCGTGTCCTTTATTTAAAGCTTATATATATATTTAAAGCTTATATATATATATATATATATATATATATATATATTTGCGTGTCCTTTATATATATATTAAAGCTTATATATATATATATATATATATATATATATATATATATATATATATATATCAGTAACAGTATGTGTCATCCAGCATCCTCAAGGATGAAAGCGACAAGTCCTAAAATCTATATATGCAGGTTGATCATAGATACACGAATGATGAATATATGCATGTATCATCTATATAAGCAGGTCATCATTTTCTTCGTATATCAAAACTCAATCAAATGTAACTATGTTAATCTAGCATATGAACATAGGTAAACTACTATATAAGCATCTATATAAGCATTGTGTTGATATACATATCCTAAAACTCATCAAATGCAGGTATCCTCAGGTATCATCTATAATAGCTTGATATACATATACTCATCAATACTCATCAAATGCAGGTATCCTCAGGTATCATCTATATAAGCATTGTGCTGATATACATATCCTAAAATCTAGCATAAGAAGAGCAAAGGAATAAGAGAAGATGAAAGAAACAAGTTGTGAATATCATGTTTGTTCTTTTTGTTTCTCTAATAGCAACGAGTTATCATATGAAGGGGAATGAGGGTGCAGGTACATCATAAGCTCATATCAACAATGGCTATACTAGAATACCACTTTTATACCTTAGATATCCTCACATATACTTGGTAACTTAATCTAAAAGAGGCACATATATACTACAAATAACCCTGTATAAATGCCCAATACTCAAGCAGAATATCCTCTATGATACATAGAGGCCCATATACTATGCGGTGCACAAATACTCAGGAAACATCACATATGTTTAGTTATACACACACATGCACTTATTAGGAACTGTCCTGCCATACCCTTGCTGCTGGTTTATTCAGAATCCACTTCCACGATTGCCTTGTGAAGGTATACACGTATACATATTATACTTCAACTAATTTCACAAAATCTAGCAATATGTGTATAAGTTGTTTGGTTAGCCATACTCTATGCTGCATTCCTATATAGTACAACACTAGTTATCCTTCAATTTAGGTCCATTTGTCTTTGCCAAAGGCAGAGCTAGTGTGGGGCTACATAGAGCATGGATCACAAAAGGTTGGGTTTGACCTACACAAGTTCTCTGTTAGTTTAGTTTTTTTTGCCATATTCACTTTTTTCTGCTACCATTTTTTTCTTTTGGAAATAATTTCAAAAGATTTCATGGGTTCCATAAAGATAATCAGTACATAATTGCATATTGAAGAGTGGCAATGAACATCAGTTACAAATTCCTTTGTGCATTTCAAGACACTAAGCCCAAAACTCTCTTCAATGAGCACTTTGGCATTTCAAAATTGAAAGCAATAATGAAGTTGGAAAATGTATGTAGATATCATGTCCTTGCGCTTTGGTCCAACACCCTTAATTTTCCAGTGTAGTTATGCATAGTGTGTATTGTATTGACTTCTCAATTTCATCTACTATAAGCATGTTTTCCTTGCAACTTGTAAGGTTCAGAACTTCTCAATTCCATCTGGAAAATAAATTATCCAATTTCTCTAGTTTTTCTATATAATTTTCACTCTTCAGCATATATTCAAGTAAACGCTCATTCTTCAACATGTTTTCCTTATTTTTGTTAGTAATAAAAGTGTTAGTAGTCTTAGCCAACTTCTCTAGTTTTTTTTTTTGTTGCTAATATTGTTTGCCTCCAGCTCACACGCTAACCGTTCCACCACGAATGGGCATTTCAACTCGAAACCAGTATTTGCAACTACTTGTTGCATAGGTATAAGGAGTCCAAATCATTTCACATCAATATATGTGGGGTTAGAAAAATGTGGGGGTACGGATGACCGATTAATATTTGTTTCATGCAAATTTTCGATATGTTTTGCAAGAATCTTCTTCATCTTCTGCTTGTGTAGATGATTATACTTCTCTATGATAATAGGAAATTATTTATTTGGTTGGCTAACCTGGCATTGGGATCCTGTACAAATTTTAATGTATCTGAAAGCTTTTGTTGCTTCACCATCATTTCCTTTAGTACCTATAAAGCACGCATAAACGTAAAGAGGTTAGTTCCCATGATTCTCATGGGATCCTGTACAAACACTAAATTATACACACTTATATTTTGCATACACTTATTTTACTTTCGATATGCCATAATTTGGACACAAGGACACAAAATATTATTTTCCTGCATACACCAAAACTGAAAATTGGTGTATCCATGTCTGTATCGATCACGTAGGACAAAATTAAGGGACATAACAATAACATTCAAAGCATATTGTTCAGAAAACACAAGATTGGGCTAAAATTTTCCAAAAATTCTAGTTCCAAAAGAAAAGAGCCACCAAAAGTATCTGTAAGCAGGATGTGTATGTTTATAGTAAAAAAATGTATTGATCCTGTACACCTGCATCACAATTGTCAGGATGTGTATGTTTCCAGTGGCTTTAGAAATAGTTAATTTTATTTCTTAATTAGATTTAGATGAGTGGTCTGGGATTAGATTTTTCACTCATTTGCAAATACTATAGTAATTATTTGTCTCTTGAAGATTTTAAGGTAAACTGTATATATATATATATATATATATATATATATATATATATATATATATATATATATATATATATATGAATCCGGATCAAAAGCCCCCCGGGATCCCCCCAAACCCCCCCTCCCCACTAGTGCATCATTGGATCGAGCGAGCTGCGTGGGGCCTGCGGGCGTGTCCCCTTGATCCAACGGCAGTAAGAGGGGGACTTTTGGGGGGCTCCCGATCTGGACTCATATATATATATATATATATATATATATATATATATATATATATATATATATATATATATATATATATATATATATATATAACAAAAAGAAATATTACAATAACTCACCGGATATAGACATGATACGGATACGGACACCATTTTCACGTGTCTGGTGCAACGATAATCACAGTTCAATGAGTTTTATTTTTTCTTGCTCTCTTTTTCCTCTATCCTTTTGTTAGTGGACTAGTAACATACCTTTGGTTCCATAGCTCTTGATTTTGGTGCCTATGGAGACATGATAGTTTTCAAATTTTTTTTGAAGTCTTGATCTTGGTACATACTCTAGTTTATACTTCTGATAAACAACAGGTGAAGCTTGAGCAATATGCTTGAAGTGTGCAACTTGTGACCAAGTACAGACTCCTCTGCTCCTGTGCATGGTGTGTTTATCTTTACCAATATTATAATATATTGTGTTTATTGAAGACATCGATTGTTCCAAAGCAATAAATTTTCATAATCTAAAATGAGGATTGGTTGATGTTTTGTTGTAGAAGTATCTATCCTCCATGTAGCTATCTTGATGTATCAATTTATAGAATTCAAATTAAACCCTGTCTGAAGAATTTGTAGTGTACTAGTGAAATGGCTTGTAAAGTCTTTTTTTCTGGACTAATAGATACTATGTTTGTTAATAATTAGGAATGAAGGGGTTTGTTGCTTGAAAAGGAGTGATCTCATTACAGCCTTAGCTAACAAATTTGGGTGCAAGATTGTAGCTATTGGATCAGATCCAGTTACATCCTTCCCTATTATACATGTTGATGATGGAAGTAAATAAAAGCTAAGGTAAAGAACCAAATAAGAAGTAAATGCTCCTACTTCATTTAAATTAGTTTGAGTGGCTTTTCTGGAACTCCTATCCATTACATATATTAGATACCAATATTTTTGTTGTAGTGAGAGAACAAATGAGATTGTATTTTTTAATACTGCTATGGGATTTTAATCAGTGCGCATTTTATTTGCACTATCTTTGATTATATTCCTAGTCTCCGATATTATTATTCTAATAGTTATTTTATTATGGTTGCGGAGACACATTTTTTTAATGCTTCTGTAGTAAGTAGTTTTAATGCTTGTCATGCATATCATGACTAATGTGTATCAAGTGTTTGAAATAATGGCTACTGATACTCTAATACTAAGTTTCCTACTGCAACATTGCCTAATGCTGTGTACCTGTACATGATTTGCATTGTACAGTAGAAATGGAACTCCAAAGTAAAGTTGAATGGTGAGATATCACTTATCAACAGCAACACACACAAAAGTCTAGCACACATTCTTGGCTGACACACACTCACTCACTAATGACATCAATATGGTATCTCATGATACCAACACCCCCATCCCCTATGATATTCAATGGTACACATAAACATACCGGAATCCTACAGACTCTAGAGAAGAGAAGGAACTCATATTAAGAATTAATATGTCAAAATTAATTACCTGCACCACTGGCAAGTGACTCCACAGGACTGGGCACGTGCAATTGAAGGTTATTGGACCCCTCGGTCGTGGTTTCTACAGGTGTGGGAACAAGGCGGGATGATTTACGAGTGGGACCATTGTATACGACCTAAAATTTCCTTTGGTTATTATCAATATTTTCAACTCTTTGCTTCTCATATGCTGACATCATCCGGGCTGCTTGTCCGGGTCTTAATATATCTTGTTCTTTGATTTTTTTCCATCTAAGGCAATAAAGAAACAAAGAAAATCATCCTTGAGACATGTACATATTCTCATTAAATCACCTATTTGGAACAAAAAAAATCAGTTTGAAAAATATGACATGATTAGACATAATAATGTACCATGATTAGCCAAACTTCTATGGTGTCTGACCTTGATTTTTAGGGTAGGAACTAGGAAGATCAGAGAGAATGCCTCAAGCCTATGTACAAGGTTTCCTATAGTTCAATCATTTCCCCAATCTTATTGTTCCTAAAATATACAACTAGCTTATTGCTTTTACTTTAGTTAACATTCTTGTTCTTTAGAATATTATGATAAAGTAGTAGATATCCCGACTTTACCTTCTTCTCATTCTTCTTCATACAGACTTTCACATTCACAGGTTATCAGCCTCATCAAATTTCTACCAGTAAGGGGACATCATGATTGTTTCCCAAACACATAGAAATCGAAATATGGGGCTTATTAAAAACAATCAGTACAGCAGAAATGGCGCCCTTAAGATCTTTGTCTCAATTTAGAACCATTTGCCACCATCCCATTCCAAGAATTAAACAATGCAAGACCACAAATTAATAGTCCTAACAAACAAACCAACCAAAAATATAAGGAAAATGTCATTCATGACAACAAACAGAAAATGAAAAGGAAAATAAAGCCAAAAAAATATGCAAAAAAAATTTCTAGAAAATCCAAGTGTCTGACCTGATAAATATAAAAATACATTTATCGAAAATGAAAAGAAAAATAAAGCCAAAAAATCATACGAAGATAGACATACATAAATCTGTAAACTAAACCTAGTATGTTAACTAACATAATATCCCAAATAAAACCCTAAAAAAAATCGGTCGAGAGAGAAAAACCCTAATAAAATCAAACCCTAACAAAATATAGAAACAGAGATAATCATTTTCCTATGTAAACATATAATAAATGCCAAACATATTCTCAAATTTTAACAAAATTAACCTACTAAGAATATTAGGGAAGAAGCTCACCACCAAAGAGAAGAACTTCGAACCTCAATGAAGGAGGGAAGCAAGAGCCACGGGAGAGAGGAAAATCCTAGGCTGCGCGAGAGAGAGAGAGAGCGAGAGGAAACCAAGAGCCGCGGGAGAGACGAAACCAGGAGTAAGCCGCGGGAGAGAGAGAACCCTTGAGAGAGAGAACACAATGATTGGGGGGTTTTTTATTTGAGGGTTTTGTTTGATAGCTTTTTTTAGGTTATTATTTAATTAAAAATTGTAAAAATGTATTCCCTACATAGCTATATGTCGCCAAAAATACATTACCTTTCTGCGACAAGTGAATGGCTGTCGCCAAACATATATTCAACTTTCTTTGACATGTAGATGTCGCGATATGTAGAAAAAATTTGGCGGGACTGGTTTTATGTTTCCCTCTCGTAAATTTTATGTGGATTCCGCGACATACTAAAATTCATGTTGCCAATACATGTAAAAAAAATAGCTTTTGGAGACATAATAGACCCTGTGTCGCTAAAACATGTTGCTAAAAATGCAATTTCTTGTAGTGTAATGCTCAGCGGAGAGCAAAAGCTCAACCCCAACCTTTATTTTAGTCCCACATCGGTTGGACAAGAGAAATAAGTGTGTATATATTACTACTCCCTCTTTTGCTTCATTAAAAGTTGTGTGTGGGAGCTCCATAGGCCACACGCGTGCGCCGCCGCCGCCGACCGGCCCGGCTCTGCTCGGTTCGGTTCGGCGCGCATAACGGGTGCGGGTACGTGCCCACGTCTGTGGACGCCGAATGCCGATTCGATTTTCTCTTCGGGTTCGGGCCGAGATCCTAAAAGATTTTTTGCTCCCATTTTAAAAATTCTGACCGTTACAAATTTTTTAAATTCCATAACGTTCACTATTCGAATTCCGTCCAGGTTCAATGAACCATATGCTGAAAAACATTTTGTAACGTTCATTTTAATTGACTCATTAAATCTGTCGTTATTCTCCTACGTTGGAAAATGCCTATATATACATTGTCTCATTCCTTCATTTTTTACACACAGAAATTGTTTTTCCTCTCTAAAATTCTCGTCCTCTCAAGATCACAGTTGTTTTCTATTGCTGCTCTGGGCGGAGCTAAGTCGGGGTCATTCTCTCGACGTCGTGTGCGGCAACGAGATTCCGGTGGAGCGGAGATTTTACCACTAGGGGCGATCGGATTCAGTCTGCACATAGACCCGAGCTAACTCTTAGGGCAGTGCTACGTGCACGACTTTTCCAGAGGCCGGTAACAATTTAATTATAATTTTTTTTATTGCAGATTTAAACCGAAGTATTATTGAAGAATTTCCAACAACAAGAAGGATTTGCTTCCATTTTCAAAGTGAAAGTCAAATCCTCCTACTCTTTGTTACCATAGAAGCCCATCTTGACATATAAAAAAACACAACCTATGAAAGTGAATGTACTCTCTGTTTATGTGAAAGTAATGAAGGCTCGAGTTTTTGGGTTCTAACCCTTTGGACAAACTTTCTAAGCAATCAAACACAACTTTTCTCCTGATTGGAATGTGACCAATGCTTCAGATTAAAGGAAGAAGATCTACCCCCATTTACTTCGGATATCTTTGGTTTGCTTCACGCAAAAATAAAAATAAAAATAAAAATAAAAATAAAATATTTTTAAAATTTTTAAATACATAATATTTTTTGTAAAATTTTATGAAAATATATGTTTATGTTCTTGTCCCTTACTATTTAATTATGTATCCTGTACAATCTATGACACATGAATACGAACACTACATAATTTAGACAATATCTACGAAAGTCAGAACAACGTGTTATGTTCTAGAAAATAAAGAGCATATTTGTAAAGAGTATATTTTGAAATATTTATATTGTGTATGGTACATATTTGACACATACCACATATATAGATATGTCAAAATGTGGGTGTTTTGTTAGGTATTCTTGAATTTTTTCCGTACAACTAGATGAATTTTTTATGTAAGCCTAATGTAACAATTTTTTTTTGTACAACATGACTTTATAAATTACTCTGAAAAGTGTCCGTGGGATTGTAGCTTATTAGGTACACCAAGAGATCCCGTAGGTATAGATATCATTCGGATTGAAAATACTAAGTTGTCGGTCTTGACCCGCGGGACGTGACTGCGGGCAACGTGTCACAAAGACACTGGCCCCCTCTGCTAACGTGGGGCCCGTCCAGCAAAATAAACCAATAAGAGAGTGCCACGTGGACCACGGACCAAAACTGTGGGCTAAAATCGTGATCCACGTAGCATGACTCCATTCAGATCTCTTTAGACGATGTTCGTCAGTCCGGAGAAAATGACACTGAAAAGAAAAATTACTCTGAAAACTTGAACGGAAAAGATTTTTTTTTTTAAAAAGGACAATTTTTGTACACAGACTGCTCTGTAACTCTTAATATTGTTCTGTATATCGTTACTTCCTAACAAAGTCATTACTGATGTCGAACCAGATCTCCTCGAACACCCCGACGATGACGTGGTGGTACTCGTTCGAGTTCAGCGACAGGTAGCAAGCGAGGAGGTCCTCGAGCTCGTTGGAGGAGCTGAGGCCGTTCTCCACGATCATCTCCATCATCGACTCCCTGAAGTCGCTCCTCGGGTCCGAGGTCGACTTCACCACCGCGAAGCTCTCCGACAGCCCGCTCTTCTTGCGGACGACGCGGACCTTCTCGGCCGCCGCCGCCGCCGACGAAGTCCGTGTCCGGGTCCCGGGAGAAGTGCTCGACGTCCTCATGCGGAGCCTGCGGATTGCGGGTGCCGCTTTCTTAGGTTTGACGTCGACAGTAGTTTCTTCTGCAGCAGTCTGTACCTTTTTGGCTGGTTTAGTGATGATAGAAGGGAGCTCGAGCTCGAGCTCGAGGTCGAGCTGGGAGAAGGATGCGGCCGTGACGTCGTTCTTGGTACTAATGCAGTAGGAGGAGTGGATGTCTGAGTCGGAGTCGGATACTGAGCCGCGGCAGCTGGAGGAGATGGAGAGGGAGGAGGAGGTCGAGGGGGTGGAGGAGGTGATGATGGCAGGGATCATTCTGCGGGGCTGCTTGTGGGTGGTGGATTTTCTCGGGGAGTCGAAGGGGAAGTGGGTGTCGAAGGCCTTCGGGTGGAGTGGGGAGGAGAAGTCTCTGTTGGGGATGAAGGGCTGCAGCAGGTGATGGTTTGGAGGAGCCTGAGCCTGGGGGTTTGTTGTTTTCTTGGTGGGCATGGGCTGGTTTCTTTGTGGTTGGCTCAGCTTGTTGAACCAGGCATTGGGCATCATGTCTGATAATCTCAACCTATAGTTGCCCATCTCTAGATAGTAGTAGTAGAAAGAACAGAAGAAGAAGAAGGTGTTTGTATCTTTCTATTGGCTTACAAGAGAAGTTTAGAAGACAAACTTTCCACACACAATCTCTCTTTCTCTTTGAATTCACAAAAGTACTTTTGGAAGAAGACAGGTGCGAGAAGAAGTCTTGTTGCGGGGAATAAATAGGAGGAGGAGGGTGTTTTGGTGGTGGAAATGAAATGTGACAATATTGTGGTTGTGGGGTCAACTTATAAGAGTATAGATTAGAGTGAGTCCAAATTTCTGTAGTCAAAATGTCGTTGGATAAGAGGTCTCGTGAACCGAGAGTAGGGGTGGGTGTCGGTGGGACCGGATCCAAATTTTATGGAGCTGGTTCGGATTCGTTAATTGGCGGAACAGGACGGAACGAATCCAAAAAATATTGAAATCGGAACGGATTCGACCCGTTCGAAACGGGTCCAAACTGGGCCTACCCGTAGGTCCAAATAGGTCCAAAAAAAAGTTTTAAAAATTCTAGAATAGTAAACATTTACATATGTTCTATTATCTATAACAACAAAACGAGTCTCATGTCTTCCCAAATTTCTAAAATTTGTTTACTAAACAATAACTTGTTTTATTATCTATAAACTATAATAGCAAAAAAATTTAAAATTGATTAAAAAATTCATACCCCTAGAAACCGGTCGGTCCGGGGCCCTGTTTATTTGGAAAATAGGACACGTCCGTCCCGGTCCATCCTATTTAAATTCCAAATTTCAGGAACCGGCTTGTTTGGACATTTTACGGTTCGGATCGGATCGGAACTGTGAGTCTTGGAACCGTATGCCCACCCCTAATTGAGAGCATCATTACTCGATGGTACTCAAAATTTTATTTTAAGGTTCAAAATTTTAAAAATAAATAAATGTAGAATGTGCTAAATTGTATTAAAATAGTAAAAAAAAATGATAAAGTGAGTTCTAATTCTAAATATCGTATGGTCAAAAATTGATGTAAAAAAAAAAAATTTTAAATCTAGAAAGTAGAAAGTGGGGTCGAAAATGGAGTTACTATTCTACAAAATGAGTTCCTACAATATTGAATATAAAAATTGAGAGGCCCAAGCCATAGGTCCTATGAATGAAATAGGACCAAAAATCTGAAAACTGGAATCGGAATAGAATTTACTATTCAACCAAATGAGTTTCAAATTTCTGAATATTGAAATTGGACCGGTGACGAACCTTACTAATGCTGCTCTGATAAACTAGATAGAATGTCGTGTGTAAATCATGTTCAAAATTTCAAATAGGGGAGTACGAGACTTTAGGCCAGGTATCAACTACAAGATCGTGCAAAATCTTGTATAACCAAGTCAACCTATCCGTATGGAGTACGAGATAGTGAATGCAGAAGGTTGAGAGTTCGATTTTGATAGTGGTTATGGGAGATTAGTGTTTGTTGTAACAGTCGGATTAAAAAATGTTAATTGGTCGCCGTTCAACTCAAATTTCATGGACATATCAATCTCGATGCAGCAAGGAGTTTGTGAGACGATTGATCCATTGTGATATAATTCCAAACAAAATATTGGGTTAAACACAACAAAAACCACCCATATAAGGCTACGTTTAGTTCGTGAAATCAGAACTTTGAAAAAAAAAGTCATTTATTTTCTGTATTTAAATATCACAGGAGAAAAGTAGGAAAGAGAAATAGTTTTCAAAAGAAAAAAAAATTATAGAGAGAATGTTCTCATCCATATAAGGATTCATTTATCTCCCAATTTATGACCGGATTATATTTGTTCAAAAATATATTCTGACTATATATATTTCTTGTATTTTCAAATACCAAATAAATAATGTCCTATAAAGAGCAAATTTTGATTTCTTTTTCCTTCTCTTTCTGCGAACCAATGGCAATGGACACATCAGACCTCAGAAGGAAAATAGGAACGAGGAAGGTGGGTTAGGAAAGAACCAAAAGAAAAAGAAAAAGAATAGGAACGAGGAAGGTGGGTTAGGAAAGAACCAAATGAAAAAAGAAATAGAATAGGAACAAGGAAGGTGGGTTGGGTGTTGTCCTTCCATCAACATTGTTGTGGATTAGTGATGGATGTGATCATGGATTCATGACAAGGAAACAAGCAGGCTTTTATCTATACATGAAAGTTTAGGTCTTATATAAGACACCATTAAGTTTTATAATTAATTATACAGTTGTGTCGGGACACCTAATGCATGCATCCACCACACCAACCGTGTGGTAGCCCATGCCCTTGTAGGCACCATCGGAAGGGCATCTTGGTGTTCGGTGTCGGCGCTAATTAAATACGGAAAGATTATGATCTTCCCGACAACTCCTCCTTCCTCGTCGCCGCTTGGCGCCAGTATGCACGTGCTTGATTCGTGTGGGTGTGATGGGTGCCGTCGTCCCAGTCACACTGATCGGCCTGTTATGAATCTTGCACCGACAGTATGACCATGTTCTTCAATTTTTTTTTTTTGTTTTACATTTCCAAACATACGAAAGAAAAAATAATAAGAAATGTAATTTTTCAAATGAAAAAAATACCAAAAAATTGATTCTTTTCGTTCCTTTATGCAAACAAACAAGCCATTGTGAATATAATCTTGCCACAGAGAAAATACATTATCTTATGTCTCATGCCACATAGGAATCATATCATGTTATTAGACATTAGGGTTGGAGACGCTCTTAGGCCTGTTTGGTAGCTCTGAATTTGAACAGATTTCTGAATTTGGGCCTTGAGAGAGAATTGGAAGTATGCTTTTACTTCTCCGCATACTTCTTGTCCCTTTGCATTTGAGTCTCTTCCACTTTTTTTTTTCTTGAATGTTACTGAATTTTAGGGAAGGATACTCCTGACTCTCCCGCCTAAGAATATTCTTGACTTTCCACAGGTGTTCTAGCCAAGGTCGTGATCTTCTTTATTCTTTCAAAGATAATTTGCTTTTGGATCGTCCTTTGCTACTTTTGACAAAAAAAATTATTTGTTATGTATTACTTCTCATTTAAAATGGTTGGTAGTGAATTTGTCTCCGTCCAATGACTTGTACATGACAATTCATAGTAGATTTATGATATCATTATTCTTTTATTTTGTGGATGAAATTTAGTGTGCTATGATAATACTACATTTACATCTTACGTATATTTATTATACGGCTTGCATGTCTACGTGTCTAGTCCTACGTATTTTGGGACTGGAACGTGACATATTTTTGTGGTGGCTCATGCAGGTCCAACGAATAAATTGTTGGTTACATGACTGTACCAAGCAAGCCTGCATATATCATTAGAGTCTAGGATTTCATCCACATACTTGACCTCCTTCTTTGATTCTATTTTTCGAACTCTCGCTTGACTACCTTGATTTGCATTTCGTTTGATCCTTTTCTATCGTAAATCTTAGCTTTTTCCTTCGTGCTTGATAGACGTTAGGAAGATGACTCGTGCTAGCTATATATGTTCCATTGATTCAATTACACTACTAGTTGAACTCTTGTAAGTTGAGTAGAATGCCTCACCATATACCGACCCATTGTCCTTTCGATCCATTAATGATATATAATTGAATGACGTTAATAGGTTTACCTAGACTATAGAGTTTAGAGGTCCCTAACCCATTTGGCGCAAACATCAGACGAGACTTAGATTTTAAGAAACATGAACTATTTATGCTTTCTTTCATCAATATCTCACATTCTTATTTTGGACTACCTTGACTAATGCTGCTATTATAGCCTAGTTTTGCAAGTTTATTCTTTATCGAGCTTGTTCAAGACATATATTTATTGTGGGAGCTCCTACTAACATATTGTTTAATTAGAATCAGTGTATTATGGTCTGATCAACTATAGTGCACTTGGCTCACTTTTTAGTATGATTATTTTACGTGGATTGAGATATAGTTGACCTAGCTTATTAGGCAAATATACTTGCCCGCTAGGATCTCATCCGCGTCTGTCTTACAACTCTCTTTTGAACTATTCAATCGCCTTTAAATTCCGTATTTGCATTCAATCACATCTCCCTTGAACTCTTTTTTTTTACCTATACCTATTTCAGAAAGACAAACGCCATGCTTGAAGGTAGCTAGGCACAAAGTATTTTCTTAGTTTTCCATACCACCTATGGCCATGATAATTGTATATACATAAGTGTAGTTAATCATCGACCAAACTATATGACTATATCTTCATCTTGAGTTACTCACCATTTCTCTCAAACTCTAGATCTACGATCATCACCGTCCAATCGCTTGAAACTTGAACATGATTAGAATCGTTCCTTGATCATACTCCCACATAGGGGACTATCTTCTCTCTAGAAATCATGTCTTTCGAGTCCCTAATTATTTTCATCTTGATTCTTAACCCTTAATACACTTTACTTTGTGCCACTACAACAAAAAACCCTTTTAATGACGGCTAAAAAGCGTCATTAATGACGAACCATGACGCTTTTTTTTTTCACAGCAACCGTTATGAAAATGGGTGTTATAAATATTTTTTAAAAGCGTCATAAAGAAACCGTCATGAATAGTTTCTATAAAAGCGTTATGAATAGTTAATATATAGTGCACAATTCAGAACAATTTTAAAACGTCATGAATAGATAATATGTATAGGCTCAATGCAACACATTTATAACACTTTATACTATTCAAATTAGCATATTTATAACGCTCTATACTGCACATTATATATTACATTCCAAAAACTTAACATTATATATCATCATCTTTATTACATTTCTCAAAATAGAGTACATATCAACATCTTCATTACATTCTCAAAATAGAATATCCAAATACATATATATATATTTACAACTACCAAAATTGTCCACATCAAAACTTGGCCACATAACCAATGATCATGAAAGATCAACGACAGCCGTAACACCAGTGAAATAATCTTGAGAAAAAGAGAAGACAACCAAATCAGTCCATATAATTGTCAGGCCTAAAAATCAAATCTAATCATGCAATATCAAGAGAAAGGAGTAAAAAGCCCTACATAACTCAAACATAGCATGCTCTAAAAGGCTTTGTAAAAAGCTTGAACCAGAACAACCAAACTATACCGAGTCCCTCAAACCAAAATATTCCAACACAACTTTGATTGTAAGAGCTTCAAATGACTAATTACTGGTATTAATTTTGATTAAATTAAAAGAAAACAACCAGTGCAAGTACAAATTTTGCAGTTCCACTTTCACCTAATTGCCTCCAAAGTCCAAACAAATATGAGTATCATAAGATGTTGGATCCTCATATCAAATGATGGGGTCCGAATGTAGATAGGTACAGTAGAGGGGATAAATAAGAACATTTAGTTTCACTCCATGGATGTCACCCTCATTTTCCGTATTTCGTATTATGCTCGTATTTGGATTTTGGCACGTATTTTATTATTCTCGACTTGCGGATTTTTATTTCTTGTAAATGGGTTTTAGACCATGGCTTGGTTTTATTTTGGAGATTGGTTTGGTTTGGTTTGTCATGATGGAACACCATAGCCTACACACCACCTCCATTACACCACAACACCCTCATTATAACCCACCTACTTTCTCTCTCCTCCATAATTTCTCCATTAATTTCTTCTTCTTCTTCTTCTTCTTCTTCCTCCACCAACACCAATAGGCAAGTGCATCTTGCCATTAAATAAGCACCTCTTTTTATTTGTTCATCAGCTAGATTAAGACATGGAGAACAACATTAGAACTTGGAATTTTGTGATTTGGAGTCTCCATTGTTCTAGATCTAGGTTTTAATTATTTTCGGATTTACATGGTTTTGATCTATTTTAGTTGGATTTTATGGGTTTTTGATGCTTCCATATGGAAGAGAATTCAATTTTACTCAAGTTAGAACTTTGAAAATCTAAATTTGGTTTTAATTTGACAAGGTTATGAAGAATTGAAGTTTTTGGGTTGGGTGTTCTTCCTCTCGGACAGAGGTAGGAGAAGAACATAGCCTTTCCCTCTTGTTGGCCACGCGGCTCCCGCGTACGGCCTCTGCGTAGAGCTCCTGCGTAGTGTTGCTTGCGTAGAACCCTTGCTTAGGGTCTTCTGCGTATTGCACCCTGCGTATGGCACCCTGCGTACTGTGCATTGCGTATTGCACCCTGCATATGGCACCCTGCGTATGCTGGCCTGCGTATTGCACTCTACGTAGCCTGGCCCTGCGTATTGCACCCTGCGTATTGCACCCTGCGTATTGCACCTTGCGTATTGCACCCTGCGTATGCTGGCCTGTGTACTGTGCATTGCGTAGTGGCTTGCGTACTGTGCATTGCGTATTGCTTGCGTAGTGACTTGCGTAGCCCCTGCGTATGCTGGCCTGCGTACTGTGCATTGCGTAGTGGCTTGCGTACTGTGCATTGCGTATTGCTTGCGTAGTGACTTGCGTAGCCCCTGCGTATGCTGGCCTGCGTACTGTGCATTGCGTAGTGGCTTGCGTACTGTGCATTGCGTATTGCTTGCGTACCGCTCACCTTGCGCAATGTAACCCTTGCGCAATATAACCCTTGCGCAATGTAACCCTTGCGCAATATAACCCTTGCGCAAGACAACTCTTGCGCAGCCTTGTATGCGCAGTCTATACCCTGCGTAGCCCAACCTTTGACCCCCTTGTGCTACCTACTTGTTTATGATGAATTTGTTATTTCTTGGTCTTGGCTCTTTTATGATCCTATATATGTTGGTATTGTATCAGGTATTTTACGCCCATTTTATATCCTTACGCCTTTTGTCATGAACTTGATTTTACTTGTATATTTGGAATAACTATTGTATATGGCCTGGTATGACAATGAACTAGCATAACATGACAGCGACCCGTAGTGGTGCACTCCTGACATGACCCGACCTGACATGATAGTGGCCCGTCGTGGCGCACTCCTGACAAGTACCCTGACATGAATTATCTTGATAACTTGATAGTGGCCGTGGCGGCGCACTCCTGACTTGACTTGACTTGATAACTTAACTTGACCTGCCTTGACACCGTGGGTGTTCCTGCTTGCTTGCTTGTACAATCCACTTGTCTTGTCTTGCATCATGTCTAGGACGTGACTTCCTGGGTACCACGGCCAGGGACTCGCGCTAAATTGGACTAGGCTAATGATTAGATCAAACTAGAACATGGAGAATTCCCGGTCACAGGCAATCTCGTTATCTGGGCGCTTTAATGGACTTGTAGCTTGCCGACGAGTAGAGCACATTTCCAGCACACTGTCATGTGTTGCACCCTCTAAGTCACCTAAGGGTACATTTGTCTCCCGGGCGATGTACCCACCTATAACTCTCAACCCGCGGAAGGATAACTGGATGGTCTGCAGGGCTTGGGACTGGGAGTTTCTCACTTGCATCTTGTTAGTAATTAGGCTTGTGATAACCCTAGTTAGTTAAAGTAGTAAGCCGTAGTACTTGCTTGGCCGATTGTGAATGAATGGTGTCCAGCCCCGTCTAAGTCTTGTCTAGCCCTTGTACCTGGAACTCTTGATCATGATTGTTTTACTTATCTCTAACGATAAATGGGTAGAGACAGTGAACTATTCAGGCGAAGGGGTACAATCCCGGTCCTTGTTTGGTTTAAGGATTGTAACCTGGCTCCCGGAATGGTTCCACGTCCCTAGTCGTTTATCGCTCTGCGTACTTTTATTACTTGTACCTTCTTTTATTCTTATGATCTGATATGCTGGCTTTTGTTCTTATTTGTGGCCTCCTTTGTGGCACTTGCTCTTTCTGGGGTTTGACCCAGCTGGTTTTGTGTGGCCAGATTTCGGAGCAGCTTCCGAGGATCTACCAAGCTTCCAGCCCAATGGTGACAACTAGACGGAACCCGGGCCAAGAGTGGGTTTTCCTTTTGATTCACCCACTTATATGTAAACTTATTCTTTTGAGGCGTTTAGCCGACGAGCACCTGTTAGCTCGATGCACATTTACTTACTGTCTGCCTACGGGCTGTAAACATGATTAACAAATCCTAGGGTTGATCATGTACGACTGAACTCTTGCTAGTCCTATCATTTTGTACGACTAGCTTCATGATCATCCAATATGTAATATTTGGGACGCCTTATATATATATATTTGATGCTCTAACATCTTGTAACTCTGTTAATTGCTTGAGATTGAGACAATAGGCTTGACCTTAAGAGACTGCTGGCTTGTAGTAAACCCTCATATCTAGACAGCCGTGACCGTGTAGTTGAGATGTATTCTATTTCAATATACGTAGCTGGCTGTGTCCGCCCCCGCTCTCCAGTATTCTGGTTCTGGGGCGTGACAATGGAACTAAAAAAAATATTGTTGAATTCATATTTAAAGCTATAAGCAAGATTCATAGCATCAGTTTCAGCAATAGTCTTGGTCCCTCTCCCAAAGTATCACTTCAACATTTTCTCAAATCCATGTTGTTTCACTCTCTTTTTTGTAGTGGTGACCATGCATAGGTTAACGCACAACAAAACTTAGGGCTTGCACCAATAAAAAAAATTAGATGAGCAACAATAATATCTAAAGACCTCAGCATAAAATAATTACCTCAAATTCAACAATAGTGGCTTTATGGCTACCAATTCCGCTAGACCAGAACTGAGCAATAGCCAATTCCATAGTCAGGCCACCTTGTACAGGAAATGTGAAACTTTTCAGTGAGGGAGATGAAAATGTCACAACAGCCTCCTATTTAACAGGCCTTTTCAAAGGACAAATCTGTATAGCAAACATTAGGTGTGCTAAACTTAACCAGCTTTGCTTAACCAATAGCATTAAGAGTTTGCATCTTCAGCTGCGTACAAATAAAATTGAAACATAGTTTTCTCAAGGTGGGTACATATCAAGTGGTACCTGAAGGGTATCACTGAAAAATCTCCTAGCAGTATCAAATCCAGACGTCCGCATTGTTGCCTCAGCCCATGTAGCCCCAAGTGGAACCTCAATAAATCTTCTCTCAATATGACCTAGTATATGAAATAGGCAACAGTAAGTAGCCTCTAAGAAACACACAAGCTATACTTATGTTACACGTAAAACATTTATCTAAAATAAGTCATGAGAAGCACACAAACCAGCGAAATATTAGTCCTTTTCTCCACACCTTTTCCATTTACCAAAAAGCTGAAAAAGATTATAAAAAAAAAGTTATATGCAATACAGTCTTAGATCAAGTGCAAAGAGAACTAACGAGATTACCTCACTTGGGGTGGGCTTATAATACAAGAATATGTCTCTAGATTATCTGTTTGTACTACAAACAACCTCTGAAACCAACAACATAATTTAGTCCTTCCCCAAGGTATGAAAGACCACTAACAAGAAAGAAAAACGATAAAATATGTTTTACATAATATCTGCAAGCTATGTTACGTAGATACTTCAATGGGGGTACAGTATCCGTATGGGATACTCAAAAGAAGTTTCTCTTTTCCCTCTTCCATGGCGAATTATAACTAGAATCTGCTATTTTCATTTCTACTGAGAAAAAATTAAAATTTTACTTCTAAACATTGCATTTGTTAATAATTGCTTCTATTCTAGTCTTCTAGATGAATACAGTAGTTTTATATTACCTATATCCCATCATAGTTTCTCAAAAATTGAGTATTATGTATACTGTATATGTATTTTGTCATCGTATGGAACATGGTATATGATTGTGTTAGTCTTATTTTACCATATCCCAGAACGTGCAAAATAAGATTGGCTGATCAATTAATATACATTTAAAGCCTGGTGTGAACCCTAACAACTCCCACTTTAAGAATTTAAGAAACATACTTCTAGCCAGGGATATCAAATAGATCTAAATATTACTGGCAAACGAAATGCCAAGCTTAGTGAATCGGACGCAGGACGTAGTTTAGGAAGAGCAGTTGTATTCCATGCGAATATAAGGGTAACCCACTTTTACTTGATTGATGACATGATTGTCAAGTGCCCATATATCTATTTTGTGACAAGTGAACATTCCAAAATCTTAGTAACCTGACAGAGGACAATGCTTAAATTGTACAAATGTGTATGTACTTAATAAAATAAAACGAAACCAGTAGGTACAAATGTTGATCTATAGCGGAATGAATCTGCTAACATTCTGGATGTGTCTGGAAAGTTGGACCCTTCAGCTATTACTATTGGGAATAAAAAATATATATATCTATTTGCAAGGAGTATGGTGGACTTACTAAATTAACATGTAAATTAATTGGAGTAGAAGCATCCAAAGTCACTATGCATATGGTGGTAAGGTCCCTATGATCTCGACTTTTTTCTCCTACTTGTACTTAATGGACCATCTCATACAGCCAACACACAAAAGAAAATAAACATAGCTTATATCCACAAGAGGCGGGTCCATTCATGTAGTAGAATTAGAAGATGAAGACCATCTATTTTCGTGTCACAGTTAAAAGAAAACAGAGTTGATGATAAAAGAGAACTGGTTAAGAAGACACTTACTATCTTCTCTTCTGGTGGTTGATTCCTTGGAATTTGAAAATCAGTCATCAAAACCTCGTAACCAGGCTACAAGAAAGTTTAAGTACATTCTCAAACTAAATGAAAATTAGATTTCTCTAAGATAAGTGTAATAATATCATATAACAGGGTAAATAAAAGAAGTGCATTAGGACAATTACTCTAATATTAGATGATCGAAAAGGCAATATTCACTTTCTATCTTCAACTAGGAGTTAGATAGCCTTAGTATAGATTTGAGTAAAGGTAATATTGTTCCTTTGTTACAGCTGGCCATAATTGACATCTATATACAGCTTAGGGAGGACCATGAATACTAATTTAGTCCTTGTTTTAATAATCACTGCACAAGGCGAGTCTGGTTCATGGTCTAATTTACATGGTTTCTGTTTTCTTTTACTTTGAAAACCATTCATGTTTTTGACAAGACCACTAAGGTTAATGTTAGTAGTAATACTGATTGTCCTCTAAGGTTCTCATAAATTCCCCCCCAAACTGCTGATTACTTCAAACCATAGGTATCTGAAAAAGAGTACAAGTGCCATATTCATGTGGAGAGTGATATTTTGCAGGGGCTAAATGTGACAAGTTTGTACAAGTTCAAGAGTTACATAGCAACATGACAGTCATTTTACCCATACAGCTGCACAATATCAGGATGGTTGGACATAAATATTGGCTTGGAATTGTTATTTATACCAAATGTGCATGTATCTAGAAGAAGTTAACTATACATTGACATGCATATATATTGTGAATTTGTTGCTGAGAGAACCAGGATTTTCACGAGTTCTTAATTTTTTATTGCAAGTTTTATCCCCAACTGAAGTTTTGTAGTCTGATCATTTCTTTTGAAGCTAAGGTCCGGTGATGTTTTAGAATTGATTTTTTACATCACTCTTAAAGCATGAGCGCGAGCAGTTCGAACATGTGGCTGTTGTTAAGCTATAGGACCTATAACATCTTATTTTAATTTAAAGTATTTTGTCGTTTCATGTTGGAATTTCTAACTGAATAATAAATATTTGGATATGACTAAGGGACATGAAGAAAAAAATAAGTGCAAATCAAAACAAAGAATCACGTAAGATTCCTAAAAAATTCCCCCAAAAAAAGACACATCAAAACCCTACAGATATCCGAACTCTTGACTAAAATTAATCAAAGATTCCAACGAAGATTCTACCGGATCAGCGGGGGAGGAAGTCCCTCCCGACGATGCTCTCCAGAACCGACGACTTCCCCGAGCTCTGAACTCGAAGAAACAAGCAAAATTAGCACCTAAAGAGTGAGAAAAAGAAGAAAAAAGAAGCTCCGGAACCCTAACACTGACCTGTCCTCCGACGACGGCGACGGAGGGGAGCGCCTCCCATAGGGTGGGCAGGGCACCATCGGCGCCGCCGTGGTCGCCGAGGACTGTGCACGCGCGCTGGATGCGGTTGACGAGTCCGATCAGGCTCTCCATCGTCGTCTTCTTTGAAACCAAAACCCTAGATATTTTTTTGGATCTTTCTTGAGAGGAAATGGAGGAGGATTGAGTTTGTTGGCGGTGGAGAGTGAGAGCTTCGCTTTCTTTTTCTCTTCTTTTTTCTAGTTCCAGAAAGTTCTGAATTTTTTCTCCTTTGGAGTCCACTTCTTTTACCCTAACGCTCCTCCTTCGCGTTCTTGTCGATCGCGTGTGCGACGGCCTCGAGCTTGTCCTGGAGGGCGACGAGGAGCGTGAGGCCCTCCTCGAAGATTTTGGATCTAGGGTTAGGGTTTTTGAGTTGGGGGAGAGGAGGGAGAAGAAAGAAGGAGAAGGAGAAGACCAAAATGTTTCGGGGGAGAGGCGGGCTATAGCAAGAATTTTGCCAACAATTAAACTTAAAAAATATTACAAGTCTGCCACCGCTCTAAATTATTAATAACGCTTTGTTTTATAAACGTTATAAAAAGCCCAAAATTAGCCTAAACCGTCATAGAAAAAAGGTATTTCGAACTTTGATGACGCTTCTTTATCAGCCGTCATGAAATCCACTTATCAAGCGTCATTAATAGGTCTTTTTGTTGTAGTGTGCGTAATTAGAAACACTTATTCCTTACCCAAGTCATGCCACGATCATTAAGTCTATTCATATTTTTCCTCCCAATTGAATTGCTTCACTCATTGAGAATTTTTTCCTTAAATTCCTTCGTGGTTCGTACAACCTTGTTCTTAATATATTCACTTTGTGCGAAAAGAAGAAGCGGAGCATGACACCCTTCGGTTAGAACGAGACTAGATTAGAAAACCCCATATAGAAGATTGATGGTATAGTTGGTTAAGATGATGACACGATTACGAGGTATAAGATTGGACATAAGTTGAAATATGTGATCAGTGTTCTTATATGGAATTTAAAAATATGATATGGTGTTTTGATATGATAAAATGATCGAAGGAGATTAGACAAGATAAGAAAATTTTCTTGTGATAATGAAGTATATATGGATTTTGATTAATTTTCGAGGTTCATGAGATATGGAAGTGGACAATTTTCTAAGCTTTGGTGTTAAAAAAATTATATTTTTATGATGAATATGAATTTCATGACTAAGATAGAGTTTGATTTTTTTTTCGACTAAATTAATTGAAGGTTTATTGAATTTTGTAAGCCCCTGATTTTCAAAATTTTTTTTAAACTAGTGTAAATTAATTATTAAATGTCATTTTTAGCCTTAAAATAATTTAATATGATTTTAGGAATTTTCTAGAATTTTTAAATGAATTTTTAATAAGTTTTAAATATAAAAAATATTATTTTGTAATTTATTTAAATGTTTTAATAGCATTTTGTAATTATTGAATTATTTTGATATGTGGAATGCAATTTATTTATTGCATTTACATACTGGGAGGACCTATTTGTAATTATCCTAAAAACTAAGGGCCTAAGTGTAAACCTACGCCCCCCACGTCACTCTCTCTCTCCTCGACCGCTCACCCACCCCCGACGACCCGACTGCCCGACCGCCAGCGCACCCTGCCCCCACCATTTCCGGCCAGACCGACCGACCTACGACCGCCCTAACCCCTCTATTTAAACCCTCGCAGCCCCCGACCTAGCCACGACCACCACAACGCCCCACGACCACCCAGCCACCACCGTTCTTCCCCAAAAACCCTAATCGTAACCCTAACTCCGATCATCTACTCCGCCCAGCCCCACCGACGAGCACCACCGCCCGCAACCACCACCATCAGACGCGTCGCGCTGAGCCGCGCCCAGCGCCACCGGAGCGCCACCGCCACAACGCCTCCACCGCCGTCCAGCTCGTTCGAAACCCCCTCCCCAAATCGGACACGTGAGTAGCATGACTCAAATCGTGTCGTACGTGTCTCGAACCCACGTATGTGGTTCGCCAGGACACGGGGACCCTCGTCCCATACTCGGACACGTATATGGACGCTCGTGCGTGTCGTGCATAGCACGGACACGCTGACTCTGTGTCCCAAACTGTCCGGATACAGGGTCGAGCTTTATTGTTTTTTTTTTCAAGTTATTTATTTCGAACCTAAATAAAATAAACAAAATCCTATCTCTAACATAGCGGGCCAACTGGCCCACTGGCCAGCGCGTAATCAATAAAACCCCCCCCCCCCCGCTCTGTTAGCCCGAGTTCGAGCCCCCCCTGCTGTTTTTCCTTTTCTTTTTCTTTTCTTTTTCCTTTTTCTTTTTCTTTTTTTTTGTTATTTAGGTATATTTATATATATATGTATATACATATTTTTGTATATATATATATGTATTAATATATATACTATATTTAGGTATATATAGTTGCTGTTTTATATATATATATATATATATATACTTTATTATTTTATGTATGTATATATATATATGTCTTATGTATACATATATATTTATGTATATATATTTCTTTGTGTATATATTATCATTTATGTACTATTATATGTATATGTATACATTAATTTTGTATATATATATATATATATTATATAGTTGAGTATTTTCTTATATGTATGTATATATACATATATTTGTATATATATATATATAATATATAGTTGAGCATTTTCCTATATATATAAATATCCCTATATTTATATATATATATTATTTCCTATATGTATTTTACTTAGCTTACTGTAAATTATTTATATAAAATAATGTTCATACTTTTATAGTTACTATGTAAAACTTTACCTTATTAAAATATTAATATTTATTTTGCATTTCTATCACTTAGTATTTTCTGTATATTTAAATTACTGCAACCATTTGGTGTCCAAGCCTAGCATGGGTATTTGGGCTCAAATGTGTTTTCATACATTCAAGACCTGTACAAGTCATATTGGACTTGATTCATGGCCTTGGGTCCTGTATTTGAACTTTGGTTCAAATTATATACATGGACAAAATACGCAGATAATTAATTATTGTATGCAATGCTGTTTTTGATTTTCTAAAAATACTTAAAGTATAGCTAAAATTATGGAAAAATAGTTTTTAGATACTATGTTAAGTTGGCTAATTTAGTATAATTTTTGTAGTATTTAATTTACTGTTTTGCCACTAGTTTGACCTATGAAACCAAAACTCATTTTCTGTATACTTAGGAAAACTGATTTTTGTAAAATATTTGTACTGGTTAATAAATTCCAGAAAAATTATAATAAATTTCTATAATTAGCAAGGGTTGTTTTGGTACTTTGTTTTATGTAAAACTAGGCTTTTTGTCTATCTCTAAAATTGTTGGAACACAATGATCTTTTGATTTATTTATTGATTAATTACGACTTGTAGCTTTTTGTGTTACTTGGAGTTTTAGTCGTGTTGAACCCCATCCCTCACTAGTGTAAAGATCCTAGAAAGTTAGTTAAAGTAGTATGTCACCCCATATTGGTCTCCTATGCCCAAAATCATCGTTTTGGCTAGGTGCCCAATCACAAGTCGTGTCGCACCAATTAGTGTCCTAGTGTTTTAGCTTAGTGTAAAAGCTAAGTTATTGTATGTATTTCTACAGTGACGAGTTACCAGACATCCATAGCATTTTTATCGTAGCTTGTTTTGCTAGAGGCAAGTACATCTACATACTCATTTACTGTCTTTTAATGCTAGTACATGTATTAACCCTGTTAAAAGACTGATCCTTGAGGTAGCAAGTTATGTCTTCACATGTTGTATCACTTTCAGTACCGGCCATGTTTAGTACAGCTCTTATATCTTCACATGCTTCTTACGGGTTCTCAGTACAAGTTTCACTATGCCTTAGACTGCTCTGAGTATTCACATGTTTTATACTGCTCCCAGTACCTGTCATGCTTATACTGCTCCCAGTATCTCTCACATGTTTTTACTACTCTCGTATCTCCCACATGTTAAATAACGGGTTAAGGAGAAACTGCTAGTAGTGTACGTGAACATGACCCCCTTCTCCGTATGTACTTACCGCGCTCGGGGACATTCTATATGCGACCTTGCCGTATGTTTCTGAATCTCGCGTTTGTGTATGGATATACACCGATGCCGTTCGTGCACGTGTGGGCACACCAGAAAAACTTGACATGTACTACAGTACATCCTACTACCTATTGACCGATTCACGTACATGCTACGGTTTTAAACTTTTAAACTATATGTGGTCATTTGTAGAAATGACCAATTTAAACCATGATATGCCATGTTCCCTATGTTACTATGATACTATGATCCCAGTTGTACCATGAGGCCATGTTTCCAGTATTTCCTGTTTGTAGACTTATCACACCATGTTTCTTGTTGTACATCTCTTTCATTATATGTTCAGTACTTTAGTTGTAGAGGTTGTACTTGCTCCCGTCCTGACAGGATAACGTTGTAGGTATACTTACTGAGGAAGAGTTGCTCTGCGATTCGTATTATGGAGTCACTGCCGAGGACCCGGCTCTGCTTTACGAGGATGTTCCTACGGGGAACCTCGCCTAGATGTCTTTTGTTTACTTAGACTTTTGAGAGTAGACATGTATTAGACTATATCATTTTGTAACTGGACATGTATCCAGTTTTACATTTTAGTTTACTTGTACTTAGACGTTTACTATATGAGATGACTTTTGTGTTTGGAGCATTTATGATTCTTCTTCACTTATAGAACTGTTAGCACATTTAGTCTTATCTTGTTATCTCTAGAACAGCTTACTGCGCTTTATCTTAAGCGTAGGCTGGACATGGCTCGGCCCGGCCCAACAATTTGGGTAACGGGTCGTGACAAATTTCAAGTTCCAACGAAACTTAGTTTGAGGAAAAATATATAGATAGACATGTTGGAAGATAAGAGATTCATAGTTTTGACTTATTGAATTTCTATTATGACATATAGGATTCAAATTATATTTAAGGAGTTTGAAAACTTTGAGAAAGTTATTATTTATGAAATATAAATTGAAGAGAAATAGATGAAGAGTTGAGTATTGAAGGTCGTTGATAATTTTGTTAAACTTAAAACTATGACGAAATCAATGCAAAGTTAAAATTTTCAATATTTGATGTTGAAGAAGTTATTACCAATTTTTGAGATATACATTCATAGGATCGATGTTATTGTAAATTAGATGTTTATGGGTGTCACGACCTGCACCCGGAGTAGGGCACGAGTGCGTGACAGCGTCCCAGCCTACACCGCAGAAATGACGTAGAACGCTGTCTAGGTCTACTATCTAACAACAGATATAATATCAAAACCTATCGAGAAGGGTAAACTCCGAACGGAGGACAAGCAATGACAATATAATATACTCAATCACAAATTCTAAGAAGGAAAGATGGTACTGAAAGATAAAGACAACAAGGTATGAAAATATCAACCAGGAGATCCAACACAGAATGATACAAGTCCAAAGTCTCTGAGTCAACAAACTCTAATACAAAAATACTAAAATAATAACCAGCCAGAATATAATATGGAAACAAAGTCCAGTACTAAACTAAACTAGCTAAGCTACACTAATGCCTCATCGGCTGGAGCTAATCCCTACTGAACTAGGGTCTCCAAGTCTAAGCCAACTACATCAAGGGGACCGTAGTAGGTAGGACACTCATCCTCATAACATATCCAGTCAGGATGGAATGAGCACAAAACTCCAATAACAGTTATAGTTAGACGATATTGAAAATGTAGCAGTAAATAGAGAGAATATACAAGATAAAGTGGTACGTACATGGATCATGGTAAGGCATATCAAGACTGTAAATGAATGTAAGATCAAGAGAACAGTATATGTCATGTAGAGGAATCAGGAAGTACTCTATGTGAGTTTAGCACTAGTATCAACATGTGATCGGCTTAGAAACTTGCACAAAAAATGGACTGGCTAATCATACGTGCGGTATATGATTAACACTCACAGAAAAATGATATCTTACACAGGATGGATTTGATCACATATCTACGCTAATACCCCCACCCCTGAATAGTATAGTGGATCCAACCATGACACATCATGACACGTATTCTCTGAGAAGGTCGCGAACCTTCACGGGAATTGTGTCTATACAATGCACAAGGAACAAGAAAAACTTGCACAATATATACCAAGGAAAACAAGGAATAACATCTCATGACGGGATCCAGACAAATGCTAATCCGTATGAATAATGTGCCAAGAGAACAAGGATATCTACGCTAAATACAGGAGACATAGACGATATCATAGAACAGAAATACTATCAGAGAATGTACTCGCCTGAGTTCCGGTGGAAATATATTAACAGTGTAATCTGGGTCAGAGTGAAGTCACAGACCTAAAGATGAAATATGTATGAGTTAATTAGGGTTTAACATTGTTAGACACGATTTCTAGGGTATACTATACAAATATAGGTCAAACTCAGTTAAACTAAGTCACACTAGGTCATACAAAGTCAAACTAGATCAAACTAGGTCATGCTAAGTCATGGTAAGTCAAATAAAGTCAAACAAGGTCAAGGTAAGTCAAACAAAGTTAAACAAGGTCAATCTAGGTCAAGGGTTGACCTACAGTTGACTTTTGGTTAATTGGTCAACTCCTAGTATAACATACAAACTTATGACACCAAGATACTAAATTAGTAGTATCCTACTCAAGACACTAAGGTATTGTACGATACTAACTAGTAGTAGGATACTAACTATATATAGATATCTAACATATCTAGACACTACTCTACTTCTATTATATCTTAACAACTAACTAACATATCACAACTAACTAACTCTAACATCTATTATAGACTAACTCTAACATCTCAACTACTAACTTCTATCAAGGCACCAACTTTCTAACATATACCCCCACACTCAAACACAATGGGATCGAAGGGGCAAGGGCAATTGGCAATGGGATGCAAGTGGGGGCTGCTGTTCATGGCAGCATGTTGCTATTGCTGATACCTCAGGAATGGCAGCAAGGCTGCTGCCATTGCTGCTGCCATCGAGTGCTGCTGATGCTGCCTTCTTGTAACAGCCCATTGGCTGCAGTGATGCAGCCTATTGCTGCCATTGTAGCTCTAATTTGTTGCTGTTGTGCCCTCTTTACTGCTGCTGCAGTGGCTCTAAAGCCTTGCATATGGCAGCAGCTAGCCCCCCTACTGCTAAACACCCATAACTACACTCCTATACACCAATACACACACACACACACACACAGTCACACACACATACTCACAAGACACTCACACTACCACCTAATCATAAGACACACTCAACTCACAACCACACACTCACATATCTCACTCTCCACACTAACACACAAGCAAACACACACACACTCCTCACAAACACACAAGCAAACTCACATACTCCACTCAACTCATCACTCTCAAACACAAATACATATACATCTCCTCTCACACTAACACACACACAATACATATATATAAATCTCATAACCAGAAACTCCCAAATTAGCCCACAAAGTAAATATATAGAAAATTTGATATCTCTACATAAAAATATGATTTGTAGGCCAAAACATAAAGATATATACATAGGTATCTATATGGAAACTTAATGGGACATCTTAACCATGGTTAATCTACTCTCTAACACATCCAAAACTGAAATTGGAACTCAAAATAGTCTATGGGGCATTCTTACAAATACTTGGTGGGCCACCCTCGAAATTTCTCTATGGGTGACACCAAACCACTCCTAACTTCCTAATGAGGACTCCAAAGAGCCTCAAAATTAAACCTAAGGATGGTATATACATGGAGGTGATTCCTATGGATGCAAAACTAACAAAAATGCAAGGAAAGATGAATTAAAGAGAAGGTTATACCTATTGGGAGTTGGATCCCAATAATTCAACCAAAGGACACGGTTCCGATATGAAAACTCCTTGCAAATGGATTCCTCTCCTTACTTCTTGCTCCTTGCTCCCTACTCCTAGTAGTCTCCCTCTTTTTAATGAATTGAGTGGAATAGAGGGAAAATGAGTGGATTTGGCAGATGAAATCAAGAGAGAAGCTCTCAAGTTTGGGGAAGAATACTAAATGAATGAAAATGGAGGCTATTAATGAAATAAAAATTTGGAGAACCCTCTTAATATGGTAGACCATAAGGGGAGCCCTAGTTGGGATGTGAAATGCCTAAGTTGCCCTCATCAAGTCTCCCTTTGGTTTATTTAAGTCATGCCAAGGTTTAGGGTCAAAAGGGTCAAGTTCTAATCTCTAAATGAACCAATCTAGTCATGTGGGATTAGCCTAATTACACTAGCCTAATTAGTGGCATTTGTGGGCCATGTCTAACTAAACTTTGGATCCCGACTAGATTCTAAACTACCCGGGCCACTAACACAAGTCAAATCTAGACGAAACTCAAACCCGGCTAAACTAATCTCCAAAATACAATATTAATAAATAAATATTCACAAAAAATATTATAATATAGAAAATGACAAATTTACCCTTAATTTTGGAAACAGGCAGTTACAATCCTACCCCCTTAGAAAAATTTTGTTCTCAAAATTTGAAATGGTTGTACTCTTCTCTAGGTCAAGCCCCCAACAATAAAAGTCTACAAAAATTCTATCCAAAGCTCTACAACATGCAATTCTATGGAATATGAACAAATATGCATGGTTTTAGTCTCTACAATATCATGTTATTACAGTCTCCATTGGAGTTTTCTATTAATCTAGCATGATCATCACATGTGCAAGCTAAGGGTACTAAGAAATTAAACAATCAATGGATGAAAGAAACATGAAGAAGGAAAGAATAAGACCTAACCTTCTAGTCCCTCCCCTGCAGTATGGGTCTCTTCAACTGTCATCGCAAAAGCCCTGCCCTGGCGGGGTATATCCCGCTGCTGGTGTGGGGAATGATGCGGCACCGCAGGTAGCCTAGCCTGTGCTCCCTAAACTGTACGACGATAGTCCGAAGGACAATCCCTCAACTGATGCCCCTCGGCGCCACAATATAGGCACACTCCCAATCGCCTCCTATAAACTTTCTAGAGGTGACCGGGCTTCCAGCAGTAGTGGCAAAGAGGAGCCTGTGGCGGGTGTTGCGGAAAAGAACGATGCTGTAGTTGAGGATGTTTAGCAGCCCCCGTGCTGCTAGTAGCCCCCGAGAACATATCACAGTCCCTCTTGGGCTTTAGGCCCTACTCGCGCTTGAAGTTTTGGATATTGCCCGGCCTCGGCTGCGTTCCCTGAGCTGGAGCCCCTCGCTCCACGACTGCTAGAGCCAACTGGTGGGCATCCACCATACCCTGATGCATCACGTTCGTCTGTCTCTGCTGAGCCTCAGTTTGGGCTCGCTGGGCCTCCATTATCTGCCGAAGGAAGATAAACATCTGTCATATATCAGTAGGTAGTGGAGGAGAAGGAGGCAGATCCTCAGCTACAGACAGAGGAGTCTGCTGCTGTAGAAGCATAGAAAAGATGGGGTTCATGCAGATCACATTACAAAGCTGACCGCATGGGTGCTCTGGGCCAAATTAATTTGGTCCGCAAAAGGAAAAGCCGTATGACAAACTCTGCGGTCCAAAATGCCCCAAACTCCATGCGGCCCATCATTGTTGTCTCAAACAGATTAATGCGGGTCACAGAGGGAAGAGCTACTTATGCGGCCAAGCTAATCAGCCGCAGAAGCCCCTCTGACAAAGCTGACACCTCTGATAAAGCTGACAATACTGACAACTCTGACACATCCTGACAAAAAGATGAAGATAAGACGTGCCCTTTCAAAAAGACAAAAAAGTGTCATGTCACCAGGCATAAGGCCTACGTGCCTGAGAGTTCATGCGATCTGAGGCATGGTCCGCAGGGGTGTCATGCGGCTAGGGGGACTGTGACCTGAGGCGCATAAGCCTTATGCGGCCTAGAATACATGATCTATATGCGGCCCAAAAGTCTCCAAACTTCATGCGGAGTAGTGGAACTGCTGGTGGGACACGTGGCTAAGAGGGACTCCGACCTGAGCCGCATGAGCCTTATGCGACCCAGAAAGCAAGATTTATGCGGCCCAAAGTCTCCAAACTTCATACGGACTGGTGGCACTGCTGGTGGGACACGTGGCTAAGGGAGTGTAATGCCTGTGTTCGTATTACGTACTTTTGGGATACGTGTACGTATTTTATCTTGTATTGCATGATTCCTGGCTTGACTTTTCTTCATGGCTTGGTTTATTCTTGGGATTGGTTCAACTTGGTTCGGGTTGGCTTGGTTCGGTTAGGGTTACTTTTGGTTCATCAAGGACCAAGGAGTGAACCCCTACCTACCACCACCATCCCTATTTATTAGCCCATTTTTCTTTCTCTCTCTTCATTAACCTCTTCTTCTTCCATTACTTCTTTACCTACCAGAGAGGGAGAGAGAGGTCTAGGCAAGTGCAACTTGCTTCATGGAGGAACTCCAATTTTATTGCTTCATTCTCTTCCTTACAGCATTTTAACTTACTTTAGTACTTGGTATTTTTACTTTCCATGGCTAGATTCTTGTAGATCTACATTATATTATTTTCGAAATTCTTGGGTTTTGATCTACTTAATCTTGTTATTACTAAGTTTTGATGGTTCCATGTTGTTGAAAATTTCGTTCTACCCTATTTTGACCTATGGAAGTTCGAATTTGGGCCCCGGATGATAGGGTTATGGAGTTTGAGAACTTAGCTCTCATGACGTTCTTCTTCTCGGAATTTTGGAGAAGATGAACTGTGCTTGACTTGACCGCATGAACATTTCATGCGGCACGTATTCTCCCAGCCGCATGTATTATTCAACCGCATGAGATCCTGAGCCATATTTAGCCGCATGAATACGAATCCCTTGACCGCATAAGTCCTCAGTCCCTCCCACCCGTATGGGGCCCAACTCCTTCTCAGCCGCATGTGCCAACTCCCTTCTTGTCCGCATACAGCCCTTCCTATTGGCCGCATGGAACTTCGAACCACGCCAGCCGCATAGGCATTTCCCCTGCTACCGCATGGGACTCTGCCCACCCTGAGCCGCATGAACTCAAACACTCGCGAGCCGCATAGACCACAGTCTTCCGCTGCCGTATGAGGACTCGAGTCCTCTCAGCCGCATGGCTGACTTGATCCCCGAGCCGCATAGACCCTGATCCCCTTCAACCGCATATGACCATCCTCCTACTCAGTCGCACGCGCCTGATCCTAATTAGCCGCATGGGCTGTTCTCTTCCCAGCCGCATGAGATCATTCCTGGCCGCATATGCCTGAGCCGCATGGCTCTCCAATAGTCCTGTGTACTATTATTTATTATTATTTGCCTATGTCTTGTAACCCCGAATTTACTTAATATGTTTGGAAATGATAATTGAGCATGACATGATAGTGGTCCGCCGTGGCGCACTCCTAATAAAGTACACTTGACCTGATAACCTGACCTGATATCTTGATAAGCTGTTGCGATGGCTCCATGACATGACATGACCTGTATAAATAACCTGGACACCGTGGGCGATTGTGCTTGTCCAAATAAACCAGTCCTGTCTTGCATCATGTCTAGGGAGGGACTCCTGAGTACCACGGTCAGGAGTACCTATTGAAATGAACTAAGGACAAATAACTAGATTAATACATTAGTCATGAAGAGATTTCCCAGCTACAGGCAATCCCGTTACCTGGGCGCTCCTGGGATCTGTAGCCTGCCGTCGAGTAGGGCACATTTCCAGCACACTATCATGTGTTGTACCCTTCAAGCTACCTAAGGATACATGCGTTTCCTGGACGATGTACCCACCTGAATTCAACCCCTAATTTTTGTCCTGGGTAACCTGGATGGTCTGCAGGGCTTGTGGCTGTGGAATAATCTCACTGCATCTTGTTAGTAATTAGGCTTGTGGCAACCCTAGTTAGTTAAAGTATCAAGCCGTAATTCTTGTTTGGCCGTGAAATGATTGGATGGAGTCTAACCTGTCTAGCCTTGCCCTGACCTTGTTCCAGATTACTGCATGACCAGAATGCTTATATTTATTTTACCGATAAATGGTGAGAATTCCAAGTTCTGTTCAAACGAAGGGTTACAACCCCGGTCCTTGTTTGGTTTACGAGTTGTAACCTGGTTATCTGAATAGTTCCATGGTTATCTCGTCGTATATCGTCCTGATGTATTTTCTTTATTTCAGTTCTTACTTTTATCCTTGTGCTGATTTCTGGTTTTAGTTCCTAACTGAAGCTTCCTTTGTGGCACTTGCTCTTTCTGGGGTCTGACCCAGCTGGTTTTGTATGGCCAGATTTCGGAGCAGCTCCCGAGGATCTACCGACTTTCTAACCAGATGGTGGCCACTAGACGGAACCCTGGCAACGAGTGGGTTTATTTTTGATCTCCCACTTTATTGTAAAATATTCTTTTGAGGTGTTTAGCCGACGAGCACCTATTTAGCTCGATTGCAATTTAATTACTGTCTGCCTACGGGCTATAACATGATTGACAGATCCTAGGGTTGATCATGTATGACAAAACTCTTGCTAGTCCTGACATTTTGTAACGACTAGCTTCATGATCAGCTGAATATGTAATATTTGGGACGTCTTATTATTGTATATTTAATGATCATACATCTTGTAACTTTTACTTACTTGCTTGTGATTGAGACAATAGGCTTGTTTATGACCTTAAGAGACTGCTGGCTTGTAGTTAAACCCTCATGTATATAGACAGCCGTGACCGTATAGAGAGATGGATTCCATTTCATATACGTAGCTGGCTATGTCTAACCCCGCTCTCCAGTATTCTGGTTCTGGGGCGTGACAGGGAGACTGCGACCTGAGCCGCATAAGTTTTATGCGGCCCAGCATGGACTAGCACTAAAGGACAAAGAAGACCTATGCGGTCCAAAATGCCCCAAGCTCTATGCGGCCTCTTACTTGCTGTCTCAAACAGATAGGACACGTGGCAAGTTGACCATGTCTCAACCACCCAGATTTGCTGCAACAAAGAAATCTCAACAAACCACCAGCTGGCAGCCAAAGACCGAGTCTTCGTGTGCTGTTACAACCACGTGGCCATCTATGTGGCCCAAAATATGCTTCATCCTAAAATTATTATAAATAGCAGGGTACCACACCCATGCTAAAGGCTGGCAATTTTTTCAAGAGCAAAGATTGTGTCTGATAGTCCAAGGAGTAAGACAGAGTTTCTACACTTCTCCAGAGCCTCCACCGTCACCTCCCAGAATCAAAACTAAACAATTGTACTTAGATTATTTCCTAGGATTTCTTTCTAGGCTCTCTGTTGTACTTTTAAAGTTTGCAATCAATCTAGTTCCTCTGTAGTTCTTGACTTGCTAATCAATGGCAAACACGATAGCGACTCTGCTGGGGACTTCTTTTTCTACTGATAAGAAATTAGTGATGCAATCCGACACGTCCAAGCTCGGCTCTACGCAGCAGATGCTTGTTGTTCGCTTTGATCAATAAGCATTCGAGGAAATGCTCTCCGATGGGAGCACCAGTCCAGCACAGAAGCGAGCCAACCCAAAAAGAGCCATGGAGGCCCAAGACACTGCCCCTCGCCAGGCTCTGGAAGTAACTCCTCTCGCCACTCAACACGGCGACCAAAGCTCCCATGCAGCCTCATTTCGAACCGCAGAGGACCCCGCTGTCCCCAAATCCGGCAGAGGAAAACACTACGATGCTGGACTTTTGGGGGCACAAGGAAAACTCATGCGGTCGAAGAAGAGGCCGCATATAAGGAAGGTAGCCGCATGCAGATTGCCTATTCGGTAGCCAATCCTGGTCGCAAGTAGATTTCCTATGCGAAAGCCAATCCTGGCCGCAGACAGATGGCCTATGCGACAGCCAATCCTGACAGCAAACAGGATGCCCCATGCGGCCCTGTCAGAAGCTCTGTCTTTGACCGTCTCTCATGCGGACCAGACCCCATGCGGCCCATTGAGAATGTTGAAGCTTCCAACTTGGACTCTTCCTACTACGCACCTTTCGGTGCTAAGTCGAAGAAGTCTAGGGCAGTACGGGCTCAACAAGCCCAGTCAACTGTCCAATCTGCTGACTGTCAGCGGGTTACACGGGCCCTTGATAGAAAGTTGTACAGAACCTTCCGTGTCCATCCCTCTGCAGCAAAAGGACAGGGCAGGTCCCAAAAGTCTCCCTACAACGATCGAGAGCAAATGCTTTTACTAGCCTCAAATCGGGGAGCAAATATAATACCTACGCACCCGTGCGCTCACGATACCCGAGCCCACAAAACGGATACAAAGGTAGATCAATCAGCCCTCGACTTGCAAGAAGTACTCATCCACAAATGCAAGAAGAGAGGCAACCTTGGCATGCGGTGAGCCCTATCTAGGATATCACTGTACCCAAGTTGTCGTCAATTGCTGTTACGACAAGTCGGCAGCACCTAAAGACTAGTAGTCCATCTTCCAACGACTGCACCAGCCAGCACTTGTCCGACGATAACTCGAGAAATATGCACAAATTTTAGGAGATGAGTAATTTCCTTTCGCCTCTTGTAATTCAACTCGGAAGGTTCCCGCCGGCAAGGGAGGAAAGAAGACAAGCTCCTCCAGCTCGACAACCTCAGCCAGCATGGCAAGGAAACTCTCATCTGGAGGATTGCCGTCGACAACCACAGGGGGTGTCTACCTAGGCACCCGTTCCAGAAAGAAGCTTCCAACACCCGGGGGTGCATCCTCGAGGTCCCTGGGGATGAACGAAGATGGGGGTGGTAGTCCCCTGAACATATGCAACAACCCTGTGTTCTAAGAGGATACGCAGGGGGTAGCGCTCCACTGGAATTATGAAACAAACTTGGACGTCCCCGAGGGTGACTGCCTTCGCCAAGACGACGTAGCTTCCTGCACAGGGGGTAGCACCCCTTTCGAGTCCGAGGAGGAGGACATTCCGACGTTCCCCGACGATTTCTTTGTACGAGGGTACGACACGGAAAGCACGTCCTCTACGGTTCCATCCGTCTCCCCTCACGTACGGACAATATTTATGGTAGGAGATGATCACGAAGGGCCTAGTGACCGACAACATCTAGAAGCGCTTGAAGCCATGATCCTAACATTGGTCAAGTCAGTAGACGAGATTAAAGCTGCCTTACCGACTCAACCAGCAAGGACACAGGCCTGGACCAACAAGTTTGGGACCCGCAGTCAACGCGGACTCAAACACGACTGTTCCTCCACTGGGCGATAATCCTTCTGGAGTATCCGCTTCCTCAGCTGTAGATGAGACTAGGGAGGCAAGAAGAGAAGTCCAGGAGCTTAAGAAATGTTCAATGCCCGAGACTCCTCCCGGGACCTCAGAATACGGCAGCCGTATCCCGCTGCATGGAGAGACATTCCTTTTCCTTCGCGGTACAAACCGTTTCATATCGATTCATATGACGGAAAGACATTTGCTAGCCGGTACATGAATTATTTTGAGGTCACAACAGACCACTTGCCGCATAGTGATGTCATCCTCACACGATTATTTATCGGAGCATTGGAGGAAATCGTGTTCGACTGGTACCACAACCTCCCGGACAACTACATCCATTCCTTTGACGGCTTCAAACACAAATTCCTGGAAAAGTTCTACGAAGTGGGGCATGATGTGACAATATCGTCTCTCACGGACGTCGTTCAGGGAGAAAGGGAGCTAACGAGAAACTACATCGAGCGGTTTCACCAAATTGTGATGAGACTACCCTAAGGAAATCCTGAATGCTCCTTGATTGAAATCTGCCAAAAGAAGTTGCTCCCTGCAATCAGCCTCTGGATGGGCGAAGATCAATTCAGGGATTGTACGACTTTCATCATAAGCACCACAAATGTGGAGGCAAAGTTAAAGAAGGCTCACCTGCTGGAATTAAATATCCCAGAAAGAGAGGACAAGGACAAACTGATGGAATTGGGGATTCCCAAGACCCTTCCTTTGGTGTGCGTATTGATCGATAGAAAGTTAAACAGATCTAATACGTGTTCTAGCCCTTCATAGGCGAAAACTAGGGTTCACAAATTATACCTGCGGCGGAAAGGAAAAAAGTAATTCCTGGCAATCTCGAACGGACGACCCCAAGATGTTCTGTACGTATTCCTTCCTCGAGTTGGACGTCGAGTGGGCGACGATCTTCCTAACTTTTCTTCTCCTTGGCAGCCCTCTCTTTCTCTCCTTACGTGAATCACAAATTTAGAAACGGCCAGAGAATAGAGGATATATATAGGCTACGGCAGGGACCATGAGGAGAAATTAGGGTTAGGCCTCCTAACGGATCTGGATATCCTGTGTTCATCCCGAACACATAATCCAGGCCCATTAACAATAGCTCGGTCCACTAATGAGCTATTGTTGTACTACCTCCCTAATCCCAAATTATATTTGTGGGCTCCTTTTATTATATGCTCGTTTGGCTCTCCATGTTAAGATATCGTATGTCCGTCGATCAAATCAAGTTACTGACAACTATATTGATTCGACATCTTTTATCCTTAAGTAGTACCACTCAACTTTATTTGTCATATCAGATATATTTCACCTGCAGGGTTTACATGACAATCCTTATGAGCTCCTTAAGAGGACATCATCAACCCGATGTATCGGGACATGGATTCCATTTATAATCAACAGCCCATCATACATACAATGTTATTACCCAATTCATAGAGGTTGTTGATCCATAATGAATCTCACTCTTTTTATGAGTCAAAGTAATGTACACTGCATATACATGTTCGTTATTATATCCGGATTAAGAGCACAAGCATCCATAATAACAGAGGTGTTTGTTCTCTTATGTAGTCAGTACAAAGAGAACAACCTCAAGTGGTCCTGTTCAATACACACAAAGTATACTAGTGTAAACCTATAGTCAAGATAGACTAATACCATATTACACTACAACCTTTCCAATAGATTGTCCAAGTCCATCTAGGTTGTGAACTATTTATATACTCCATAGGAAACTGATAATATGATCTTCTGTGTGACACCACACACCATATTATCTATAATATAGAATATCAGACATTTGCATTAACACTAGCAACAAATATAATATACACACATTTGTCCATATGATTCTCATTCAAAATTTAAGAAAATAAGGTTACTACAGAAGTAATGCTTTTAGTATATAACCCTAACAATCTCCCACTTATACTCAAGGCATCGCTTTTCAGTATACTGTTATAAATCTCTCACTTATACTCAAAGCATCGCTTTTCAGTATACTGTTATAAATCTCTCACTTATACTTAAAGCCATGCTGCTACACATCTGACTCCCATTCCCTCAACATGACTTTCAAAAGCCTTAGCTAGTAAGCTCTTTGTAAAGGGATCAGCTAGGTTGTCGGCTGATGCTATCTTGATCACAACAACTTTTTCTTTCTTTACGAAATCTCGTATCAGGTGGTACTTGCGCTCAATGTATTTACCTGTCTTATGGGCTCGTGGTTCCTTCGAGTTTGCAACTGTACCACTATTATCACAATAAAGTGTAATAGACTTAGGCAAACTAGGTACCACATCCAAGTCCAACAGAAAGTTTCTGAGCCAAACCGCTTCTTTGGCTGCCTCAGAGACTGCCACGTACTCGGCTTCCATGGTGGAATCAGCAATACATTTTTTCTTGATACTCCTCCACACAATGGCTCCACCTCCCAAAGTAAACACATAACCTGAGGTAGATTTCCTGGAATCCCTATCTGACTGAAAATCTGAGTCTGTATACGCCAGGGGAACTAAACTATCTGCCTGGTAAACTAGCATATACTCTTTAGTCCTTTTTAGGTACTTCAAAATATGATTTACGGCAGTCCAGTGCTCTTGTCCTGGGTTAGACTGATATCTGCTGACCATGCCTACGGCAAAGCAGATGTCTGGTCTCGTACATAGCATTGCATACATTAAGCTTCCTACTGCTGAAGCATAAGGAACTGCCTTCATGTTCTCTATCTCTTTAGGTGTCCTCGGACACTGCTCCTTTGATAGAGTAATTCCATGTCTAAAAGGCAAGAAACCTTTCTTAGAACTTTTTATACTAAAACGAGTTAGTACAGTATCGATATATGAAGCTTAGGATAAGCCCAACATCCTTTACTTTCGATCTCGTAGAACTTTGATCCCAAGGATGTGACATACTTCTCCCAAGTCCTTCATATCAAACTATTTGGATAACCATACCCTTACATCAGATAATACCTTCACATGGTTTCCAATGAGCAAGATGTCATCCACATAAAGTACTAGGAACACTACCACGTTTCCATCACACTTTCTGTATACACATGATTCATCCTGACATTGATCAAATTCATAGGATTTTATCACGTGATCAAAACATATGTTCCAAGATCTAGAAGCTTGCTTAAGTCCATAAATGGACTTCTTGAGTTTACAAACAAGATGCTCCTGGCCCTTTTCAATGAACCCGTCTGGTTGCTTCATAAAGATGTCTTCCTCAAGACTTCCATTAAGGAAAGCTGTCTTGACATCCATTTGCCAAATCTCATAATCGAGATGAGCTGCAATAGATAAAAGAATCCGAATAGACTTATGCATGGCTACAAGAGAAAAGGTTTCCTCATAATCGATACCCTCTCTTTGAGTAAAACCCTTTGCTACAAGCCGAGTTTTAAAGGTTTCAACCTTACCGTCTGATCCTCTTTTTCTCTTATAGACCCACCTACATCCAATGGCTTTTACACCAACGGGTGGTTCTATAAGCTCCCAGACCTGATTAGAATCTAAAGATTCTATTTCAGATATCATTGCTTTTTGCCAAGACTCTGTATCTTTATCTTGGAGTGCTTCATTGTAGGTACATGGATCATAATCTTGTTCCTCAGGGACGAAGTTTGACGACTCTCCCAAGAACATATATCTATCAGGTTGTATCACAACCCTCCCACTACGACGAGGCACTATCGGTTGTGGTGTAACATTTGTGACACATTGTGCAGTTATTTGTGGTTCATCCTCTTGTACTGTTGGTACTGAAGTACTTGGTGTCTCACGTCTCAGTTCTTCTAGAACAACTCTACTTGTGGGTTTATGGTTCATCACATAGTCTTCCTCTAAGAATCGGGCATTGGTGCTAACAATGACCTTCTGATCCTCAGGACTATAAAATAAACCTTCTTTCGTTCCTCTTAGATAGCCTACAAACAAGCGTACTTCTGTACGAGATCCAACTTATCTGCTTTCCCATTCAGCACATGTGCTGGACTACCCCAAATGCGAACATGTTTCAGACTAGGCTTACGCCCAATCCACAGCTCTGTAGGAGTAAAAGGTACTGACTTAGAAGGAACCAAGTTCAAAATATAAGCTGCAGTCTCTAAGGCATATCCCGATAACGAATATGGCAAATCCGAATAACTCATCATTGATCTAACCATCTCCATAGGAGTTCTATTCCTTCTTTCGGCTACACCATTCTGTTTGGGCGTTCCAGGTGCAGTCAATTGGGATGCAATCCCAGCCTCTGATAAATAATCCCTAAACTCTCCAAAGAGGTACTCGTCACCATGATCTGATCGTAATGACTTGATACATTTTCTATGACGTTTCTCCGTTTCAGCCTTGTACTCTTTGAATTTCTCAAAGCACTCAGACTTACGGCGCATCAAAAAAATGTATCCATACCTTGAATAATCGTCAATAAATGTGACAAAATATTCAAAGCCACCTCTAGCTTGGATATTCATGAGTCCACACAAATCAGAATGAACCAATTCCAACACATCTTTGGCCCTATACCCCTTTGCCGTAAAAGGCCTTTTGGTCATTTTACCTTCCAAGCAGGATTCACAGACTGGTAGTGCCTTCACTTCCATTGAACTCAAAGGTCCATCTTCAACCAGTCTTTGAATCCTTCTTAGGTTAATATGCCCCAATCGTAAGTGCCAAAGATATGTTTGGTTCATACAAGAAGGTTCTTTTCTCTTATTTAAGTTAGATAACATATTATTCATTTCCATAAGTTGTATTATGGGCGTAATAGGATTAATGACATACAAATTATCAACCAATACACCAGAACAGATAAAATGTTTATTCTTTCTAATAACAATATTGTCATTAAAATAAACTGAATATCCATCCTTAACTAACATAGAAACAGAAACTAAATTCCTTCTAAGTGAAGGTGCATAAAGACAATCTCTCAATGTCAAAAACTTATTTCTACCAAAAGATAAAGTAACATCTCCTAATGCAACGACCGATACTTTTGTAGCATCACCCATAAACAAGCATATCTTTCCATCACTGAGCTGTCTGGTTTCCTGGAACCCCTGCAATGTATTACAGACATGATTAGTGGCTCCTGTATCTACATACCAGGTGCCGGTAGATAACACCGCTAAACATGTTTTAACTACTAGTAAATGAGATATACCTTCTTTGTTCCCTTGTTTGGGAAGTGGACAATCAGTCTTCCAATGTCCTGACCCTTTGCTCTTGAAACATTTTCCTTTCGGCTTTTTCACCGCGCCTTAAGGTCCCATGCCCTTCTTTGCTTAGTTTGCCTGTTTCTGAATGTTATTCTTCTTCTTACTGCCTTTTGGCTTAGAAGTAGAAGCCTTTTTCAGAAACAAAAACATGACCACTCTACCTAAAGAGAGATTCAGCATCCTGTGGCTCTTTTGCAAGTTCTGCCAAACTATACAACCTTTTGTTCATGTTGTAATTAAGGCAGAAATTGTCAAAACTTTTAGGCAGAGTCCCGAGAATGATATCGACCTAGGTTTTCCCATCGATTTCAGCTCCAAGTATCTTCATCTCATTCAGATGACCCATCATCTTGAGAACATGATCCCTTACTGGTGTACCCTCAGCCATTTTTGTATTCATCGAATATTTCATAGCAAACTGCCTAGCTGCTCTACTCTGATGTTCGAAGAGTTCCTTGAGGTTATACATCATGTCATAAGCTGTGGCCATGGCCTGATGCTGATATTGCAGTACATTTGATATAGATGCCAGAATGTATCATCGCGCCATCTCATCTGCCTTTTTCTACTTCTTATAAGCCTCTTTGACCTCTTCATCAGAGTTAGCATCAGGCTTAGGTGGGCATTCCTCAACAATTACATATTTGTACTCCCCAGCAGTCAGAACAATGTCCAAATTACGTTTCCAGTCAATATAATTAGGTCCAGTAAGTTTGTTTTCTTTAAGAATCACCATAAGTGGACTGAAAGAACTCATTTTTGAAATCCTGAAAATCACATAAATAAAATTATGTAGGAAAAAAACTTTTTGAATTAACTAAATATTGATTCCCTCAAAACAATAATAAGAAATTCACAAACACCTTGAACACCATGAATTTAGCATGCCACGATAGTGTGGACGTATACAAATTCAACTTTGTTCAAGTTGATTTTTCTTATTAATTTTAATATCATGTCAATATAACTTTATGACAAATAAAATTAATATGATGGTCTTGCTCTGGTCATACAAATAATAGCAGTGACTCCGATGGGAAGGATACAATTATTTATATCTAAGTGTATACCATTACTTAATACTAAGTCCATTACCTTGTAATGAGTTCCTTCAGATGGAGAAGCGAACACATACTAGGTAACTTTCTACAATTATCCCTAAGAAAGTTTGTACTGGTGATCCATAATTATACTCATCCATGTTGTCCATTATTAATGTAGGCTTGGCTTTTCAAAAAAAACAACCACACAATAATAAACATGCATAATCAGAAAAAGCAAAATGACAAAAATAAGAGAAAATATCCAACTATTATGGTCATCTTTGCTGCTCCGTCCTCAACTATCCGAATCCAAAATCTGGCGCTGCGCAGATCTATACGGGGTTCGACCTGCCCGGTCAGGTCGCGGGGTTCGGGGCAGCGCCCCATTTTTATTTTTTTTAAGGTTTTGGCTGTCGATTCCTTCATCGAAAATCATCTGTCTTCCTCTGGACTGCTTAAAACCAGCATCTTGTCCGGCGTCAGAAACAGCCACCACCGCCATCACGATTGATCAAAATAATTAAAATTATATTAATCCTATGCCTCCCGAAGGAGTTCACACATAATCTAGATTGAAAATTTAAAATAATAAGCACGATCAACCCTCGTGATTTTGATTACATCCACAACAACAACAACATCCACGACATGTCCGTGGTTTAAACAACACAATAAAAAAAACATGTATTGGACCATAATAGTTGGATATTTGATGCCTGCAAAACTGAGTTAGAACAGATCTACATCTACCGACTATTACATAGCGCAGGTTTTATTGGACAACATGGACGTATCAATCAATACGTAGATCCAAAGTGGCTCTGATACCAATTGATGGAACTGGGGATTCCCAGGACCCTTCCTTTGGTGTGCGTATTGATCGATAGAAAGTTAAACAAATCTAATACGTGTTCTAACCCTTCATAAGCGGAAACTAGGGTTCACGAATTATACCTGAGGCGGAAAGGAAACAAGTATTCCTGGCAATCTCAAGCGGACGACCCCAAGATCTTCTGCACGTATTCCTTCCTCGAGTTGGACGTCGTGTGGGCGACGATCTCCCAACCTTTTCTTCTCCTTGGCAGCCCTCTCTTTCTCTCCTTACGTGAATCACGAATTTAGAATTTTTTTTAGATTTCTGTTCAGTAATCTGGCGGCCAGAGAATAGAGGATATATATAGGCTACGGCAGGGACCATGAGGAGAAATTAGGGTTAGGCCTCCTAACGGATCTGGATATCCCGTGTTCAGCCCGAACACATAATCCAGGCCCATTAACAATAGCTCGGTCCACTAATGAGCTATTGTTGCACTACCTCCCTAATCCCAAATTATGTTCGTGGGCTCCTTTTATTATATGCTCGTTTGGCTCCCCATGTTAAGATATCATATGCCCGTCGATCAAATCAAGTTACTGACAACTATATTGATTCGACATCTTTTATCCTTAAGTAGTAGCACTCAACTTTATTTGTCATGTCGGATATATTCCACCTGTAGGGTTTACATGACAATCCTTATGATCTCCTTAAGAGGACATCATCAACCCGATGTATCGGGACATGGATTCCATTTATAATCAATAACCCATCATACATACAATGTTATTACCCAATTCATAGAGGTTGTTGATCCATAATGAATCTTACTCTTTTATGAGTCAAAGTAATACACACTGCATATACATGTCCGTTATTATGTCCAGATTAAGAGCACAAGCATCCATAATAAAAGAGGTGTTTGTTCCCTTATGTAGTTAGTACAAAGAGAACAACCTCAAGTGGTCCTGTTCAATACACACAAAGTGTACTGGTGTAAACCTATAGTCAAGATAGACTAATACCAGATTACACTACGACCTTTCCAATAGATTGTCTAAGTCCATCTAGGCTGTAAACTATTTATATACTCCATAAAAAACTGATAATATGATCTTCTGTGTGACACCACACACCATATTATCTATAATATAGAATATCAGACATTTGCATTAATACTTACAACAAATACAATATGCAAACATTTGTCCATATGATTCTCATTCAAAATTTAAGGAAATAAGGTTACTACAAAAGTAATGCTTTTAGTATATAACCCTAACACAAACATCCTGGTACCACCTCCAATAACAACAACAGTGTGACACTACCAATAACCGGGACACCAAAGGCAAACAGGCCATGGTCGCTGGTACAACCAAAAAGCCTGAACAAAAGCAAGTAGAAGTTCCGAAGCCCAAGGAGATGACATACTCTTTTGAAGATAGCCATTTCAAGCCTATCTTCGACATGCTCCTAAAGGTGGGTAGGATCCGACTCCGTGATGTAGAGCACGAGCCTCGACCAGCAGAGATCGAGGATCCAAAGTATTGTCACTTCTACCGCTATGTCCATCATCCCACACATGAGTGCTTCACATTAAAGCAGTACATCCAGAACCTCATCAACTCCAATGCTTTGTCATTGGATTTCGAAGAGGTTACCATAGCTGCAATTATGGTATCCATTCAGTTCCGCGACTTCCCCCAACAAAAACCCAAAACGGGGTAATACCCTTTCCCCGGGCAATGATGGAGGTTACTAATCTTCCACCTGTCCGGGGCCAGACGACTGGATTGGTGCCTCTCACCACGTCGCGAGGAGAGGTCATGTGGGTCCACCCGGACTTAGTGCCCGAAGTTACCCAGGCGGTGCCATCGTCAACTAGCAAAAAGAAGGGCAGAAAGTCCAGATCCTGCCATACAATCTCGACCGAAGCTGAGGAGGTGGCAGCCGTTATTTCCCGGTCTGGCGCACAATTCCAGCCCACTCTGGGTAATTCAGTCGAGGACCCTCTGCCGATAACGCGGCCTGCTACTGATGTTCCGGGACCATCTCAGCCTCCACCGGCAGACAGATCCAAGCTGAAGGAAACCCGCTTCGACAGGTCGCCGTATAAGGACGCACCTCAGGGGCTGGAGAGACCTTACAACTTTGATATACTAGCACAACTAACTAATACGCCAACAAAGTTGTCGTTATACGAGCTCCTAAGGCTCTCCAAGGATATTTGTGTCACATTGAGCGAAGCACTCCAGAATGCTGACGCCTACTTAGCTCAGATCAAGCCTACAGGGGAGGACTTATAAGAAGATGTCCAGGGCAGAAATTATGCAAATGCAATACCCAACATCGTATTCACCCCATAGGACATGTTAATCAAAACCAACTTGTATGATCTCCCCTTGTACTACACCGGATACATATGCGACATCAAGGTGGATCGGATGCACATCGTTCCTGGCACATTAATAAGCATCATCCCGAAAAGCTTGTTTCAACTCCTGGGTATCCCCATGCACCGGCTAGCATCGACCAACACTGCCATTAGCGATTTTAACTCGGGAAGAAGCTATCCCCTGGAAAAGATTCGCTTGAAATATTAGAACGGTGACATGAAGACGGAGTTACCTGCTACGTCATAGACGCAGATACGTTCCTACAGTATCCTCTTGGGGCGTCCATGGATACATGACTATATGATCGTGCCTTCCACACTCCACCAGTGCTTCAAGTATGTCCGTAAGCACGATTTCATAAAGACGGAATTCTTCGACATCGATCACTTGTCTATATGATAAATCTAAGTAGCACACAGTTGATGTGGGGACACAAAACGAATCAGAGGCCACAACAGGGTCAGAGGAACCTCTGAAAATCTGTCTCTAGACCCACAAACCAGGCAAAGCTGCACCCCTTATCATAACTTTGCATAAAGAAGTGTCCTGTTCCCCTACCCCAGCTGTGCAGTTGGAACCAAGGGTCATTCGACTCCGGAGGTCTAGCCAGGAGCCAAAACCTACCGTAGAGCCGATGGTGATCCGATTTCCGAAATCCAATCAAAGGCGAACAAAAGATGCAACATCCTCTGTGGAGCCTGTGGTGATCCGGTTGTCGAAATCCAATCAAAAGAAAATAGAAGATGCAAACTCCTCTGTCGAGCCGATGGTTATCTGGCTCCCCAAGACGAACCGGCAACAAAGTGTTGATCCGAGGCCCTCAAACAAGCCGATGCCACAAGCAGAATCCTTGGTAGTCAAGCTGCCCAAGATGTCGCCCCAGCCTCCGGTCACGCATGGGTTAGCTGAAGAGGAGGCAGAACTCGCAAAATATCTGTTTGCACATGTTGATAGTCCCTCTGCCGATGATGTAATTCCTCTTGACAAGATACCTTATTTCATCAATAAAAGGTGGTTGTTGAACTAACCTGAGCGCAATAAGCTTAATCTGATGTATGCTGTGGAGTACGGTCTGGATATTAACCTGCATACACAGGTGACAACCGTCTATACTGCGAACCGACATACTCCCATTAGAGTTGCCTACTTCCTAGTCCCAGGCAGAAGAAAAGGCATTCACACAATCATCTTCGACCAAAAAGAAGGTCCTCAACCTTTCACGCCAAAAGAGTTCGATCTCGAACCCGACACTGGAAGATTGTCGCTCTACTTGTATAGTTCCCAAGCCAAGTACTTCATGCAAAAGCATGGGTACGATCTGGAAACTACCCCAGGCCTGAACTACGGCAACGGCCCACGATCACCTCTGTAGTTGCCTGTCCCGGCTGGAAAACCTCATGATTATTACACCAAGTCCAGACATGGTCTAGGTTATGTTACACCAGCAACAACGCCCGAGAGCTCCGATGAGGAATACGAGTGGCATTATCACTCGTCCGAATCACGCACCTACGATTTCGATGAAAGCATTGGGGATATATTCAGGCAAACACTGTCTGTCAATATGGCATCTGTCGACGTTCAAGAAGAAGAAAAAGAAGATCTGCTCGAATCCATTAAATTGGAGCCATGGGTCCTACAGCTGGATGTACAGTGGGAGAAGCACTTTGAACTATGAGACCCTCCCACTGAAGATGAGGTCATGCAAGTTGACCAAGGTGATGGATCCTCCTCGAAGCCAATCTTCATCACTAAAAACCTGATGGACGATGAGTGGGAGTCGTTGTTGCAACTCGTCAAAGAATATATCGACGTCGCTTGGAGCTATGAAGACATGCCAGGGCTAAACCCCGAGATCGCACTTCATAAGCTCAATATTCATCCAGACACAAAACCAGTCAAACAACAGCAACGGAAGTTCTGTCCAGACATCATAAATTCCATCAAGGCAGAAGTAAACAAGCTTATAGCTAGCGACTTCATCCGCGAGGAGCAACACCCAGACTGGGTAGCTAATATAGTACTCGTCGTCAAGAAGAATGAGAAGATCCAAATTTGTATCGACTTTCACAACCTGAATACGACATTCTTAAGGATGAATTCCCTCTTCCGATCACAGATATAATGATCGATAATACGTGTGGCTTCGAGCGCATGACCTTTATGGATGGCTTTTCAGGATACAATCAAATCAAAATCTATCCTAACGATGAGAAGCATACGTCATTTCGAACATCGATCGACGTGCATTATTATACAGTAATGCCCTTCGGCCTAAAGAACGTCGGTGCTACATATCAACGAGCTATGAGTGTCCTTTTCAGAGACCACTTGCGCAAGACGGTGGAGTGTTACATTGATGACATCGTCGTCAAAAGCCGCTCCAAGGATGACCACTTACACGATTTCAGGACAATGTTCGATCTCATGCGAGCGCACAATCTGAAGATGAACCCCACCAAGTCCTTCCTCGACGTGTCCAGCGGGAAATTCTTAGGCTTTGTCATTACTTTCCGGGACATTCACATAGACCCCCGATAAGACAAAAACAATCCTGAAGATGAGGCCACCGAAGAACCTCCGCGAACTACGAGGCCTTCAAGAAAGATTAGCCTACATAAGGAGGTTCATATGTAACCTCTCATGACGATGTCAACCATTCACACAACTCATGAATAAAGGCGTCTCTTTCGTATGGAATGAAGAATGTCAACGCACATTTGATGACATTAAGGAATACATGTCAAATCTGCGAGTTCTCGTAGCCCCGGTCGTCGAAAAGCCCTTTCTGCTCTATGTACGGGCAATAGAACACTCCCTCGCGCCTTACTAGCACAGAACAATGATGAAGGGCACGAACAAGCCATCTATTACATCAGCCGAATGATGGTGGGGCCGAAACATAGGTACACCGTCATGGAGAAGGAATGTCTTGCTTTGGTGTTCGCCATTCAGAAAATACGACACTATGTGACAGGAAAGACCATCCATGTTGTCTCATGAGTTAACCCCCTCAGGGTTCTCATGACCAAGCCAGACGCACTGAGTTCTTGTCTAGCCACCTGGGCGATATTGTTGTCCCCCTACGACATGGTTTTTGTTCTGCAAAAGGCCATCAAAGGTCAAGCCTTGGCCGACTTCTTAGCAGCCCATCCAGGCTCAGAAACAGCCAAAATCTATGAAGAAATCCCAGACGAAGTCGTTAACTCAAACATGACTTCACATGATGCCGTTTGGCGAATGTTCTTCGACGGTGCTTCAAGAACAGGGCCCTAAGGTGATATCGTCGCTGGAGTAGGGATAGTATTAATTTCTCCTTTTGGATTGGTAGTCAATCGGGCATATTCTCCCATAGAACCCTGTTCAAACAATATAGCAGAATATAATGCTCTGGTCATCGGGCTTCGACTCGCAAAAGAAGTAGGGGTCGAATACCTAGAAGCATATGGCGACTCACAGTTGATTTTTAATCAAATTCGAAGCTCATATGAGGTCCGCAAAGAGGACCTGATTCCTTCTCATCATACAGCGATTGCCATCATTGCAACCTTGGAGGTGTTCTTTATAGAGCTTGTTCCTAGGCACTAAAATATTGAAGTCAACGCCCTAGCAGGCCTCGCCGCTTCCTTGGCGGTTCCAAACCATGCTAATAATCAAGTAGACGTGATAGGCCATGAGCTGGTCTGTCCCAAAAACAACGTTCAACTAGGTACAAGTTACTCCGCCCAGATAATCAACGACATACAAGACTAGAGACTCCCATTCATCGACTTTGCAGTCTATGGAATTCTACTAGAGAATATAAAAGAAGCAACTTCAATCAGAATGCACTCTCAGATTCTTTTATGATATTGAAACAAAAATGTTATATCGACGATCCTACGATGGACGACTGCTACGCTGCCTATCAAATACAGAAGCCAAAGAAGCCCTACGCGAGGCGTATGATGGCATTAGCGGGGCTCATCAACCTGGCCCAAAGTTGCAGGACCGTCTCCGCCAGATGGGCTATTACTGGCCTACGATGGTAGTAGATGCGGTAGATTATGCAAAAAATTATAGGGATTGTCAGATCCATGCAGACTTCATACATCAGCCATCCGAATTCTTGTACCCAACAGAGGCTTCTTGGCCATTTGAAGCATGGAGAATGGACATCATTGGACCAATCACCCCGCCATCATCTAAGGGACACTGGTTTATACTTGCAATCACCGATTACTTCTCCAAGTGGACAGAAGTTTTTTTGCTTGCAGAGGTAAAGACATCAAACGTGATCAGTTTCAAAAACATCACGTCATCTACCGCTTTGGACTGCCCCAGAGGATTATTCATGACTGTAGCTTTCCTTCCCGGACATTTTTTTGAAAATATTTTTATTATTTATTTGATTTAAATCATGATTTAGAATATTTATAAATAATTATTTAATTAATTATTACGGTAGATGACTTTAGCCATGGTTGAGTTTTGGAGTACAAGGTGACTAGGAATCATGGCACGGATAGTGTAGTTGTGTGCCTTGTCTTGTGTTTTAGCTAGGGTAGGGAAGACCAAGCCATAAGTGTGTCCTAACTAAAAAAACCAGGCCAAGTTGTGACATGACCCGTACAAATGATTTATTTATTTTACTTATTAAGACTATGATATTTGGATGCCCGATTGTACCAATTTAGCCCGGACTGGACCCGAACCAAACCCAAGCCTATGTAGTCGGATAGTGCGACCAAAGACGCCAATGTAGGTGTGCATTATTAGTGTTTTGTATTTTATCTTAGAGGGATATTAAGTATTTTGCGATACATCTGTTACATATATATGTGTTATTGATATTAAATTGTTAATTATTTTATAATAGGATAAATATTCTTTTTGTGATGTATTTCTAGATTGCTAGGATTTTTATACCATATATATATATTTGAATGTATATATAAAATATATATCATATGTGTGTATTTGAATGGATATATAAATATATTATATAAATGTGTGTATTTGAATGTATATATAAATATATTATATAAATGTGTGTATGTGTATGTGTATGTGTATGTTTTTTTTTGTGTGTGTATGTATATGTATATATATATATATATATATATATATATATATATATATATATATATAAATATAAATATAAATATATATATATATATATATATATATATATATATATATATATATATATATATATATATATATATATATATATATATATATATTATATATATATATATATGTGTGTGTGTGTGTGTGTAAAAAAAAAAAATGTGTGTGTGTGTGTGTGTGTACATATAAATAAATGTATATATGTATATGTGTGTAAATATACATGTATAGGTATATATATACATGGGCATATATATATATATATATATATAATATATATATATATATATATATATATATATATATATAATATATATATATATATATATATACAAAAAAAACATATATACAAAAAAAATACATATATACATATATACCTATACATGTATATTTACACACATATACATATATATATTTATTTATATGTACACACACACACACACACACACACACACACATATATATATATATATATATATATATATATATATATATATATATATATATATATATATATATATATATATATATATATATATAATATATTACTAATAGGAAAAAAAAATAGGAAATAGAAATCCTAATCCATCCAGCCCTAAACGAGTCCCAGCCTAAACCAACAGTAGCAAATCCAGCCCATGGGTCTCTTTAAGCCGAGACCCCTTCCTTTGAATCCGAGGGCAACTACATATAAGTATTAGGCTAATTATTAACTAAGCAGTAGCTAGTCCAGCCTGTAGCCCGAGCCCACTAGAGTTCTTCCTACTATTCCCTGAAACTAAGCCCACAGCACCCCCGAGAATCTGTTCTTAACAGCATATAAACAGAGCGAGAGGGAGTCTCTCGAATAAACCCCAAAATCCTACCAATACCCGACGCCACCCTCTCCGACCCTAGGCGCGCCGCCCGTCGCCGCCACGATCGCCACAGACAGTCGGACACGTGCACGACAGGACACAGCCGCGCACGAACACATGAGCAACGACAGCAGTATACGTTTTGAAGCCCAACTTCATGGTACGAGTTCTCTGTCTACGATTATTCATTTTCTGAACCGTAAAGTGTTTCAGAAAGCCTACTAGACCCTCTTCAAACCCTTTCAGATGGATTTTAACCTATGACAGTAGAAACCCCATAAAATTGACACGAAGTCGATCAAAATTCTGATCGCAAAATAGGGAAAATACAGTCCAATCATCCACGTTTGAAGATCGATTTCGATCGATCCAGTACCATTTTAGAAATTCTTTTTAAACACACTTTTAGACAACCTGTAGGGCTCCATAACCCAATTCGCAGAAGTCGATTTCATCGACTACGCGCCGAGAAATCGGATCCCAAAATTCATGAAAAACCTGTTTTAAAAATAATAAAATTCATTGATTCGACGTGCGTCCCGCCAATCTGGGCGACGTGGTTGTGACCCGAAAGCATCGAAAGGTACAAAATGGTTTCGTGGACGTGTGGGCTTTGACGGAATTCAAATTGGTCGCGTGTGCGCGACGAATTTGATGCGTATCCATCAAAATTCACCGTATCGGCCTCTATGCAAATTTCTCAATTACTTTGTGCACGCTCGTCAGATCGAGATGAAACTTGCGCCAACATGACCGTATCATTTTTCTGGTCCTGTATGCCAAGTTTGGTCCAATTCTAAGACAGTGATTGGATCGCCGTTTTGCGGGCCCTACGATCCGATTCAACGAGCAATTTTGTGCACGGCCCACCGAAATCCAAAACTGGACATACCGTTGGGTTCGTATCATCAAAACGGATCTGTAGACATGTAGTTTGACGACTTTAGAGACCATTAAATCTGGCACATTTTTTGATGCAAAGTGGGTCGAACAGCGGACACGGTTTTTGTCCGAAATTACCGTTTTTCCCTGTGTCCAGAATTAGACTTAAGGACAGGCAATTCAAGCTAATTTGACTATTCTAAGAATGTTGGCAATGTCTGTTTCAGCTTTCGGAGACAGTTGTGATGATTTGGACTTTATGGCTTAGCAGTTGACTATACTTTGTTGGATCTACGTGCAACCTCCAGGCTTGTCTCCCTCTACAGTTCATTTTCATGCTTATAGTTCATCTGTTTTAGTATGTTATATTTAGTTACCTTAGTTGCTATAGATTTATATGATACCATATTTACTTGTTTATTATCTTGCTTGTATATCAGTATTTCCTGACTTGATAGTGTAGTTACACCAGGCTTGTCCATATTATGGTTCATGCTAGAGTTGTCCTTACCTGTGTCATGACTGAGTTGTACTGTGTCGTCATCTGTATCTTGACTGAGTCGTGTCTACATGTATGTGTGATTGAACTGCTATTCATGTATTGTTCCCACAACCTGCGAGTCCACACACGGGGCGAGGGTTGTCCGTTTGCACCTGCGAGTCCACACACGGGGCGAGGATTAGTATTCCATTGATCTCTTATTTACTTGTTCTTCCAGCAGTTCATTTATGCATAGTTGATCCCGTAACCGTGTTCATGGTTACCTGTCAGTAGCCACATGTCAGTCTCACATATAGTTCATGTTTAAATCCAGTTTATATTATTGCATGATTAAACTGTTAGATAGGCATATTTTTATGTATCTTGCTGTGTCCCCTGAGGACCTGATGATCTCTTCAGGTAGCTGATTGCATGGAGTTAGTTGGCAGCTCATGATGGTAGTGATTATACCTGCAGGGATACATGTATTTGCTTGTGATATATCTTTATTATCCACTCATGCTTTATATTCCATACCATGATATACTCCGCTTATTTATAGACTCATATCATTCTTGGAGTCTAATCGAACAATATGCTAATGGGCTGCCGACCATGACACATACTTGTTCATTCTTGTTTATATGATTCCTGTGGATTGAGATATAGTTTAGATTAGACATGATACCCTACTCTGGACAGCTTATACGTACTCGAGTCGGGCTGGAGTCCACTCGATACGTAGCTGGATTTCTTACGAGCTCGCGTCCGAAAATCAGGTGCGGGTCGTGACAAGTTTTTTGGTGGCCCATGCAGGTCAGAGCATATCGTATCGGTTACGTAACTGTACTAATACGAGCCTGCGAATATGACTAAACCCTTAGAAATCTCAATCCACTATGCCTTGAAAATTCTCTTAGAAATTTCGCTACGTCCTTGAAATTTTATATTTGTTCTCGAATATTCTTCCTTGCTTTCCGTACCATTGATTATCGTCCCTTCCTATTTCGGGGTGACGAATGATCGTGCTATCTAGGATTTATCAGAAATTCTTAAGTTATAGTACAATATTGCTTGACTATTGACTATTTGGTTGTTTATAGATATGAGGGATTATAGATTCCATACGCCCTAGATATCTGTTGGTAGATTTGTTAGCAGCTAGTAAAAAGATTTTAGTGACCATGTTTTGAGGAGTAGTGTGACCAAAGGTGGGTAGAAGACCTCAAGTATTCGGAGTTATAAAAAAAAGACTAGAGAAGGTCATAAAATATTTTTGGAAAAATTAAATTTGAGGAGATTAAGAAAATAGTAGACTTTGATTTTTAGGAATAATTATGAGTTAGAATTTCGAGTAAGCAATTTTTTTTAAGGTGGGTAGATTTGTAACTTCCCTTCCCGAAAATTTTTTTGAAAATATTTTTATTATTTATTTGATTTAAATGATGACTTTTAGAATATTTATAAATAATTATTTAATTAATTATTACGGTGGATGATTTTAGCCATGGTTGAGTTTTGGAGTACAAGGTGACTAGAAATCATGGCACGGATAGTGTAGTTGTGTGCCTTGACTTGTGTTTTAGCTAGGATAGGGAAGGCCAAGCCATAAGTGTGTCATAACTAAGAAAACCAGGCCAAGTTGTGACATGACCCTTACAAATGATTTATTTATTTTACTTATTAAGACTATGATATTAGGATGTCCGGTTGTACCAATTTAGCCCGAACTGGACCCGGACCGAACCCAAGCCTATGTAGTCGGGTAGTGTAACCAAAGACGCCCATGTAGGTGTGCATTATTAGTGTTTTGTATTTTATCTTAGTGGGATATTAAGTATTTTGCGATACATCTGTTACATATATATGTGTTATTGATATTAAATTGTTAATTATTTTATAATAGGATAAATATTCTTTTTGTGATGTATTTATAGATTTCTAGGATTTTTATAGCATATATATATGTGAAAGTATATATAAATATATATCATATGTCTGTATTTGAATGGATATATAAATATATTATATAAATGTGTGTATTTGAATGTATATATAAATATATTATATAAAAAAAATATAAATATATTATATAAACATGTGTATTTGATATATATATATATATATATATATATATATATATATATATATATATATATATATATATATATCACACATGTGTGGTGTGTGTGTGTGTTATATATATATATATATATATATATATATATATATATATATATATATATATATATATATTATATATATATACCCTACCAGATAATATATATATATATATTATCTGGTAGGGTATATATATATATATATAATATATATATATATATATATATCATCTGGTAGGGTATATATATATATATATATATATATATATATATATATATATATATATATATATATATATACCCTACCAGATGATATATATATATATCTATATATATATATATATATATATATATCATCTGGTAGGGTATATATATATATATATATATATATATATATATATATATATATATATATATATATATATATATATATATATATATATATATATATATATTACTAATAGAAAAAAATAGGAAATAGAAATCCTAACCTAGCCAGCCCTAAACGAGTCCCAGCCTAACCCAAAAGTAGCAAATCCAGCCCATGGGTCTCTCCAAGCCGAGACCCCTTCCTTTGAATCCGAGTTCAACTACATATAAGTATTAGGCTAATTATTAACTAAGCAGTAGCTAGTCCAGCCTGTAGCCCGAGCCCACCTGAGTTCTTCCAACTATTCCCTGAAACCAAGCCCACAGCGCCCCCGAGACTCTGTTCTTAATAGCATATAATCAGAGCGAGAGGTAGTCTCTCAAATAAACCCCAAAACCCTAACCAACACCCGACGCCACCTTCTCCGACCCTAGGCGCGCTACCCGCTGCCACCACGACCGCCAGAGATGGCCAGACACGCGCAAGACAGGACACAGCCGTGCACGAACAGAAGAGCAACGACAGCAGTATGCGTTTCGAAGCCCAACTTCACGGTACGAGTTCTTTGTCTACGATTATTCATTTTTCGAACGTAAAGTGTTTCAGAAAGCCTGCTAGACCCTCTTCAAACCCCTTCAGATGGATTTTATCCTATGACAGTAGAAACCCCAGAAAATCGACACGAAGTCGATCAAAATTCTGATCGCAAAACAGGGCAAATACAGTCCAATCATCCACGTTTGAAGATCGATTTCGATCGATCCAGTACCATATTAGAAATTCTATTTGAACACACTTTTAGACAACATATAGGGCTCCACAACCCAATTCGCAGAAGTCGATTTCATTGACTACGCACCGAGAAATCGGATCCCAAAGTTCATGAAAAACCTGTTTTAAAAACAATAAAAATCATCGATACGACGTGCGTCCCGCCAATCCGGTAGACGTGGTCGCGACCCAAAAGCATCGAAAGTTGTGTAATGGTTTCGTGGACGTGTGGGCTTTGACGGTATTCAAATTGGTGCGTGTGCGCAACGAATTTGATGGGTATCCGTCGAAATTCACCGTATCGGCCTTTGTGAAAATTTTCCAATTACTTTGTGCACGCTCGTCAGATCGAGACGAAACTTGTGCCAACATGACCGTATCATTTTTCTGGTCCTGTATGCCAAGTTTGGTCCGATCCTGAGACAGTGATTGGATCGCCGTTTTGTGGGCCCCACGATCCGATTCAACGGACGATTTTATGCACGGCCCGTCGGAATCCAAAACTGGACATACCGTTGGGTTCATATCATCAAACCTGATTCGTAGACATGTAGTTTGATGAATTTAGAGACCATTGACTCTGGCAATTTTTTTGGTACAAAGCGGGTATATAGCGGGTACAACGGCGGACACCGTTTTTGTCCAAAATTACCGTTTTGCCCCTGTGTCCAGAATTGGACTTAAGGACAGGAAATCGTAGCTAATTTGACTATTCTGAGAATGTTGGTAATGTCTATTTCAGTTTTTGGAGACAGTTTTGATGATTTGGACTTTATGGCTTAGCAGTTGACTATACATTGTTGGATCTGCGTACAACCTCCAAGCAAGATACCTTGCCTCCCTCTACAGTTCATTTTCATGCTTATAGTTCATCTGTTTTAGTATGTTATATTCAGTTACCTTAGTTGCTATAGATTTATATGATACCATGTTTACTAGTTTATTGTCTTGCTTGTATATCAGTATTTCCTGACTTGATAGTGTAGTTACACTAGGCTTGTCCACATTATAGTTCATGCTAGAGTTATCCTTACCTATGTCATGACTGAGTTGTCCGTTTGTACCTGCGAGTCCACACACGGGGCGAGGGTGACTTGGCTTGAAAGTGACCTGCGAGTCCACATTCGGGCCGAGGGTTAGTATTCCAGTGATCTCTTATTTACTTGTTCTTCCAGCAGTTCATTTATGCATAGTTGATCCCGTATTAGTGTTCATGGTTACCTGTCAGTAGCCATATGTCAGCGTCATGTCTTGTTCCTGTTTATATCCTGTTTATATTATTGTATGATTAAACTGTTAGATAGACATATTTTTATGTATCTTGCTATGTCCCCTGAGGACATGATGATCTCTTCAGGCAGCTGATTGCATGGAACTAGTTAGCAGCTCATGATGGTAGTGATTATACCTGTAGGGATACAGTTATTTGCTTGTGATATATCTTTATTATCCTCTCGTGCTTTATATTCCATACCATGATATACTCCGCTTATTTATAGACTCATATCATTCTTGGAGTCTAATCGAATAATATGCTAATGGGCTGCAGACCATGACCCATACTTGTTCATTCTTGTTTATATGATTCCTGTGGATTGAGATATAGTTTAGATTAGATATGATACCCTACTCTGGACAGCTTATACGTAATCGAGTCGGGCTGGAGTCCGCTCGATACATAGCTTGCTTGTTTACGAGCTCGCGTCCAAAAACCGAGTACGGGTCGTGACAATGACAACGGTCCGCAGTTTGCAAGCTACGCTTTCTCTCGATTCTGCGATAAAAATCAGATTCAGAATGTGGCTTCGACAGCATAAAACCCATCGGCTAACGGTCTGGCTGAAGCTTTTAACAAGACCATAATCAAGCTTCTCAAAAAGTTCGTATCTTCAAATAAGCACGACTGGAATGAAAAGCTGGGCGAATGCTTATGGACATACCGTACTACAATTCGGAAGGCTACAGAAAATACACCGTTCTCTCTGGTTTACAGGAGCGAGGCAGTTCTCCTATTAGAGACCCAGATTCCCTCGCTTCGCGTGGCCCTTACCTACTAGTTGACGTCGGACAATAACTACCGCCGACGGCTACAAGAACTGGAAGCCCTAGACGAGAAGTATTTATAGCTCAACAAAGCATCGTGCTCTACAAAGCACGCATCTCTCGAGCCTTCAATAAGAGAGTCAAGCAGAGAACATTCCAAGTAGGCGATCTTGTCTTGGCCGTTCGCAGACCGATGGTTATGAGTCACAAAACTGTTGGTAAATTCCAGCCCAAATGGGAGGGCCTATTTGTCATCGAGTCCATATTCTCCAACGGTGCATACCGGCTCGTAAAACCAAATGGAGACGTGCTTATTATGCCCATAAACGACAAGTTCCTGAAAAAGTACTATGCTTAAATACATGATCCTAGAATGTCGAGTTATGTACACCAAGTACCTCTGAACTTGCACTCTACTAGCTCCGAGTGGATTCACATCGCATCTCCCTGGGTGACAAGTCATGTATACTAATAACTCTGAATTTCCACTCTAATGCTTCATCCCACCAGAGTCTGCCAGGTTTATTTTTGTCGCCTCTGAACAAACTTCCTGGTTTTGATTGTCGTATATCACGTCCATACTACCTCTGATATAGATAATCTCCTAACTTAACACCTGTACCCAATCTGGGATAAAGCTATGGTGTTAAGGCCACATAACCTATCACGTCCATATTACCTTTGTTAGATTTTATTTCAAAATCTATTACTCGCATTACTGGTGCACAAAAGGGTAATAAGTCCACAAAAATATTCAAATCTATTACCCGTACCACCAGTGCGCAAAAGGATAATAGGTCCACAAAAAATCATTCAAATCTATTACTCGTACTACCGGTACGTTAAAGGGTAATAGGTCCACCAAAAATTATTCAAATATATTACCTGCACCACCAGTGCGCAAAAGGGTAATAAGTCCACTGAAAATTATTTCAAATATATTTACTTGCATCACAGATGCACAAAAGCATAATAGGTCCACAAAAGTCCCCCAAGTGGGATATCCTCTACCAATCACAAATGTTGTATTAGGCCCTCTAGTACGAGCATTTCAGATATCATAAGCAAAGAATGAAGATAATGTATCTTTTTATTTCAAGAATCATCAACTACATTGGTGAGGCTACATCTCCAGCAACAAAAAGAAAAGGGGAAAAGAATACAAAAAAGGGAAATTCACAACTCATCAGCAACACATAGTTTAGTGAGTACGTCCTCCAACTGTGCTGTTGAGCGTTCGATTTTCTATTTGGCTCGACGTTCAGCTTCCTGGGTCATCTTTTTAGCATCCTCAAGATGTGCATGAGCCTGCCAGTTGTCCTCCACCTTTTTCAGTGTACCCTCCAGAGCAGCAGAGGCTCGTGTGACCTTATCGGTCTCCTCGCAAATCAGCTCTCTCTTGACGGGTAGCTTGGAGCTTATTCTCCAGAAATGCCAACTTAGCTTGGAGCTGGAGGATTTGCTCATTAGTTTCAGCCATCGTACGAACCATGGCCTCCTCACGAACTAGGCAAGCCTTTCCCTTCCGGCTCAGCTTGTCATACGATAGAGACAACCTCTAGAGGTCTTTTTCCAAGGTGGGCTTGGTCATCTCCAGTACATCCTTCACTTTTTTTACGGCCGTTACGAGGAAGGCACGCTCCTGTTCCACTACAGCGGGCACATCGACTTGCCGTAGTTTTTGCAATTGTACTAGGCGCCGATCAGCCTCTGCCAGTTTGTGCTCCAGAAGATCAGCCGTCCCCTCTCCACCTGGGAGCATCTTCACCAGTTCAATTTGGCCGTGGGCACAATGACGAGCCACGGCAAATAACGTTCTCCTCCTTAAATCAGCTTCAACCCCCGTTTCAGATGGCGGTAGAAGCTCTCGATTATGTCCTTTGACGACTCGTCCAGGTTCTCCAAAGATGACGGCATCAAAGGAATAGCAACCAAGGGAGCTGAAGTTGTATAGGAAGGAGGCACATCGGAGCTTGACGACCCTGTCAGAAGAAAAACAAACTTCGAGCGATAAGATTCCCGCGCAGCGGCAATCTCCCCCTCCACAGCCCAAAGGAGCTGAAGACTGGATAGAGCCGAGAGTTCAATTTTCGGGGAAAGGGCAGCTTCAACCGACCCCACATCCATCGATGCTGGTGCAGGAACTACCACCTCTACTGTCGGCATTTCTGTCATGGGCAGCTCCGAACTTGATCCAGCGAGGGGCCTCTCGATTTGAAGAGAAGAAGGTACACTTCTTCTTTGTACGAGGTCTGCCCCGATGTCCTCTACTATCCCCTCTTCCGCAGCCATGTCCACCATCGACAATGAAGGAGCAGGGCCTACAGATCCAGAATAACCGACAATTATCTTGACTCGAAGGATATAGAAAAAGAGCGAATGCACCTCCTTATAGGTAAGAATATGACATAGCTTACCAGGGGAGGGCGGCAGAGACTGCGACTCATTCAGGACAATCATAACTCCTTCTACTGCCCTTCTATCCTCCTCAATGGCGGTACCCGAGCTGCTTGCATCTGCCGCTCCAGCCCCGATTGCCCCATAAAGAGATGTAGCTAGGTTGGTACCGGCCAACTGAGACCCCGCAGTCCCAAGATCCGATTCTGTAAGGCTCGCACCTTATCTGACCAGGGTATCCGTAGCTGGAGGAATCTCGAAAGTAGCATCGGGCTCTGGAGGATTTATTTCTTCCAAAGCCTGCAAAAAGGAATAATAAGATAATGTCCCAAAAGTAACTTCGTGGTCTGTCGGGATGAAATTTACCTCCGAGAAGGTTTTGGCATCGTTGCCACCCTCCGCGACGTCAAGCCCACGGATCCTAATCGCGACCCGCTTCTGACAATGAGGCATGTTGGTGACAGAGGGTCCACGCTTACTTTGCTTGTGTGAAGGACTTGGCACAGGAGAAGGCAAGCATGTCGATGAAGTACTCGCAGGGAGTGGTGGATCATCGTATTCATTCTCCTCTTCCGTATCAGTAGAATCAGAGTCAGAGACTTCGATAGCCTTCACCTTCCCTGCCCTGGTCCTATTTTTGGGCTTCTTGCATTTTTCTCCCAACTTAGTACCGGTAATAAAACTGGTACTTGCATCGATGTCGCGGGGTGGCCCATTCACGGAGACATGGTGGAGGGCCGCCAGGTACGAGATGCGTCCCGAGCCCCTAATATCGGGTAGACAGAAGCTGGTTTGCGTATAGACTACACTGTAGTAATGCTGGCCCGGATGCCATCCAGGACGTCGCCCTCATAACCCAGGCAGGGGCTGGGTTTGTCCAAAAATAATTGGATGTACCCGAATTGCTAAGAGTTTTGGCTGGGTAGGTAAGGTTCCAAGAAGACGTCGTTGTGGTTACGGTACACTAGATGTGCAGGGCGGATATTCTACAACCAGCGGAACATCTTCTCGGATAGGATCTAGGGCGCGACACCGCTATCATGATGAAAGCGCCTCATTTCCTCGTCGGTAAAAGGCGGGACCGATACAAAAAAGGAGTAGCTGTCCACCCGTTCGAGCGCAGCTCAGCAGTCGGGTATGGTTGAACAGGTCCAGGGCATGTCATGGTACTGGTAGATGAAGGCATCATCGGCCGTCGCATTATCCTCGGGGCCAGGCCGCATCAGAGAGGGGCAGTGCATTAGCAGCCACCCCATCATATAATTGTAGGGCAGGTCAATTTGGTTGAAATCCTTCGTAATGTCACAAGCTATGGCTTTGGCCGTAAAGATACGAAGGCCTCGATAAATGCTGCACACCATGGCTGGGAGTAGAGCTAGCATGCCTCCGAAGTCTAACTTGACAGTAGGGAGGATCAGGTTGAGGCTAATTCTTTCAATGGAACCAGAATCCCCCGAGACCACACAGATCCTCAGCCATATCATCAAAAACCCAGCCAAGATGGCCTTATTGGACAAGAGTTGGGTATTTTGATAGAAATAACTGAAGGTGTCGGTCTGGCTTCCGAATCTGTCACTAGAAACTTTGGTCCTCTTGGCGCTTTGAACCTGGGCGACCACCTCTTCTTGAGTCTAAGGGCTCCGAAGGGCAACCCGTCCCGAGGCCCTAAGGTTGAACAGATAACTGATCCAAGCCTTGGTGTGGGGAAGGTTCCCTTCAGAGCTTTCATCCCTCTTCTTCGATATTTGCTAACGAGTGCTATGATGACATAGCACTTCCCGGTAAATGGCAAGGAACCCGGGGAACCGCTGCTCTAACTCCCCAAACTCCTCATTTGTGGGAGTATACTCCTCGTAAAGTTCGTCTCCCCAAGGCAACTTGGAGACATCATGCATCTCATGGAGAGTGAGCCCCATCTCCCCAGTAGGTGTAAAAAAGGTCCCCGTACTACGGTTGTACATCTAGAGGAGTGCTATGAATAGCCTTGGGTTCATAGGAAGACCGTAGCAGGTGCCCCTTATGGCATAGTAGAGGCCGAGCTACTGCAAAGTATCCTGATACACCGTCAGAATCCATGATGTCAAGTTGACCTACGGAGGGGAACGATGCATCCAATTCAGCAGTGATAGTCTGCCCGTGGGATATGACCCTTTGCGAGAAATTTGGTTCAAGAAGGTGTCAGCTTCAGAGAACCGGTTATTGGACCTCATCTTATTTAAGAAACTACCGGGGGCTAGTCCGACAACAGAATAACTGATTGACTCCTTGGTCGCAACCACCGACGGTGCTCATCTATTTGTAATAGATATTGCCTATGAAGACTCCCTGTCGGTCTTGAGTTATGGGATCCATCATTCGTCTCTCGATAGGTACCATGTTAAAACCTGATAAGGGGAAATGGCGTTCCATCTGAGGAAGGTGAACCGCTACTCCGTTGGGAAAAAAATCCCAGCTCTCAGATATCTCCAGTATGCTTGGGTTCGAGACAGTTAGAGCGTCTCCAAATAAGAATGCAGGCTTCAGATAAGTGTCCCCCAATCTCCTGGAATTTATCATGCTGAGTAAGTAGAAGAATGATTGGCCCTTGATCTTCCTTAACCTGTGCTCAGGTTGATCTCGGGTAATCTGAGTCGACACGCATTCGATTATATGGTCAAACCTCACACCCAAAGAAGACTGAGCGTACCCTATCAGAAGCTTCCCCGATGGAGCTGTCAACAAGTTCATTGTAAAAGTCAAAGAAGGAATATAGTTAGAGGAAAACGAAGTGAATGGGTTCCTTCTTCCGCTATGTGGCCTAGTCAAACAAAACCTATACGGCCTAGTTGTGAGGAGCACATGAGGATCAAATCAACTAAGGCATATGTGGCCCAGTCGGGCAGAGTTTATACGATCTAGTTGTGAAGGGTGCGCATGCAGCTTAAAAAAATATGAGATACATATGCGGCCTAGTCGGGTGAAGCTTATGCGATTCAGTTATGTGACGCTCATGCGGCTCAGTCCTGAGGCATCCATGCAGTTTAGTTATGTGACGCTCATGCGGCTCTGTCATGAGGCATCTATGTGGTTCAGCGACGCTTATGCGGCTCACTCCATGCGGCCCCATAAAACATAACGCATGCGGTCCAGTTAGATAGGACACGCACCGATTATGCCAAAGCATAGAGGTGATACATTGACAGGCCTGCGCATGAAGCATGCGACATGGCTGTTTAAGTTCAAGTCATTGTTCTCCCGATATCCTTACCCTGAATAAGGGGGCTGTACGTCGGAATGAACGGAAGAAGATTCTGCAACTCTTGATGGAGAGGCGAGTCCCTTTCCTTTGGCCACAGTGCCGATCGATTTTGAAGCTTTTGGAGCCATGGCTGACTGGAGCAGAAAGGACGACGAAGATGATGAAGCCGAAGGAGAAGAAGTTGAAAGAAAAAAGAGAGAAGCTCTCTCTCCGCCATATGGCCCATATTTATAGGTCTTCAAAAGAGCGTAAACTGATAGACACCACTTCGATTCTCGTATCCACTAAGAGATAATGATGACCCTTGGGATTCTATCCTCTGTAACCAAAAAGGGCAGGTCCAAATCCAAAATAGAATCAGAGCATTAAATACAGTAGTAACAGCTGGACAGCCTGGATGGGATCTCCCTACGGCTCAAAATTTTCCCGCGGCTTGAAATTTTCCTGCAGCTCGAAGTCTCTCCATGGCTCGAAGCCTCCCTGCGACTTGACATATCTCTATGCTTCCTATTCAAAGTATTCCAAATTTATAATTTGAAAACTTTGAAGGGGGTCTTGTAGAAGCATGGAAAAGATAGGGTTCATGCATATCACATTACAAAGCTGACCGCATGGGTGCTCTGGGCCAAATTAATTTGGTCCGCAGAAGGAATAGCCGCATGACAAACTCTGCGGTCCAAAATGCCCCAAACTCTATACGGGCCATCATTTTTGTCTCAAACAAATTGATGCGGACTGCAGAGGGAAGAGCTACTTATGCGGCCGAGCTGATCAGCCGCAGAAGCTCCTCTGACAAAGCTGACAACTCTGACACATCCTGACAAAAAGATGAAGATAAGACACGACCTTTCATAAAAGACAAAAAAGTTTCATGTCACCAGACATAGGGCCCACGTGCCTGAGGGTTCATGCGGTCTGAGGCATGGTCTGCAGGGGTGTCATACGGCCAGGAGGACTGCGACCTGGCTGCATAAGCCTTATGTGGCCCAGAATACAGGATCTATGTGTCCTAAAAGTCTCCAAACTTCATGCGGACTGGTGGCACTGTTGGTGGGACACGTGGCTCAGAGGGACTGCGACCTGAGTCGTATGAGCATTATGCGGCCCAAAATACAGGATCTATGTGGCCCAAAAGTCTCCAAACTTCATGCAGACTGGTGGCACTGCTGGTGGGACACGTGGCTAAGGGAGACTGTGACCTGAGCCGCATGAGTCTCATGCGGCCCAGCATGGCCGAGCACTAAAGGACAAAGAAGACCTATGAGGTCCAAAATGCCCCAAGCTCTATGCGACCCTTTACTTGCTGTCTCAAACAGATAGGGCACGTGACAAGTTGACCAAGACTCAACTACCCAGATTCGCTGCAACAAAGAAATCTCAACAATCCACCAGCTGGTAGACGAAGACCGAGTCTTCGTGTGTTGTTACAACCACGTGACCACGTGGCCATCTATACGGCCCAAAATATGCTTCATCCCAAAATCATTATAAATAGCAGGGTACCACACCCATGCTAAAGGCTGGCAATTTTCTTAAGAGCAAAGATTGTGTCTGATAGTCCAAGGAGTAAGGCAGAGTTTCTACACTTCTTCCGAGCCTTCACTGTCACCCCCAGAATCAAAACTAAACAATTGTACTTAGATTATTTTCTAGGATTTCTTTCTAGTCATCTGTTGAACTTTTAAATTTTGCAACAATCTAGTGCCTCTGTAGTTCTTGATTTGATAATCAATGGCAAACAGCTGCGTAGGAGGAGGAAGAACACCGATGACAGCCCCTGCCGTAGCTCCCTGTACTATGGTAGGAGCAACCACAGTGACCCTAGGGACGGTCATCGTAACTGGCGGAGGAGCGCCCCCAAAAGCAACTGCAGATACTCCGACTATAATAGACATTTTAGGATCAGGTCTACGGAAGGTAGCAGACCTCTCAGTATCCGCAGGTCTCGAACGCTAAGATCGAGTCATCACCATCCTGAAGACAGATTGAAAGAAAGAAGTCAATATGGCACAAGATAGATCATGTCAAGGGAGGAAAATTTGAGTGAAAAAAAATTCAGCATCAAGAAATGATAGTTCTATAAAAGCAAATTGGAAGTTTTCTAATTGTGATTAAGTATCCTTAGCCTATAGCCTATATCTTCTAAACCTATAGCAGGCTCGTAGCAGCACTCTAAGTCAAGCACCACTACGATATCACACTAATTGTGACTTCTAACCTGCATGGGCCACCACTAAAAATGTGCCATAACTTGCACCCAGAGTAGGGGCACAAGTGCGTGACATCGTTCCAGCCTACGCCGTAGAAACGACATAAAACACTGTCTAGGTCTACTATCTAACAACAGTTATAATATCAAAACCTGTCGAGAAGGGTCAACTCCGAACGGAGGACAGACAATGACAATATAATATACTCAATCACAAATTCTAAGAAGGAAAGATGGTACTAAAAGATAGAGACAACAAGATAAGAAAATGTCAACCAGGAGATCCAACACAGAATGATACAAGTCCAAAGTCTCTGAGTCAACAATCTCTAATACAAAAATACTAAAATAATAACAAGCCAAAATATAATCTGGAGACAAAGTCCAGTACTAAACTAAATTAGCTAAGCTATACTAATGCCTCATCGAATGGAGCTAACCTTTGCTGAACTAGGGTCTCCAAGTCTAAGCCAACTGCGTTATGGGGACCGTAGTAGGTAGGACACTCTTTCTCGTCATCATCTGTAAAATTTGTTAACATATCCAGTCAGGATGGAACAAGTACAAAACTCTAATAACAGTTCTAGTTAGACGATATTGAAAATATAGCAGTAAATAGAAAGAATATACAAGATAAAGTGGTACGTACATAGATCATGGTAAGGCATATCAAGAATGTAAATGAATATATGATCAAGAGAATAGTGCATATCATGTACGAAAATTAGGAACTACTATCTTTGTGAGTTTAACACTAGTTTCAACATGTGATTGACTTAGGAACTTGCACAAAAAAAATGGCCTGGCTAATCATACGTGCGGTGTATGACTAACACTCACAGGAAAAATAATATCTTGCACAGGAAGGATTTGATCACATATCTACGCTAATACCCCCGTCCTGACTAGTATAGTGGATCCAACCATGACACGTATTCTCCGAGAAGGTCATGAGCCTTCATGGGAATCATGTCTATACAATACACAAGGAACAAGAAAAAACTTGCACAAGATATACCAAGGAGTACAAGGAATAACATTTTATGACGGGATCCAGACAAATACCAATCCGTATGAATATTGTGTCAAGAGAACAAGGATATCTACACTAAATATAGGAAACATAGACGATATCATAGAACAGAAATACTATCAGATAATGTACTCACCTGAGATCCGGTGGAAATATGTCAACAGTGTAATCTAGCTCAGAGTGAAGTCACGGACCTAAAGATGAGATATGCATTAGTTAATTAGGGTTTAACAGTGTTAGGCATGATTTCTAGGGTATGCTATACTAGGTCGAACTCAATCAAACTAAGTCACACTAGGTCATACAAAGTAAAACTAGATCAAACTAGGTCATGCTAAGTCATACTAAGTCATGGTAAGTCAAACTAGATCAAGGTAAGTCAAACAAAGTCAAACTACGTCAAGATAAGTCAAACAAAGTCAAGGTAAGTCAAACAAAGTCAAGGTAAGTCAAACAAAGTCAAACTTGGTCAATCTCGGTCAAGGGTTGACCTACAAATTGACTTTTGGTCAACTAGTCCACTCTGGTCAACTCCTAGTCCATTTTAGGTCAAATTGGGTCAATGGTTAACTCATCGTTGACTTTTGGTCAACTGGTCAACTCTGGTCAACTTCTAGGCCAAATGTTGACTCACTATTGACTTTCAATCAAAATAGTCAACTTTGGTCAAACAGGCTCAAATCTAAGTCAAACATCCTATTCCTAACCATTACCTACCAAGATACCCAAATTCTAACCATTACCTACCAAGGTATCCCAATACCTTGGATACTAGGTAATATCTTACCCTAGTAATATACCACCTTAGGTTAGTAGATAACCCACCAACCTAGGCTAATAGATCCTACTAATACCTTGGACTAGTCCCTAACCATCTATCCTAGTATCCTACCAATACCTTGCTAATACCTTACCCTTACATATAGGTAAATCCTAATACATTACCAAGGTATCCCAATACCTTACCAAGATACTATCACTCTAAGATACCACCATCTAGTATCCTATCATAAGATACTATAACACATACATATAGGACACTAGCTATAACATACAAACTTATGACACCAAGATACTAAACTAGTGATATCCTACTCAAGACACTAAGCTATTATAGAATACTAACTAGTAGTAGGATACTAACTATACATAGATATCTAACATATCTAGACACTACTCTACTTCTAATATATCTTAACATCTAACTAACATATCACAACTAACTCACTCTAGCATCTATAATAGACTAACTCTAACATCTCAACTACTAACTTCTATCAAGACACCAACTTTCTAACATATACCCCCACACTCACACACAATAGGATCGAAGGGGCAAGGGCAATTGGCAATGGGATGCAAGTGGGGGCTGCTGCTCATGGCAGCATGTTGCTGCTGCTGCTACCTCAGGAATGGCAGCAAGGCTGCTGACACTGCTGTTGTCATGGAGTGCTGCTGCTGCTGCTGCCTTCCTGCAGCAGCCCATTAGCTGCTGTGATGCAGCCTATTGCTGCCACTGCAGCTCTAATTTGTTGTTGTTGTGCCCTCTTTATTGCTGCAACAGTGGCTCTAAAGCCCTGCATATGGCAGCAGCTAGTCCCCTCCCCCCTCACTACTGCTAAACACCCACAACTACACTCCTCTACACCAGTACACACACACACACACTCTCACAAGACACTCGCACACACTTACAAGACACTCACACTACCACCTAATCACAAGACACACTCAACTCACATCCACACACTCAAGCATCTCACTCTCCACTCTAACACACGAGCAAACACACGCACTCCTCACAAACACACAAGCAAACTCACACATTCCCCTCAACTCATCACTCTCAAACACAAACACATATACATCTCCTCTCATACTAACACACACACAACACACAATACATAATATATATATATATATATATATATATATATATATATATATATATATATATATATATATATATATATATATATATATAAACCAAAGCAGGTGGATGACTCCACTCGACCTTGGCCCGGAGGCCGTGGCCACTGCCACCCAAGCAGGTGGATGACTCCACTCGACCTTGGCCCGGAGGCCGTGGCCACTGCCACCCAGCCACCTCCGTGGGAGGGAGGGCTCGAACCCGGCCCTCACCCCCGGTGCACGGTGGTGTTACCAATACACCACGACTCGATGTGCATATATATATATATATATATATATATATATATATATATATATATATATATCTGTGTGTGTGTGTGAGTGTGTGTGTGTGTGTGTGTGTGTGTGTGTGTGTGTGTGTGTATATCTCCTCTCATACTAACGTATATATATATATATATTTTTTTTTTTTTCCGTATATATATATATATATATATATATATATATATATATATATATATATATATATATATATATATATACGTTAGTATTTATTTTTTTTGAAAAACAAAACTTTTATTGAATGATAGGCGCAAAAAGCCGAAGCCTATACAAGTAAGCGCGCCTCGTGCGAAGACCGACCCAAGACAAAGAGAAAGAAAGACAACCAAGAGAAACACGAGGTGTTGCCAATAAAACGGTGACAGGACCGAGCATCAGAAGGTTAGGCGGTGACAGCGAAAACCCGGGGGAACAACGTCCCTACTTCGGTCAGTAGCCCAGGGCGTTCCAAAACTGGCTCGAGGTGTGAGAGCAGCCCCTCTTTCTTTTGAAGATTTGTCGAAGAACCTCTCTGTACAATTGAGGAGGCGGGAACTGCCGTCCCTCGAATCTGTATTTGTTTCTGTTTTTCCATAGTACCCAAAAAGTGGCGGCAACGACGATCTGATGGCCGTGCGTCGTGTTCCATCTGGCCAGCAGATCGTTGATGCCCCCGTTTGTGGGTGCCATTTTAAACTTGAAGTGGAGGAGAGACCAAATGTGAGAGGCAGACTCCCCCGAAAGCAGAACGTGATCGACGGATTCTGGATGATGGTTAACACAGCAGTGGCATCTGGACGCCATACTATAACCGAAGGATATAACGACATCATCCGTGGGGAGTTTTCGACGCGCGGCACGCCAGAGGAGAATGGACCATTTCGTCGGAATACACGTGTGCCAAAACTTGGCGGAAGGGGATGTCGAGGGTTGAATGTCCCTGATGACGGCCCTGGCCGAAGCTAGGGTGAAGACGCCTCCCCTGTTGGGTGACCATCGGAGCATCTCCTGAGCGCCATTGATGGACAGATTAGAAGCACCCAAGCTGGCCGAGGCAGCCGGACCCAGCCAGTCGCGAACCCTACCCCAATTCCACCCTGAAGCGTCCTCATCCCATAAATCTCGGATCTCACACAGCGGCGGAGTAATCGCGTTGGGCCTGAGGAGTTCGTCCCCCAGCCAGCGTTCCTTGCAGGCCTGGGAGTGACCGTTGCCCAAGGTCAGGCGTAAGTGAGGTTCCGCAAGGTTACGACCTCGGATGATGTGCCGCCACGACGCGGAGGATCTGTTGTTAGCAGACGCCTCAGTTAAGTGGCAGAATCTGGAGTATCGCGCTCTCATGAACCTGGTCCAGATCGAACTTTCAGATCGGATTTTCCACCACAATTTCGCCGATAGTGCATCGACCATGTGTGCGAGCCTGAAAAAATCCAGGCCCCCCTCTTCAGTCGTTTTGGCCATGGTAGCCCAACTGGCCCAGTGATACTTGTTCTTATCCTCGAGGTGACCCCAAAAGAAATTGGCGAGGATGGCTTCAATAGAATGGAGCACGTTGGTGGGGGCGCGCACACCGCAAGGATGTAAATGGGGATGGAGGATAGAACGTGCTTAATGAGAATTAACTTCCCCCCGGGGGAGAGGGTGGCGTTGTGCCATCCCGCAATTTTCTGGCGAATTTTGCCAACCAAGTGAGCGTAGATCCCAGAGTTCGCTCTGCCGTACACCAACGGGCAGCCTAAGTACAGAAAAGGAGGGTAAGCTGTGGAGAAGGAGGTCATGGCGGACAAGACAGCCGAGTGAGTTCTATCGGCTTTATGATGCGTGTAGATCTCGCTCTTGCTGTTGTTGATTTTCTGCCTAGAGCAACTGGTGTATTTAGCCAGAGTACTCATAACCACCTCAATGGCTCCAATAGCCCCCGCCGAGAAAATGAGGATGTCGTCCGCGTATGCGAGATGAGTTATGAGGGGGCAGCCGGTCGTTGTGTGGAAGTGTTGGAACCCAGGAGATAGCGGCATGATTTTGAGGTTTCTGCTCAGGGCTTCGGCCGTGATGATGAAAATGGTGGAGGATAGGGGGTCCCCCTGTCTGACTCCTCGAGTCGCTTTGAAGAAACCCTGGGGCTGGCCGTTGATGACAGTAGAGAACCAGGAGTTGTTGATGGATCTAAAGATGATGTCGATAACCGGTTCCGCAAACCCAAAGGCTCTGAACACCCAGATCATGAACTGCCAATCAAGGCGGTCGTAAGCTTTTTCTATGTCTAATTTGATGGCAACGTTCCCCCCCTGGACGGGAATTTCATACATGTGATCATCTCTTGGGCCAAGAGGATGTTATCGGTGATATTACGGCCTTTGACGAAGCCACTTTGCTCTTCGGAGCTGATTCTGGAGAGGATGTACGACAATCTGGAGGCGATGATTTTAGAGATAATTTTATTGGTGAAAGTACAGAGGCTGATAGGTCTGAAGTCTTTGAAGGTGTCCGGATTGTCTTTCTTGGGAATGAGGATGATGTGTGCGGAGGATATGGATTTCGGATAAGTGGCTCCTTGAAAAAAGGCAGTAGTGGCTTCCTCGAGATCGGACCGAAGGATGTCCCAGCAAGTGCGGAAGAATACCCCGTTGAATCCGTCCGGACCTGGGGCGATGTTGGCATTAATGGACCACACAGCATCCTTAATCTCGACGACAGAGGGGGGAGCTCGAAGGTTTTCGTTATCCCTATCACCAATAAGGGAGGGGATCTCGGACAGTAATCCGTCATCTCTAAACACAGCTTCTTTAGTAAACATGTTGGAGAAATAATTCGTGGCTGCCATCTGGATGTTCACCTGATCATTCAGAAGTTGGCCATTATCATCGCGGATGCGATGTATCTTGAGAGAGCTTCTGCGTCCTTTGACGCATTTGTGAAAAAACGCAGAATTCTTGTCCCCTTCCAAGTCCCAGGTTAATCTAGCTTTTTGTCTCCAGAATTCAGATTCCACCCTGATTCTAGATTTAAGGATGGCCTTGGCGAGGTTGAGAGAGGCACGATTCTCCTGGGAACTGACGAGGGCGAACTCAATCTCCGTACGGGTGACATCGTCTTCCGCCTCCTTAATGGCTTGAAAAATGTCTCCATACGCACTTTTGCTCCAGGCCGTTAGAGCTTTTCTTGTGGCTTTAAGTTTGATAGCAAATCTGACCAGCGGATCCAGGTGAGATACCGAAGTCCAAGCCTCTTCCACGATGTGCATGAACTGGGGGTGGTGGCGCCAGAAGTCAAGGAAGCGGAAGGATTTTTTGATGTGATTATGAGAGATGTATATCTCGAGGAGGAGGAGGGAATGGTCAGATTCAGTGGAGTTCAGGTGCGACAGATTACTACTCACTCCCAAATCCGACCAACAGTCATTCACCATGGCCCTATCAAGGCGGGAATACTGCCTATGCGTACCATCTTGCATGTTGCACCAGGTGAACTGGTTGCCGTGGAAGGGGATGTCGGAAAGGTGGGCGGTTAGGGTGAAATTGTTGAAGTCCTCCATGGCCGAAAGAGGGGGTTCACGACCACCAGATTTCTCCTCTCTGCAAGATACTGTGTTAAAATCTCCGATGCAAAGCCATGGCAGGTCGTCGTGAGGAAAGGAGGGGCCCGACAGAAGCTCCCAAAGAATTCTACGCTCCGGGATATTGCAGCTACCATGGATGGCCGAAAGGAGAATACGGGACTTGAAGACGGGGTGCTCAACCCAACAGGATAGGGCTTGGGGGGAGTCGTTGATAATGCCAAAGCGGAAATCTGCCGCGAAGAAGATCCAAATGTCGTGACAACCGGCGATCGCGAAAGGGAATCCCAGCTTGAGTTGAATTTCTTTCATTCTTTTGTGGGGTATTTTGGGTTCGATGATTACAAGTAGATCAATCCGATTCGATTTGGTAAGGCTGATGATCCGATTCATAGTCTGTTTATTCCCTATGCCTCGGACATTCCAAGAAAGAATGTTAGGCATTAGGGGAGGAGGTAGGGGGGTGTTTCAGCTTCGCGACGGATCTCGTGGTCATCGCCGTGCGCTGCCTATGTTTCTTAGATTTCTTCTTATTCTTGAGAGAGGTGTTATCGATGCTATTGTTGACTGGAGGCAGAGTCCGATCAGAACTCGAGTAAACGACAGCGACCGCTGAAGGAGAAATGTCAGGGTCTTCGTACTCCATCAGAGCACAAAGAGGATTATCCGGATCGAGGAAGCCCGCTGCCTGAGCCTGCCAAAATCTTCCTGTGAGCGGGGAGGACGGGCGAGGAGGAGCGAAGGCCGATCGAAGGGGAGGCGGTGAAGCGACTGAGGACGGGGCCCTCGCAACCGCACCTCTGGAGTGCGATCTGAGACCAGCCTTAGCCTGGACCTCTGGAAGCACTATAGGGGATAGGGGTGGGGCATCTAGGGAGAGAGGAGAGATGGGGGGTGTGGAGGGGAGCTAAATCGCTGCCGGAAGGGGAAGGGGTAGGGGGGTTGGGGAGGCCATCGGAGGAGGGCGGCTCTGGAGCGCTATCGTCTTCAAAATCAAGAGCTGCAAATGAATTATAGAGAGTAATGGCGCGAGAGGGGGATGAGGGGTTGGGTAGGCTATCAGAGAGCGGCCGCTCTGGATTACCATCAGCAGGATCCAAAACTATCGCTCCGCTCGAATTGTGGATAGTGATGGCGAGAGAAGGGGGAGGTACGGAGACAGCCGTTGAGAGGATGTGGGGACTCTGAACGGGAGACGGGGGGTTGAGGGGGATCCGCGATGTGGAGTGGGGGGAGGTGCTACGCCGGAATTGTGCTCTTTTCTGATGGCAGGTTTCTTCAGTTCTGGGTGAGCACGAAAGCAGTGTTGTATGGAGTGGCCGCACATTTGGCAGTGTTGACAGAAAATGATGATGTTGTCGTAAACCAGCGTTTGGCTGAAAGATTTCTCTCTGAGTTCTATCTCTATCACTTTGGGTGGTTCATTTGTGAGGTCCAGTTCTACGCAAATCTTTGCGTAGTTACATTTAGAAAGGTTTCTCGTTTCTTCGGCTATGGCCACTAGGACACCGAAAGAGCTGGCGATCCTCTTGAGGGCAGCAGTGGGAAAGTATACTAGTGGGAGATTAGGGAGGGTGATCCAGGAGGTGATGATGGTCGAATCTATCTTGGGGTTAAAATTCGGTGACCATTTGACAATTTTGGCAAACTGAGTGACAATTTTGGTCGTGCCTTTCATCCACACTTGGCTGTAGTCCTGGTCTGAGGAGAGATGAAGGAATAGGTGTTTGGGGTCGAGTGGAGCTATCCGGTAAGAAGCCGACAATCCCCATCGAGTGATGACCTCCCGAACAATAGAGATTTTAGGGCATCCGGAACCAAACTTGAGAACCAAAGTTCTGCTGAAGGGGGAAGAGAGGGAGCGGATCTCCTCGCATGAAAAGGGAATCCGGATAGGGTATCCGTCTGGAGGAGGCATCAGATGGACATCAGGCAGGATCACCTCCGCGGCCGGAAAAGGGCCAGGTCTAACCCGATCGGGTCTCAGGGCATCCGCAAAGGAGAGGGAGCTAGGGAGAGTTTTGGATGCCGACGGGACCAGGCCAGAGGGCGATCTGGGTCCCGAGGAGGGGGCGCCATCTGAAGGAGCCCGGAGGGAGAGGGGGTCAACCAAGGAGCTCGGGAGAATATCGTCGGAGGGCGGGTGAGAGGAACGATCTTCTGCCTGAGCGCCTGAACTCTCAACAGCCTTGGGAAAGAAGGCTGGCGCCGAGGGAGAGCCCGAGCAGGCAAACGCCTGAGGGGGGGAATGAACTCCGCCGTCGACCGTCATGGGGCCCGGGGCCCGGCCCATCAGGGAGCTGACCGAGTGAGCAGCGCAAGACGCGCCAAGGACGGGGACAGGGGAGGGAGTACCATGCTCGTTCGGGGTGGGCTCTCCCAACCGGGAGAAGGCAGAGTTGGGCCACGAGGGAGCGACCGGAGACGAAGCCACATGGGCGACCGGGGGCGAAGCCGCAGCGTCGGGGCTGGGGAAATGGGGGGGAAGGATGGACTACCACGATCGGAGTGCGCTACCGGAGGGATCGGGCAGTGAACGGCGACGGGGTCCGGAAGGCGCACGGGGGGAGGAACGGGATGATGGTGACCCACGTGGGGAGAGGTGTCCAGGAGGGGGCCAGCCCGCGCTGGGCCAACTGCGCGCGGGGCGTAGCCGAATGGCGCAAAGCCAATTGTGCTGCACAAAGCTGAAGAGGTGGGGAGGCCAGGCTGCGCTGACCCAGCTGCGCAAGGGGGAGAGAGGAGGACCCCACGAAGGGGCGGCCCACGTGCAGCGCAAGGGAGTCACCAGTCCCTGCGCAAAGGAGCGCGCCCTTATCCTGCGCAAAGGAGACGGCCACATGGGTCTCCTGAGACCCAAAGCTCACAGCAGAAGGAGTAATCCTCTCTGCGCAAACCGCAGTCTAGAGCGTGCCACCAGGGACGGGCGGGCCAAACGAGGATGTACAGGCTGGAGCTTCCACACACAGACCCCAAGGCGCGCTACCTCCGAGGGAGCAGGCCCGCGTGGGATAAGCGGCTGGAAGGGACAGCAGCGTGCTCGAACACGCCACCGGGGGCGTTATCGAGGACGGGCCAGCTGTGCTGGAGTCGAAAGGACGAAGGCCGCCGAGCACGGGGAGGGGCGGCCACCGCAGCGGGGGTGCAGCAACTTCGGGGGCTACTGGCAGAGCCGGAGAACTCTGGTCCGAGCTAGGGGCGAAGGAGGGTGGCCAAGACAGCGGGAGGGCCACCACGGGAAGGGCCTGCCGGAGCAGCTCCGACGAGCGATCGACAAGAGCGAGGAGCTCCTGCGGCCAGCGAGCACGAGACGGGAGAAGTGGGTGGAGCCTGGCCAGGGGAGGGGAAGGGGGGGTGGGTCGCCGACCGGCGGTGTCAACCTTGACCGGAGGCTGGACATGACCTCCTCATGAGTCGATCCCCCGGCTGGGCGCGGAAGGGGGCAGAGGGATCTCTCCGGCAGGGGAACTCCGAGGAGGGGGGGACCAAGAATCGAGGGGAGGGAAGATCGGGGTGGTCGGCTTCGCCGCCCGAGGCGAGAACGTCCGGGCCGGGGCACGCCGGCCTGACGAAGGAGGACTCCCGCCTTGAGAGGGGAATCGGCGTGTTAAGGGGACGCGAGGCGGAGATGACGACGACGTCGTCGGAGGGCGGAGGGGGAGGGGGTCGGCGCCGGCGGTCGGACGGGCGGGCGAGCGGAGGCGTCGGGCGGCGGAGGGAGCCAGGTGGGGAAGAGAGGGGGGGAAAGGGATCGGGAGGGGGAGGGGGATCGGACATTGGAGATTATTCTATATATACTAACGTATATATATATATATATATATATATATATATATATATATATATATATATATATATATATATATATATATACTAACGTATATATATATATATATATATATATATATATATATATATATATATATATATATATATATATATGTATATATATATATATATATATATAACCAAAAAAAAATATATATATATATATAACCAAAAAATCCCAAAACAGTCCACAAAGTAAATATATAGCAAATTTGATATCTCTATATAAAAATATGATTTGTACGCCAAAACACAAAGATACATACATAGTTATCTATATGAAAACTTAACGGAACATCCTAACCATGGTATATCTACTCTCTAACACATCCAAACTTAAATTAGAAGTCAAAATAGTGAGATATTCTTACAAACACTTGGTGGGCCACCCTCAGAATTTCTCCATAGGTGACACCAAACCACTCCTAACTTTCTAATGAGGACTCCAAAGAGCCTCAAAATCAAACCTAAGGGTGGTACATGTATGGGGGTGATTCCTATGGATGCAAAACTATCAAAAATACAAGAAAAGATGAATTAGAGAGAAGGTTATACCTTTTGGGAGTTGGATCCTGATGATTCGATCAAAGGACACAATTCCGATACGAAAACTCCTTACAAATGGACTCCTCTCCTTGCTCCCCACTCCTAGTAGGCTCCCTCTCCTTGATGGATTAAGAGAAATGGAGAGAAAATGAGTGAATTTGAGAGATAAAATCAAGAAAGAAGCTCTCAAGTTTGGGAAAAAAATACTAAATGAATCAAAAGGGAGGCTACTAATGAAATAAAACTTTGGAGAACCCTCTCAATATGGCCAGCCATAAGGGGAGCCCTAGTTGGGTTATGAAATGTTTAAGTTGCCCTCATCAAGTCTCCCTTTGGTTTATTTAAGTCATGCCAAGGTTTGGGGTCAAAAGGGTCAAGTTCTAATCTCTAAATGAACCAATCTAGTCATGTGGGATTAGCCTAATTATATTAGCCTAATTAGTAGGATTTGTAGGCCATGCCTAACTAATCTTTGGACCCCGACTAGATTCTAAACTACCCGGGCCACTAACACAAGTCAAAACTAGATGAAACTCAAAATCGGCTAAACTAATCCCCAAAATATAATATTAATGAATAAATATTCACAAAATATTAGAATATGGAAAATGACAAATTTATCCTCAATTTTGAAAATAGACAGTTTCAGTGGGTTATCATATGATCATCTACTAAACTACACCCATGATTTTATTTTCCTACTTATCTAAATTGTGATTTTTAAATTACCTACTTTCGTTGAATACCGTTTGTTCTCCTCGCCCAATGATTTGATCATGTTTCTTTAGCGAGAAACACTTGTGTCTCCTCAAAGCTTACTTACCTTAGTTATTTCTTAATTTCGAGGATAAAATTCTTGTAAGTTGGGTAAGATGTAATCACTCTAAAACTTTACTATTTTTTTATTAAATGATTTGGGTATTTGTACATCGAGTGCGAATACGGATATGCAAAATATATTATTTTTTATATATACAAACGTTTTATAATAAGATTTTCTTCTTATAGAAAATAAGCATATTTTTCAAAAATAGTATAGGTAGATATTTTTATTTGCTTAAAGTTATAAAATACGTCGCGTCGAAATCTGCTAAACATGATTTTTAAAAGCTATTTTATTTTATTAGTATACATAGTAATTTAGAAAATAAATATTTTTTTGTAAATAATAATTTACTATTTGCATGCAATGTACATGAAAATAAATTCATGTATATTTTAATTTTTGAAATTATTTATTATTTATTTATAAAAAGATTTTTTAGAATTTGTTTGATTTAATGTTTTATTATTATGCTGATTTAAATTGAGAATTGATTTTATTGACTTTTATTTTAAATAGTTTTAAATTACAGATAAAGATTTATCTAATTTAAATTTGGATTTGGATTTGATTAAATTAGTTTTAAATTGATTTAAATTAAGTGTGATATTTATCTAGTGGGAATTTAAACGAATCCTAATCCTTATTTAACTAGGGGCCCACCTCCTATATAAGGAGAGCCCCTTTGCTCTTTTCATAAGAAAATTCCATAAACCAAAGTTTTCTCCACCACAACTTTGCATGCATCATGTCCGTATTCACCACCTTCCTCGTGTCAGTCGTGACGGCCTCGGGTCCGACCCCGGGTGTCTTTCTACAATATCATATAGATTACATGTACATATTTTTCCTACCCTCGTGTCCGACACACCAGACACGACTCCGACTCCACCCCTGTCTCGTAGGACATGACACAAAATCAGCAACCCTAAATCCCAATCCCTAATTCTAACCTAACCCTAGCTGTTCACCACTGCTGCTACCCTCTTCTTTCCTTGGTCGATATTGCATCCTCCACCACTGCCACCACCGACGACTGGCCTTTCCCGACCACCCAAAGTCCAACCCAATCCTAAGTAGGCATATTGGACATTAATAAATATTAATAAATATATATATATATATATATATATATATATATATATATATATATATATATATGTTATATTTAATTCAGATTTTGGATTGTATTTATATAGATAGATTTAATTAGTCTATATTAGGAAAGATTATTTTAATCCTCAATCCAACAAATTAGCCAAATCACCAAACAAACAAACCATGCAAAGTGGGCCCTCACCATGGAGTATTCGACCAAGCAAACCCCCCCCCCCCATGGCCGAACATCTCATAGGAATAGGATTTCCACTCCTTTTCATGCATGCAACCCAAAAGGCCCACATATGTATATCAACTTAACCCAAAGTCTAACCCTAAATTAATTCTTCCTTTATCTCCCTCCCCATAGCTGACCAACCCCTTTCCCTCTCCAAATTTTGGCAGCACCTCTCCCTCATAGCCCTCTATACATTATCTTCTCCATTGCACATCTCTCCATCCTTCACAAAAACTCATCTCCTCCACCATACATCTACCCAACCACTCAAAATAAACCCTAAAAACTCCATCTTCTCCATCCAACCATCTATAACCATTTCCAACCCTTCCAAACCCACCAAGAGAGGATTAGCAAGCAAAGATAGCAAGAAAGGTTGGAGCTTTGGCAAGGAGAAGTATTCACAACCACTCTAGCAAGGACTTTTGGTAAGAAATCCTAATTTTTTCATCTCAAACCCTTGCCAATTTCTATAGAAAATATGTTATTAAATTTGTAGAAATCATATTTTGATGGATTTTTCTATGTATAATCATCTATAAAAGTTTCATAATTTATAGTCGTAATATTCATGTTTCGGTAGGATCAAATTAACCCCGTTGTGAAGGAACTATAAGTTATTGGTGGTTATTTTCAAAACTGAATTTTATGTGTGTTCATATATATAAATTAGGATTTTAAGTATTTTTCCACAAATTTAGCAACTCAAATCTGGTGGAAAAATTATAAGTCAAAACTAGCCATTTTCGGATAACTTACTGAATGTCCCAAACTTGTAGCATAACTTAACACTTGTACCCATGATGATATTCTGTGAAATAAGGTATTTAAATTCTATTTAAAATATATTTTTTGTTATTTTATCTATTTTGAGTAATTGGTCATGTTCATGATGAGTTACGGGTAGACTAGGTGATGTAGTAGTCAACTAGTCACATAATTCTTTATAAGTTGTAATTCTATAATTTCAGAGTTAATACTATATAAAATAGTTTTAAATATTATTTATAGGAATTTAATATTATTTTTAAGTGTGTATTTACGTAGGGTCATAACCGATTAATTGGAATATCGAAAACCCTAAAACTGTGTTCTGAGATCTCGTTGGACACGTATGTATGTTATACAATTTAAGTAGTCCTACGAGATATTTAAGTATAGTTAAAGTAGTTTAAAACATTAATTTAGTTAATTAAGTTATGTTATAAGTTTCATAATAGTTAAATAAATTATTTAGGAGCATTGGATTCCGGAGACGTGGACACGAGAGCGAAACTGCATCCTCACATCGCGGAACCAAGTAAGATACCTTGCCTCCCTCTACAGTTTCTTTACATGCTTATAGTCTTTCGTTTTATATGTTATCGTTTAGTTTTCTAGTTGATTTCGGTTATAGATTTTCTTCGTAACATGTATATCATTTTTTGTCTTGCTTGTATATCACCATCTTTTCGTGACTTGATAGTGTAATTATACCGAGCTTGTTCTCATTATAATTCATACTAGAGATATTCTTACCTGTGTCATAACTGAGTTGTACGTGTCGTCACCTGTATCTTGACTGAATCGTGTCTACGAGTATGTGTAACTGAACTGCTATTCCTGATTTGTTTGCACCCGTGAGTCCACACTCGGGACGAGTATATTTATCTTGATTCATTTGTGCCAGAGAGTCCACACTCGGGACGAGGGTGTTATCTTGATTCGTTTGTGCCAGAGTCTACACACGGGACGAGGGTGTTTGTCGTAAACTAACCTGTGAGTCCACTCGGGACAAGGGTTTGGTATTTCATTGATCTCTTGTTTACTTGTTCTTCCTGCAGTTCATTTATGCATAGTTGTTTCCGTATCCGTGTTCATAGTCACTTGTCAGTAGCCACTTGTCAGTTTTTGTCTCGTTTTATGTTTATATCCTGTTTATATTCTTATGCTTGATAGAACTGTTAGATATGCATATTTTTTATGTATCTTATTATGTCCCCTGAGGACCTGATGATTCTCTTCAGTTTTAGCGATTGCATGGAGATAGTTAGCAAAGCAGGATGGTAGACGATTATGAGCACTTACAGGATCCAGGTATTTTATTATGATTAATATCCACTTGTGCTTTCATTCCTTATCATGATATACTTTGCTTGTTGGCTTACTTTATAGACTCATAATATTCTTCAAGTCAAATCAGACATGTATGCTAGTAGGCTGCAGACCATGACCTATAGTGTTCATTCATGTTCTATATTCTTTTTTTGGATTGATATATAGTTTTTCCTTGCCATGATTAAGCACATTACCATAGTCCAGACAGTGTTTACGTATTCGAGTTGGACTGGAGTCCGCTTGGTACGTAACTAGCTTGCGCATGCACTTGCATCCCAAAATACGGGTGCGGGTCGTGACATACTGTGTCGCATGCCAACCTCGGGACTTGTCAGATCATCGCACACCACCAGGCAAGATACCTTACCATATTTACTGCATATATTTAGTCTACATTATTATTGTTTAGTTATTGCATATACTGCATGTTTAATTTTAGTTCAACCAGTTGCATCTTTGTTACTGTTCATGATTTATTTACTGTACTTCCAGCTATACATGATGCAAATGATATTCATGTTTTCCTTCTTGTCTTTCAATTTTTATATGGAGCTAGAGTTAAGGGACTACCGTTGATTAGTGTATTATCATAAACTTTGTTACGACTGTGCCACGAGATATGTGTGAGTTATGAGTAGCATATAGAGGTACTTGTGTCTTGGCTAATCACCCGCACGCATGCGTTAGGTCTAAATGCTAATAGAGGCATGTTAGGAGACTTAGCTGTTAGTAGAACGACTTAGCTAGATACATAGGGGAGGAAGAATATTTCCTTATCGTATGGGCCACTATTGTGTTTTCTTTTAGTAACCCGGAAGCTCCGTTGGAGATACTGTGTGAGACTACCCTCTCAGGTTGTCCACTGACATTTGTAGAACATTATATGCTTGGACCTTGGTGCCTAAGTGGGGACTATGCTAGATCCCAATTATAGTCAGAAGTGTCCATGCGTTGAAGCTTTGTTCTTAACTGCACGTTCACAGTAGAATGGTTAGGTGATCCTAGTTGATGTCATGTCACACTCCATTCTAGTCATGGCATTGGGCAGTGTCACCTCATGGAATAGTGTGCTATCCCTTGTCCTTGTTTGGTTGTAGGGATAGTCTATTGTTTCATTGATAAGATACTGGGCCTTGTTATGATTTGGACTATTTAACTTTTACTTGTGGCTTTGTGACATATTTTATATTCAATTCATATGACATGTTTATATATATCTTATTACATCCCTCTAAGGACCTAGTGATTTCTCCAGGTGTGTATTTTCGTGACTTTTTGCAGGCTTTCTAGCTAAGGTCGTGATCTTCTCTATTCCACTGAAGATGATTTACTTTTGGATCGTCCTTTGCTACTTTTGACAAATTCTTTCATTTGTTATATATTACTTCTCATTTAAAATGGTTGGTAGTGAATTTATCTCCGTCCAACGACTTGTACATGACAATTCATAGTTGATTTATGATGTCATTATTCTTTTTTTTGTGGATAAAATTTAGTGTGACATTATTATACTCAATTTATAGCTTACATATATTTATTATATAGTTGGTATGTCTACGTACATAGTCCTTCATATTTTAGGACTGGGCATGACAGTTTCTATAACTCTTTTGCATATGTATTATTTCTGAACACATGATTCTCCACCGACCAATCTCTGTATAGGACATGATTCATAACCGCATTTACATTTTCGTATGATTCACACTTGATAATCCAACATACACATTGCATCAGGCACTTGTGCACCCGAACACAACCGTAACGCCTTCTCATCCAACTATTATCCACCTCGTGCACAACTCAAGTCTCTACCAGATCATTCCTGAAGCCTCGCTGATATGACTAAGTCCAACATATCCAAAAATCTTTTGCCTACAATCATACTATGTCTCACACACAATTATTTTGATACAGTAACCATTCTTTGAACTGCCAAGACTTTAAAGTCTGGGACTACCCAGACATGACACTTTAATCCTTACGACACAAGGAACCAAATTGCATATCAATATTCACCAATTTTGTAATGCAATTTCCATTCCTCAATAATAGTTATCGTATACTCCAACTCTTAAGATTACTTTGATATGTTAACGCATCGGTTTTGGTATATCTACAACTATCATCTATCAACCAACACCGACTATTCTTTGATTCTACCTAATATTTCAAGCCATAACTTATCCGACCATTCCTCAAAAATATTTCTAATCCCTCACTTTGTTTTCCTTCCAACTTATATTCCGGTCCCAATTATGAATTCATTGATACTCTCATGCAATAATCCATCTGACAAGATAACATCAGATACACAAGTTTTATCAGATACATCTTATGTTCAATCCTCTATCGAGTATGTAATCAACCAAACTTCCAAACCCAATCCTAACTGTTTGACATGGACAAAAGTTGAAGAAATTTTTGTATTAATTTAAACGAGAAAAGTATAAAAGAACTCCAAAACAGAATATCTAAGTACAAGTTGATTCTGGGAAAGTATGACGATGGAGATCGAATGCTGTGGTGATTCCTTTACTCCGTTGACAATCTTACAATGAGAAAAAAATATTCTGACTCTCTGGATGTCTCTCTCTAGGCTAGACAAGAAGACCAAGACTGAAGTTGAGGACCCAAAATGAAGAAAGGCTCCTTCTATTTATAGGCTGGTGGAATGAACCACCCATGCGCACATACGCGATGCGCACATGGGTTTTTGGTGTGCAGGAGCACTGCGCACGAAGGCAGAACTGAATCTGTTGTAACTGCACTGTTAGCTTATGGATGCGATGACACATGGCAGTTGTTGGTATTCGTTTGTTGCTGAGATCTTAGGTGGTTGGAACCCGTTCATAGGTATGACTGAGTCAATGACACATGGCGTATGTAAATTTCTCAAAGACCCTATTCTATTGAAACATAATAGATTTTGATTATGCCTGAAAAGCACTGCACAATTGTTAGCCATGTAGCATCCATCGGCAAGTGCTGTACTTTTGTGGATAATACGAGAGTTGTACTTTTGAGTGTCGTAGAGGCTGTGCTGTGTTAAGCTACGCTTTGAAGTACTAGAATGACCATGCTCTTGAGTGCATTGTGATGGAGCTGGGGATTCCCAGGACCCTTCCTTTGGTGTGCGTATTGATCGATAGAAAGTTAAACAGATCTAATACATGTTCTAACCCTTCATAAGCGGAAACTAGGGTTCACGAATTATATCTGCGGCGGAAAGGAGACAAGTAATTCCTGACAATCTCGAACGGATGACCCCAAGATCTTTTGTACGTATTCCTTCCTCGAGTTGGACGTCATGTGGGCGACGATCTCCCAACCTTTTTTTCTCCTTGGCAGCCCTCTCTTTCTCTCCTTACGCGAATCACGAATTTAGAGAAAATTTCAGATTTCTGATCAGTAATCTGGCAGCCAGAGAATAGAGGATATATATAGGCTACGGCAGGGACCATGAGGAGAAATTAGGGTTAGGCCTCCTAACGGATCTGGACATCCCGTGTTCAGCCCGAACACACAATCCAGGCCCATTAACAATAGCTCGATCCACTAATGAGCTATTGTTGCACTACCTCCCTAATTCCAAATTATGTTTGTGGGCTCCTTTTATTATATGCTCGTTTGGCTCCCCATGTTAAGATATCGTATGTCCGTCGATCAAATTAAGTTATTGACAACTATATTGATTCGACATCTTTTATCCTTAAGTAGTACCGCTCAACTTTATTTGTCATGTCGGATATAATCCACCTACAGGGTTTACATGACAATCCTTATGAGCTCCTTAAGAGGACATCATCAACCCGATGTATCGGGACATGGATTCCATTTATAATCAACAGCCCATCATACATACAATGTTATTACCCAATTCATAGATGTTGTTGATCCATAATGAATCTCACTCTTTTATGAGTCAAAGTAATGCACACTGCATATACATGTCCGTTATTATATTCGGATTAAGAGCACAAGCATCCATAATAACAGAGGTGTTTGTTCTCTTATGTAGTCGGTACAAAGAGAACAACCTCAAGTGGTCATGTTCAATACACACAAAGTGTACTAGTGTAAAACTATAGTCAAGATAGACTAATACCAGATTACACTACAACCTTTCCAATAGATTGTCCAAGTCCATCTAGGTTGTGAACTATTTATATACTCCATAGAAAACTGATAATATGATCTTATGTGTGACACCACACACCATATTATCTACAATATAGAATATCAGACATTTGCATTAACACTTGCAACAAATACAATATGCAAACATTTGCCCATATGATTCTCATTCAAAATTTAAGGAAATAAGGTTACTACAAAAGTGATGCTTTTAGTATATAACCCTAACAATCTCCCACTTATACTCAAAGCATTGCTTTTCAGTATACTGTTACAAATCTCCCACTTATACTTAAAGCCATGCTGCTACACATCTGACTCCCATTCCCTCAACATGACTGTCAAAAGTCTTAGCTGGTAAGCTCTTTGTAAAGGGATCAACTAGGTTGTCGGCTGATGCTATCTTGATCACAGCAACTTTTCCTTTCTTTACGAAATCTCGTATCAGGTGGTACTTGCGCTCAATGTGTTTGCCTGTCTTATGGGCTCGTGGTTCCTTCGAGTTTGCAACTGCACTACTATTATCACAATAAAGTGTAATAGACTTAGGCAAACTAGGTACCACATCCAAGTCCAACAGAAAGTTTCTGAGCCAAACCGCTTCTTTGGCTGCCTCAAAGGCTGCCACATACTCGACTTCCATGGTGGAATCAGCAATACATTTTTGCTTGATACTCCTCCACACAATGGCTCCACCTTCCAAAGTAAACACATAAACTGAGGTAGATTTCCAGGAATCCCTATCTGACTGAAAATCTGAGTCTGTATACCCCAAGGGAACTAAATTATCTGCCTGGTAAACTAGCATATACTCTTTAGTCCTTTTCAGGTACTTCAAAATATGCTTTACGGCAGTCCAGTGCTCTTGTCCTGGGTTAGACTGATATCTGCTGACCATGCCTACGGCAAAGCAGATGTCTGGTCTCGTACATAGCATTGCATACATTAAGCTTCCTACTGCTGAAGCATAAAGAACTGCCTTCATGTTCTCTATCTCTTTAGGTGTCCTCGGACACTGCTCCTTTGATAGAGCAATTACAGGTCAAAAAGGTAAGAAACCTTTCTTAGAATTTTGCATACTAAAACGAGTTAGTACAGTATCGATATAGGAAGCTTGGGATAAGCCCAACATCTTTTTCTTGCGATCTCATAGAACTTTGATCCCAAGGATGTGACCTACTTCTCCCAAGTCCTTCATATCAAACTTTTTGGATAACCATACCCTTACACCAGATAATACCTTCACATTGTTTCCAATAAGCAAGATGTCATCCACATAAAGTACTAGGAACACCACCACGTTTCTGTCACACTTTCTGTATACACATGATTCATCCTGACATTGATCAAATCCATAGGATTTTATCACCTGATCAAAACATATGTTCCAAATCTGGAAGCTTGCTTAAGTCCATAAATGGACTTCTTGAGCTTACAAACAAGATGCTCCAGGCCCTTTTCAATGAACCCGTCTGGTTGCTTCATATAGATGTCTTCCTCAAGACTTCCATTAAGGAAAGCTGTCTTGACATCCATTTGCCAAATCTCATAATCGATATGAGCTGCAATAGATAAAAGAATCCGAATAGACATAAGCATGGCTACAGGAGAAAAGGTTTCCTCATAATCGATACCCTCTCTTTGAGTAGAACCTTTTGCTGCAAGCCGAGCTTTAAAGGTTTCAACCTTACCGTCTGATCCTCTTTTTCTCTTATAGACCCACTTGCATCCAATGGCTTTTACAGCAACGGGTGGTTCTACAAGCTCCCAGACCTGATTAGAATCCATAGATTTTATTTCAGATATCATTGCTTTTTGCCAAGACTCTGTTTCTTTATCTTAGAGTGCTTCACTGTAGGTACATGGATCATAATCTTGTTCCTCAGGGACGAAGTCTGACGAATCTCCCAAGAACATATATCTATCAGGTTGTATCACAACCCTCTCACTACGACGAGGCATTATCGGTTGTGATGTAACATTTGTGACATGTTGTGCAGTTATTTGTGGTTCATCCTCTTGTACTGTTGGTACTGAAGTACTTGGTGTCTCACGTCTCAGTTCTTCTAGAACAACTCTACTTGTGGGTTTATGGTTCATCACATAGTCTTTCTCTAAGAATCGGGCATTGGTGCTAACAATGACCTTCTAATCCTTAGGACTATAAAATAAACCTCCTTTTGTTCCTCTTGGATAGCCTACAAACAAGCGTACTTCTGTACGAAATTTCAACTTATCTGCTTTTCCATTCAGCACATGTGCTTGACTACCCCAAATACGAACATGTTTCAGACTAGGCTTACGCCCAATCCACAGCTCTGTGGGAGTAAGAGGTACTGACTTAGAAGGAACCAAGTTCAAAATATAAGCTGCAGTCTCTAAGGCATATCCCCAAAACGAATCTGGCAAATCCGAATAACTCATCATTGATCTAGCCATCTCCATAAGAGTTCTATTACTTCTTTCGGCTACACCATTCTATTGGGGCGTTCCAGGTGCAGTCAATTGGGATGCAATCCCAACCTATGATAAATAATCTCTAAACTCTCCAAAGAGGTACTCGCCACCACGATCTGATCGTAATGACTTGATACATTTTCTATGACGTTTCTCCGTTTCAGCCTTGTACTCTTTGAATTTCTCAAAGCACTCAGACTTACGGCAACTCAAATAAATGTATCCATACCTTGAATAATCGTCAATAAATGTGACAAAATATTCAAAGCCATCTCTAGCTTGGATAGTCATGGGTCCACACAAATCAGAATGAACCAATTCCAACACATCTTTGGCCCTATACCCCTTTGCCGTAAAAGGCCTTTTGGTCATTTTACCTTCCAAGCAGGATTCACAGACTGGTAGTGCCTCCACTTCCAATCAACTCAAAGGTCCATCATCAACCAGTCTTTGAATCCTTCTTAGGTTATTATGCCCCAATCGCAAGTGCCAAAGATATGTTTAGTTCATATAAGAAGGTTCTTTTCTCTTATTTAAGTTAGATGACATATTATTTATTTCCATAAGTTGTATTGTGGACGAAACAGGATTAATGACATATAAATTATCAACCAATGCACCAGAACAGATAAAATGTTTATTCTTTCTAATAACAATATTGTCATTAAAATAAACTGAATATCCATCCTTAACTAACATAGAAACAGAAACTAAATTCCTTCTAAGTGAAGGTGCATAAAGACAATCTCTCAATGTCAAAAACTTATTTCTACCAAAAGATAAAGTAACATCTCCTAATGCAACGACCAATACTTTTGTAGCATCACCCATGAACAAGCATATCTCTCCATCACTGAGCCGTCTAGTTTCCTGGAACCCCTGCAAGGTATTGCAGACATGATTAGTGGCTCCTGTATCTACACACCAGGTGCCGGTAGATAATACCGCTAAACATGTTTCAACTACTAGTAAATGAGATATACCTTCTTTGTTCCCTTGTTTGAGAAGTGGACAATCAGTCTTCCAATGTCCTGACCCTTTGCACTTGAAACATTTGTCTTTCGATTTTTTCATCGCGCCTTGAGGTCCCATGCCCTTCTTTGCTGAGTTTGTCTGTTTCTGAATGTTATTCTTCTTTTTACCGCCTTTTGGCTTAGAAGTAGAAGCCTTTTCAGAAACAAAAATATGCCTAAAGAGAGATTCAACATCCTGTAGCTCTTTTGCAAGTTCTGCCAAAGTATACAACCTTTTGTTCTGTTGTAATTAAGGCAGAAATTGTCAAAACTTTTAGGCAGAGTCCCGAAAATGATATCGACCTGGGATTCCCCATCGATTTCAGCTCCAAGGATCTCTATCTTATTAAGATGACCCATCATCTTGAGAACATGATCCTTTACTGGTGTACCCTCAGCCATTTTTGTATTCATCAAACATTTCGTAGCAAACTGCCTAGCTGCTCTACTCTGATATCCGAAGAGTTCCTTGAGGTTATACATCATGTCATAAGCTGTGGCCATGGCCTGATGCTGATGTTGCAGTACATTTGACATAGATGCCAGAATGTAACACCGTGCCATCTCATCTGCCTTTTTCCACTTCTTATAAGCCTTTTTGACCTCTTCATCAGAGTTAGCATCAGGCTTAGGTGGGCATTCCTCAACAAGTACATATTTGTACTCCTCAGCAGTCAGAACAATGTCCAAATTACGTTTTCAGTCAATATAATTAGGTCCAGTAAGTTTGTTTTCTTTAAGAATCACCATAAGTGGACTGAAAGAACCCATTTTTGAAATCCTGAGAATCACATAAATAAAATTATGTAGGGCAAAAAAACTTTTTGAATTAACTAATATTGATTCCCTCAAAACAATAATAAGAAATTCACCAACGCCTTGAACACCGTGAATTTAGCATTCCACGATAGTGTGGACGTATACAAATTCAACTTTGTTCAAGTAGATTTTTCTTATTAATTTTACTATCATGTCAATATAATTTTATGACAAATAAAATTAATATGCTGGTCTTGCTCTGGTCATACAAATAATAGCAGTGACTCCGATGGAGAGGATACCATTATTTGTATCTAAGTGTATACCATTACTTAATACTAAGTCCATTACCTTGTAATGAGTTCCTTCAGATGGAGAAGTGAACACATACTAGGTAACTTTCTATAATTATCCCTAAGGAAGTTTGTACTGGTGATCCATAATTATACTCATCCGATATGGAGGAAAGCACTAAAGCCAACACATAAGTATAATTACATCACCTACAAACCAGTAATGGAGACCATATGACCACTTAGTTATTTAACAATGAGGGTTTTTCTACTAGTTGATATTATGTCCATGTTGTCCATTATTAATGTAGGCTTGGTTTTTCAAAAAAAATAACCACACAATAATAAACATGCATAATCAGAAAAAGCAAAATGGCAAAAATAAAAGAAAATATCCAACTATTATGGTCATCTTTGCTACTCCGTCCTCAACTATCCGAATCCAAAATCTGGCGCTGCGCAGATCTATTCGGGGTTCGGTGCAGCGCCCCGATTTTTTTTTAAGGTTTTGGCTGTCGATTCCTTCATCGAAAATCATCTGTCTGCCTCTAGACTGCTTAAAACCAGCATCTCGTCCGGCGTCAGAAACAGCCACTACCGCCATTACGATTGATCAAAAATAATTAAAATTACATCAATCCTATGCCTCCCGAAGGAGTTCACACATAATCTAGATTAAAAAATTAAAATAATAAGCACGATCAACCCTTGTGATTTTAATTACATCCACAGCAACAACAACATCCACGACATGTCCGTGGTTTAAACAACACAATCAAAAAACATGCATTGGACCATAATAGTTGGATCTAAGATGCCTGCAAAACCGAGTTAGAACAGATCTACATCTACCGACTATTACACAGCGCAAGTTTTATTGGACAACATGGACGTATCAATCAATACGTATATCCAAAGTGGCTCTGATACCAATTGATAGAGCTGGGGATTCCTAGGACCCTTCCTTTGGTGTGCGTATTGATCGATAGAAAGTTAAACAGATCTAATACGTAGTCTAACCCTTCATAGGCGGAAACTAGGGTTCACGAATTATACCTGCGGCGGAAAGGAAACAAGTAATTCCTGGCAATCTCGAGCGGACGACCCCAAGATCTTCTGCACGTATTCCTTCCTCGAGTTGGACGTCGTATGGGCGACGATCTCCCAACCTTTTTTCTTCTTGGCAGCCCTCTCTTTCACTCCTTGTCACGCCCCAGAACCAGAATACTGGAGAGCGGGGGCAGACATAGCCAGCTACGTATATTGAAGTGCAACCCACCTCGCTATATGGTCACGGCTGTCTAGGATACATGAGGGTTTATCTACAAGCCAGCAGTCTCTTAAGGTCATGAACAAGCCTATTGTCTCAATCACAAGCAAGTAAGTAAGAGTTACAAGATGTATGATCATTAAATATACAATAGTAAGGCGTCCCAAACATTACATACTCAGCTGATCATGAAGCTAGTCATTACAAAATGTTAGGACTAGCAAGAGTTTAGTCATACATGATCAACCCTAGGATTTGTTAATCATGTTACAGCCCGAAGGCAGACAGTAAGTAAAAGTGCAATCGAGCTAAACAAGTGCTCGTCGGCTAAACGCCTCAAAAGAATAATGTTTACAATGGAGTGGGAGAGCCAAAAATAACCCACTCGTTGCCAGGGTTCCGTCTAGTGGCCACCATCTGGCTGGAAGGTCGGTAGATCCTCTGGAACTGTGCCGAAATCTGGCCACACAAAACCAGCTGGGTTAGATCCCAGAAAGAGCAAGTGCCACAAAGGAGCTTCACTTAAGAACTAAAACCAGCAATCAGCACAGGAATATAAATAATATAATAAAAGACAGGAAATATAAATATAAATAAATGGTAAAAACTGGAAATAAGGAAAACATGCCAGGATGATATACGACGAGATAACCATGGAACTATTCAGATAGCCAGGTTACAACCCGTAAACCAAACAAGGACCGGGGTTGTAACCCTTCGTCTGGACGGAGCTTGGTTTCTCACCATTTATCGAGAAAATAAATACAAGCATGCTGGTCATGTAACAGTCTGGAACAAGATCAGGGCAAGACTAGACTTGTTAGGCTCCATCCAATCATTTCACGGCCAAAGACCTACGGCTTGATACTTTAACTAACTAAGGTTATCACAATCCTAGTTACTAACAAGATGCAGTGAGATTATTCCACAGCCACAAGCCCTGCAGACCATCCAGGTTACCCAGGTCGAAAGATTAGGGTTGAATTCAGGTGGGTACATCGTCCAGGAAACGCATGTACCCTTAAGTAGCTTGAAGGGTGCAACACATGACAGTGTGCTGGAAATGTGCCCTACTCGACGGCAGGCTACAGATCCCAGGCGCGCCCAGGTAAAGGGATTGCCTGTAGCTGGGAAATCTCTTCATGACTAATGTAATTAATCTAGTTATTAGCCTTAGTTCATTTCAATAGGTACTCCTGACTGTGGTACTCAGGAGTCCCCTCCTAGACATGATGCAAGACAGGACTGGATTATTATACAAGCACAAGCGCCCACGGTGTCCAGGTAATGTATTCTTGTCAAGTCATGTCATGTCAGGTAGCTGTCGCAACAGCTTATCAAGATATAGCATGTCAGGTTATCTGGTCAAGTGTACTAGTCAGGAGTGCGCCACGACGGGCCACTATCAGGTCATGTCAGGTTACTCATGTCAGGAGTGCACCACTACGGGTCACTATCAGGTCGTGCTCAATTATCAATTCCAAGCATATCAAGTAAATTCGGGAATTATCAAGTTCAGGTCAAAAGGCGTAAGGATATAAAATGGACGTAAAATATCTAAATAAATATCAATAAACAGGGCTATAGAAGAGCCACACTGACATAAGACCAAGTCAGCCAAGGCCATACGCTCAGCGCAAGGTACGCTCAGGGCGAGGTCATACGCTCAGGCTACAGGTCAGCGTACGCTCAAGCTAGCGTACGAAATGGTCTAGGGCACGCGCGCGCTAGCGTACGCAATAGACAGCGTACGCCCAAGTCAGCGTACCGAATGGGTCAGCGTACGCTCGAGCTAGCGTACGCTCAAGGCAGCGTACGCTCAAGCTAGCGTACCAAAAGACACGATGCCAATAGGCAGCGTATCGAGGCAAGCGTACGCATGCTGAAGAGCAGCGTACACATGGCTAGCGTACGCTCGCTAAAGAGCAGCGTACACAAGTCAGCGTACGCTCGCTAAAGAGCAGCGTACAGCAGGCAGCGTACGCTCGCTAAAGAGCAGCGTACAGCAGGCAGCGTACGTTCGCTAAAGAGCAGCGTACAGCTCAGTGGCATAAGCTAAAAAGCTAGCACACTATTCACTGTCTTCTCCAAATGGCAAGAACAGCAAGAACTCCAAGGATGGAACCCAAAACTCAAAATGCTCATAACTTGGTCAAAACAAGTCCGAATCCAACTTTCCAAAGGTCAAAATTGGGTAGAATAAAATTCTCTTCAACATGGAATAATTAAAACTTGAAAACAGAGGAGTTTGATAGATCAAAACCACCAAAACCTGAAAATAGTAAATTGTAGATCTACAAGAATTAAAGCCTCAAAATGGAAAATGACAAGTTCTAATGTGGTTTAGAATCATGAGAAGAAGCTAATAGAACCATAAAAATGAGTTCTCTTGTGGAAACAAGTTGCACTTGCCTATGGTTGGGGAGTTGTGGAGGGGAAGGAAGAAGAAGAAGAAATAAATAAGAGTTATGGAGGAGAGAGAAGGTTGGTGGGGAAATAAATATCATGGGTTGGTGGTAGGTAGGGGGTTTACCTTGGTCCATGATGGACCAAGCAACCAGCCGGCCTAACCAAGCCAACCCAAACCAAGAATTTAAACCAAGCCAAGAAAACTAAACAAGGAACAATACAAGAAAATACGTACACGTATTTCCAAAATACGTAATACGAACCACAGGCATTACAACTCTACCCACCTTAAAAGAATTCCGTCCTCGGAATTTAATCAAGGGGCTAGAGGAGCAATGACAAGCTATACTAACAACAAGCAAGCTATACTAAGCAATCAATCAATCATGCAAGCAAGGAATCGAAGGCATGAGGCATAAGAAAGACATTATACCTCACGAGTCAAACAAGTCGGGATACCGCGATCGGATATCATCCTCACGCTCCCACGTTGACTCACCCAAAGAGTGATGACCCCAAGCAACTCGAACTAACTTGATAGTCTTATTCTTGAGGATCTTCTCTCTCCGGTCCAATATAGACACGGGCCTCTCCTCATACGAAAGGTTGGTACCAACAACCAATTCCGAATGATCCAGGATGTGGCTCGGGTCCGGGATATACCGTCGTAATTGGGATACATGGAACACGTCATGCACCTCGCTTTGCGACGGCGGAAGAGCGAGACGATAGGATACATCTCCTACCCGCTCTAGAATGTCAAACGTTCCTATATACCTAGGACTAAGCTTGCCCCGTACGCCGAAACGAATGACGCCACGGTTAGGCAAAATCCTCAGGAATACATGATCGCCGACTGAAAACTCGAGAGGGCGCCGATGAGAATCGGCCCAATGGCACTGGCGATCTTGGGCAACTCGAAGATGATCTCTGACACGCCTGGCCACTTCAACTGTCTGGGCAATCATCTCTGGACCAAGCATCTGCCTCTCTCCAACATCATCCCAGGCTAGCGGGGATCTGCACTTTCTACCGTACAGTGCCTCGAACGGTGCCATCTGGATACTGGCCTGGAAACTATTGTTGTACGAGAATTCCACCAGGTGCAAGTGATCTTCCCATGAACCGCCGAAGTCAAGTGTGCAAGACCGCAACATGTCTTCAAGAGTCTGGATCGTGCGTTCCGACTGGCCATCTGTCTGCGGATGATACGCTGAACTGAACTGGAGATGAGTCCCCAAACTCTCTTGCAAGCTACGCCAAAAGTGCGACGTAAATCTTGAATCTCGATCCGAGGTGATACTGACAGGAACACCGTGCAATCTGACAATCTGCCTGAGGTACATCTCTGCTAACTGAGCCGTCGACTGACCAACTCTGAATGGAAGAAAGTGAGCTACCTTCATGAGCCGGTCAACTACAACCCAAATAGCATCTCTACCAGCTGGGGATCTAGGTAATCCAGTCACGAAATCCATGGTCACATGCTCCCACTTCCACTCTGGAATCGGCAAGGGCTGAAGAAGTCTTGCTGGTCTCTGATGTTCGGCCTTGACTTGTTGGCAAACCAAACACCGAGAGACAAACCGAGCTATCTCTCGCTTCATGCCATTCCACCAGAAATGCTGCCGGATATCACGGTACATCTTCGTACTGCCGGGATGATGGAATACTGCGAACTGTGCACCTCTGACATGATCTCCCGCCTGATATCTCCACTGGGTACACAAAGACGCTTACCATGTCGAAGTGTACCATCCTCATAAATACATAACTCTGGTCTCCGTCCTGCCTCACACTCTGCTCTGAGTCGCTGAAGCTTGGAATCTGCCGACTGCGCCATCCGGATCCTCTCGACTATAGTGGACTGAACTTGCATGCTGGCCATCAAGGCCACACTGGAAGGGAGAACAACTTCAATACCCATTTTCTGAAGATCGGCTATCAATTCTGGCTGCGTTGTTAGGAAATAAGCTCCGGCTCTCCTGCTCAACACATCTGCTACAATATTGGCCTTCCCAGGATGATACTGCAGGTTGACATCATAATCCACAAGAAGCTCCAACCACCTTCTCTGACGCATGTTAAGATCCTTCTGGGTGAAAACATACTTCAGGCTCTTATGGTCGGTGAAAATCTCCACCCTGTCTCCGTACAAGTAGTGCCTCCACAACTTAAGTGCAAACACCACTGCTGCCAGCTCCAAGTCATGGGTTGGGTAATTCCTCTCATGATCACGAAGTTGTCGTGACGCATAAGCTATCACCTTCCCATGCTGCATCAGAACACATCCTAAACCTCTGCCTGAAGCATCACAATACACTGAGAATCCTCCGGTTCCATCTGGAAGCGTAAGAATAGGAGCTATTATCAGGCCTCGCTTCAACTGCTCAAAAGAACTCTGACACTCTGCTGTCCAAGCAAACTGCGCATCCTTGCGGGTCAACTGCGTCAATGGTGCTGAAATCCGAGCAAAATTCGAAACAAACCGCCGGTAGTAGCCGGCCAAGCCAAGAAAACTACAAATTTCTGCCACTGTGCTAGGTACCGGCCACGTCTCAATGGCCACAATCTTCTGGGAATCCACTTCTACTCCTCCTCGAGTGATGATATGACCCAAGTACGAAATGCGATCGAGCCAGAACTCGTATTTACTGAACTTGGCATATAACTGGTGCTCTCTGAGGATCTGAAGAACCACACGAAGATGCTGCTCATGCTCCGCCTCACTCTTGCTGTAGACCAGGATGTCATCCAAGAACACAATCACAAACTGATCCAAGTAAGGTATGAAGATGCGATTCATGAGGTCCATGAATACTGCCGGCACATTGGTTGCTCCAAAAGGCATAACAAGGAACTCCCAATGCCCATATCTCGATCTAAAAGCTGTCTTCGGGATGTCCTGCTCTCTGACCCTGATCTGATGATAACCTGAGCGCAAATTAATCTTCGAGAATACTGAAGCCCCCTTGAGTTGATCAAACAAATCATCTATCCTCGGGAGAGGGTATCTGTTCTTGATTGTTACTGAGTTCAAGGTACGGTAATCAACACATAACCTGGATGTACCATCCTTCTTTTTTACAAGAAGCATCGGGGCTCCCCAAGGCGATCCACTAGCACGAATGAATCCCTTGGTTCTAAGCTCTTCAATCATCTTGTACAATATCTCCAACTCTGACGGCGCCATCCTGTAAACTCTCTCTAACACTGGGGCTGTCCCGGAAATCAAGTCTATAGTGAACTCGATCTCCCGCTCCGGAGGCATACCTGGAAGCTCTTCTGGGAAAACATCTGGGAACTCATCCACTATCCTGGGCAACTGAACTGCTGCTACTGCCATCCGCAATACTGGAGGAGATGACTCAACTTCGCCTCGAGAGAAAGAAAACTCCGGCTCTCCTGGAATGCTAAAAACAACCCTGCCAATGTGGCAGTCGATTCTAGCATACTGGTTCCTCAACCAATCCATCCCTAGGACCACATCATAATCGGCCATCGGGAACTCTATCAATCTAGCAGGGAACTCCCTACCGCTAACTACGATCCGACACGAGGAAAACACTCTATCTACTCCCACAAGTCCGTTACCAGTAAGTATATTGAGCCTTACTGATAATGACTCGGGCTCCAATCCTACCCGTGTCGCGAATCGTGCAGACATAAAAGAATACGATGCACCGGAATCAAATAAAGCTGAAGCTGGAAAGGAGTTGACGAGAATAGTACCTGCCACCACCTCTCCTGGTGCCAATCCTTTCTCCACGGTCATCACCATAGCCTGATCGTGCCCTCGGGGTGCTGGTCCCCTCTGCTGATATCCTCGTTGTCTGCTCTGGCTGAAGGCTTGGGCTTGTGCATACTGCTGGGGGTTCTGCTGCTGGAACACTTGGGATTGAGGCGGCAAGGGCCTCATCAATGGATACTGCTGCTGCTGCTGGATCGGTGCTGGTCCCCTCACCGAAGAACTTGAAAGGTTGGACGAGGATGAACCACCCCTGTTCGGGCAGGATCCAACCCTATGGTCTGGTGCTCCACAAACCAGACACAATCTCTGTGCCCTGCGATACTCTGCCACCACATGGCCTGGCTTCCCACAATGAGAACAACCCACTGCGGAAGATTGCTTCTGCTTCTGCTGCTGAGGGTGCGTCGGAGTGGAATGCTGAACCGACGTTACTGAGGCCGCTCGCCTCGGAGCTCCAATAGTCAAAGCCCTGGCTGCCAGGGCTGGTGCTGAAGACTGATTCATCTGGCCGTGAAATCTCTTCCGACCCCCGGTCCTATCCACAATCCTCTGGGAGGTATACTCATGCCTCCTAGCTGCTCTCAAGACTGCATCGAAAGTCTGATGCTCAAACTGCTCAACTGCCAACAAGATCTCCAAGTGAAGCCCCTGCTGGAACCGCTGGGCTCGATCATACTCGGTTGCCACCAAGGTGGGAGCAAACCGACTGAGTCTGGAAAACTCGGCCGTATATCCGTCGACCGTTCTGCCACCTTGCTTCAGATTTGTAAACCTCGTCTGTAGATCGTACCGAGCTACAGCATCAAAATACTTGGTCTGGAATCTCTCTCTGAACACTGCCCATGGAATGGGTGCTGCCAACCCAACTGCCTGTGCTGCCCACCAGCTGCGGGCAAGATCCAATAGCTGCAGGCGCACAACAGCCACCTTCTCATTCTCTGGAGTCTTGGCTGCTTCTAAAACCACCTCTGTGTCCTGAAGCCATGCATCTGCTGCGATAGCATCTTCACTACCGTCGAAGAAGGGAGGGTTCAAGTGCTTGAAGCTGTTGGCCGCGCTGTTCCCCTGATGACCACCCCTTGTCAAAGCATCCGCCGCTGCCTGTTGCAAGGCGTCTCCACGACGATCTTGGAAAGCTATCAAGGTCTTGACGAGACCTACCAAAGTGCCGTCATCAGGCTCGGCAGGCTGAACTGGCTGGACTGGGGGCTCTTCTCCAATAGGCTCGACTCTGGAGGCTACTCCGGAGTGCTGGACTTGATCTCCAGGTTGCTGCTGGTCCGCGGGAGGTGCTCCGCCTTGCTGGTCGGTAGGACCACGGACAATGTCGCTGAAGAAGACAACATAGGGAACAATAAGGAAGGACCAGGACAGATCATTGATACAAACATATGACCAGGACAAGAATTCCAGGGATTCAGAGGATACGAGCAGAGATCAAGGACGAATACTGATTGAGACATCTATTCGGTAAACCCTCACATATCTTGATTTACAAGACCTGCATGGGCCACCACTTAAACCATGTCACGCCCCAGAACCAGAATACTGGAGAGCGGGGGTAGACATAGCCAGCTACGTATATTGAAGTGCAACCCACCTCGCTATACGGTCACGGCTGTCTAGGATACATGAGTGTTTATCTACAAGCCAGCAGTCTCTTAAGGTCATGAACAAGCCTATTGTCTCAATCACAAGCAAGTAAGTAAGAGTTACAAGATGTATGATCATTAAATATACAATAGTAAGGCGTCCCAAACATTACATACTCAGCTGATCATGAAGCTAGTCATTACAAAATGTTAGGACTAGCAAGAGTTTAGTCATACATGATCAACCCTAGGATTTATTAATCATGTTACAGCCCGTAGGCAGACAGTAAGTAAAAGTGCAATCGAGCTAAACAGGTGCTCGTCGGCTAAACGCCTCAAAAGAATAATGTTTACAATGGAGTGGGAGAGCCAAAAATAACCCACTCGTTGCCAGGGTTCCGTCTAGTGGCCACCATCTGGCTGGAAGGTCGGTAGATCCTCTGGAACTGCGCCGAAATCTGGCCACACAAAACCAGCTGGGTCAGATCCCAGAAAGAGCAAGTGCCACAAAGGAGCTTCACTTAAGAACTAAAACCAGCAATCAGCACAGGAATATAAATAATATAATAAAAGACAGGAAATATAAATATAAATAAATGGTAAAAACTGGAAATAAAGAAAACATGCCAGGATGATATACGACGAGATAACCATGGAACTATTCAGATAGCCAGGTTACAACCCGTGAACCAACAAGGACCGGGGTTGTAACCCTTCGTCTGGACGGAGCTTGGTTTCTCACCATTTATCGAGAAAATAAATACAAGCATGCTGGTCATGTAACAGTCTGGAACAAGATCAGGGCAAGACTAGACTTGTTAGGCTCCATCCAATCATTTCACGGCCAAAGACCTACGGCTTGATACTTTAACTAACTAGGGTTATCACAATCCTAGTTACTAACAAGATGTAGTGAGATTATTCCACAGCCACAAGCCCTGCAGACCATCCAGGTTACCCAGGTCGAAAGATTAGGGTTGAATTCAGGTGGGTACATCGTCCAGGAAATGCATGTACCCTTAAGTAGCTTGAAGGGTGCAACACATGACAGTGTGCTGGAAATGTGCCCTACTCGACGGCAGGCTACAGATCCCAGGCGCGCCCAGGTAACGGGATTGCCTGTAGCTGGGAAATCTCTTCATGACTAATGTAATTAATCTAGTTATTAGCCTTAGTTCATTTCAATAGGTACTCCTGACCGTGGTACTCAGGAGTCCCCTCCTAGACATGATGCAAGACAGGACTGGATTATTATACAAGCACAAGCGCCCACGGTGTCCAGGTAATGTATTCTTGTCAAGTCATGTCATGTCAGGTAGCTGTCGCAACAGCTTATCAAGATATAACATGTCAGGTTATCTGGTCAAGTGTACTAGTCAGGAGTGCGCCACGACGGGCCACTATCAGGTCATGTCAGGTTACTCATGTCAGGAGTGCACCACTACGGGTCACTATCAGGTCGTGCTCAATTATCAATTCCAAGCATATCAAGTAAATTCGGGAATTATCAAGTTCAGGTCAAAAGGCGTAAGGATATAAAATGGACGTAAAATATCTAAATAAATATCAATAAACAGGGCTATAGAAGAGCCACACTGACATAAGACCAAGTCAGCCAATGCCATACGCTCAGCGCAAGGTACGCTCAGGGCGAGGTCATACGCTCAGGCTACAGGTCAGCGTACGCTCAAGCTAGCGTACGAAATGGTCTAGGGCACGCGCGCGCTAGCGTACGCAATAGACAGCGTACGCCCAAGTCAGCGTACCGAATGGGTCAGCGTACGCTCGAGCTAGCGTACGCTCAAGGCAGCGTACGCTCAAGCTAGCGTACCAAAAGACACGTTGCCAATAGGCAGCGTATCGAGGCAAGCGTACGCATGCTAAAGAGCAGCGTACACAAGGCTAGCGTACGCTCGCTAAAGAGCAGCGTACACAAGTCAGTGTACGCTCGCTAAAGAGCAGCGTACAGCAGGCAACGTACGCTCGCTAAAGAGCAGCGTACAGCAGGCAGCGTACGTTCGCTAAAGAGCAGCGTACAGCTCAGTGGCATAAGCTAAAAAGCTAGCACACTGTTTACTGTCTTCTCCAAATGGCAAGAACAGCAAGAACTCCAAGGATGGAACCCAAAACTCAAAATGCTCATAACTTAGTCAAAACAAGTCCGAATCCAACTTTCCAAAGGTCAAAATTGGGTAGAATAAAATTCTCTTCAACATGGAACAATCAAAACTTGAAAACAGAGGAGTTTGATAGATCAAAACCACCAAAACCCAAAAATACTAAATTGTAGATCTACAAGAATTAAAGCCTCAAAATGGAAAATGACAAGTTCTAATGTGGTTTAGAATCATAAGAAGAAGCTAATAGAACCATAAAAATGAGTTCTCTTGTGGAAGCAAGTTGCACTTGCCTATGGTTGGGGAGTTGTGGAGAGGAAGGAAGAAGAAGAAGAAATAAATGAGAGTTATGGAGGAGAGAGAAGGTTGGTGGGGAAATAAATATCATGGGTTGGTGGTAGGTAGGGGGTTTAACTTGGTCCATGATGGACCAAACAACCAGCCGGCCTAACCAAGCCAACCCAAACCGAGAATTTAAACCAAGCCAAGAAAACTAAACAAGGAACAATACAAGAAAATACGTACACGTATTTCCAAAATACGTAATACGAACCACAGGCATTACACTCCTTACGTGAATCACGAATTTAGAGAAAATTTTAGATTTCTGATCAGTAATCTGGCGGCCAGAGAATAGAGGATATATATAGGCTACGGCAGGGACCATGAGGAGAAATTAGGGTTAGACCTCCTAACGAATCTGGATATCCCGTGTTCAGCCCGAACACACAATCCAGGCCCATTAACAATAGCTCGGTCCACTAATGAGCTATTGTTGCACTACCTCCCTAATCCCAAATTATGTTTGTCGGCTCCTTTTATTATATGCTCGTTTGGCTCCCCATGTTAAGATATCGTATGTTCGTCGATCAAATTAAGTTACTGACAACTATATTGATTCGACATCTTTTATCCTTAAGTAGTACCGCTCAACTTTATTTGTCATGTCGAATATAATCCACCTGCAGGGTTCACATGACAATCCTTATGAGCTCCTTAAGAGTACATCATCAACCCGATGTATCAGGACATGGATTCTATTTATAATCAACAGCCCATCATACATACAATGTTATTACCCAATTCATAGAGGTTGTTGATCCATAATAAATTTTACTCTTTTATGAGTCAAAGTAATGCACACTGCATATACATATTATACATGTTCGTTATTATATCCAGATTAAGAGCACAAGCATCCATAATAATAGAGGTGTCTGTTCTCTTATGTACTCAGTACAAAGAGAACAACCTCAAGTGGTCCTGTTCAATACACACAAAGTGTACTAGTGTAAACCTATAGTCAAGATAGACTAATACCAGATTATACTACAACCTTTCAAATAGATTGTCTAAGTCCATCTAGGTTGTGAACTATTTATATACTCCATAGGAAACTGATAATATGATCTTCTGTGTGACACCACACACCATATTATCTACAATATAGAAAATCAGACATTTGTATTAACACTTGCAACAAATAAAATATGTAAACATTTGCCCATATGATTCTCATTCAAAATTTAAGGAAACATGGTTACTACAAAATGTTTGCCATTGATTGTAAAAGTACAGAACAATTTATATAAGAGGATTGAACTTAGACTCACAATATAAACTCGCTTGTACAAAGAAAGCCTAGGGACAAAAAACTAGGTACAGCAATCTAAGTATAATTGTTTATTTTAGATTCTGGGGGATGACGATAGAGGCTCGGGAAAGCGACGACAGCTCTGCCTTACTCCTTGGACGATCGGGTGTAGCCTTGGCTCTGGAGAAGAACTGCTTGGCGTTGATGAAGAAATGCTCTCCTTGTTCTCTCTGTATATGCTCCTCTGTCCTTTCGATCTCTGTATATTCTCTCTCTGATTCTCTGGATCTGGGGGCCGGGGGTTTTGCAAGGGAACAGCACCTTGCTATTTATAAGAGTGGGGGGCATCATTAGGGTTTGCAATGATTGCCCCTTCTCAAAAGTCGGCGTCCTGAGAGTTTAATTAATCTCGGCCGTCCATCTCGAATACAATAGACTTAAGCAATTAATGTGATTGCATTAAATCTCTGTGGGCAAAAAATGTTGATTGTCATTAATGTTCGCGACTTGTGATGGCCGGCCACGTGTCTAATTTGCTCGATTTGATTTGATCTGGGCCCTTGTGGTGATTGCAACAAATCTGATTTTGTTAGGATTTATTAGCACCCATAATTCCAGAAAGATACGACTGCCACGTGTCTCAATCGTCGTGAAAAGTGCCACGTGTCTCCATTGAGTCATCTTGGCAGAGCAGCATATGAGTGGGCCGCATGAGGATGAACGGCCGCATGAAGATGGGTAGCCGCATGGGGATGAACAGCCGCATGAAGGTGGGCAGCCGCATGGGGATAGGCAGCCGCATGCTGATGGGCGGCCGCATAAAGGATGCAGCCGTATGAAGATGGGCGGCCGCATGAAGTGGGCGGCCGCATGGAGTGGTCGGTCACATAAATGCAGCAGCCGCATGCTTCGAGATTTTGTGGATTCTGCCAGCTGTGAGAAGATTTTCTTCTCTTCCCTAGGAACACGTCATTATGTCAGTCATTATTGCGCCTTTATGTCAGAGCTGTCATTTGTCAGAGCTGTCAGCCGTCAGGGCATTAAATGCAGCAAAAGACGAAGGAAAGAGCTGTTGAAGGCCACGTGGCTCCTCTCTGGGCCGCATGGAATTATTCGAGCCGCATAGTCTCTTGAGCCGCATGTACCCCTGAGCCACATGGGGATCCTTGGCCGCATGGACCTTTATTTATTCTTTTCCATGCTTCTACAAGACCCCCTTCAAAGTTTTTAATTTACAAAATTGAAACACTTTGAATAAGAAGCATGGCTATGTATAAACTCCTCTGGCCATATAGGATGTTCTGGCCGCATGGCTATCCCAGTCGCATGGTCTCCTCAGCCACAAGGCCATCTGAGCCGCATTGGCCAACTAGCCGCATAGACTGTCTGGTTGCATAGGTTGTCTGGCCGCATAGATTGTCTGGCCGCATGGGCTCCTTGCCACATCATCCTGCCATGTGTGCAAATCTCTTGCATTAATTGTCTTTGATTTGCTGTCAAATTTAAAGCCGTTTTTCGGGGGAGGATCCCAAAAGTTTGGCCTTTAATTGGTCGGTTTGTCTCGATAATCGAAGAGTCGGTTACGTTGCACGAGACGTCGGTCCATGGGCTCTTCTTTCGGCCTATAAATAGGGGGGTATTGGGACAAAAAAAAGACCTCTTTACTTTCTACTCTTGCCTTAGCTTTCTTGTCTTCGTCTTCTTTCTCTGATTATCAGCAATGGCTCCCAAGTCCTCCAAGGTTGTGGCGAAGGCAAAGGGTAAGGGCGTGGCCTCCTCATCTGCTGCGGCACCCAAAGCTCACGCCGACGTTGATCCCACCGTTGAGGGTAAGGATTTTGAAAGGTCATATGCTTCGAAACCCTAACAGAGTCGGCTCTGTTGCATGTTTTATGCACAAGTCTTTAATGCGAACTATTCAAATTGTATGGGCCGCATACACGTCCCGTGACCGAGCCGTATGGGGGTATACCCCATGTCCGAGCCGTATGGGAGTTGTCTTAATGGGCCGCATGAACACTTCGTAGACCGAACTGCACAATGACCTGTCGATTAGAGCCGCACGAACTCTTTTGAATGTCTTCTGACTGTTTTTATTTCCCATTGTCTTTGGTTCTTGCAGTATCTCCACCATAGGCTGGGATCACTGTGAAAGAGGAGCCGCTACCTCCTTTCATCAAATAGGAGTTATCACCGAAAGAAGAACTAGCGCCTGGGGGGGAGGAAAGCCTTTCAAATATGAAAATCGCTAAAAAGAAGGAGCCCCAGTCTGAGGGTGGTAGCGCTGGGAATTCTGACTCTCCTACTCTGGACGAGGATCTTTCTCAATTAGATCCTTCATATGCAAGGTGGTTGAGGGAATGGTATATGCGCCACCGCAACTAGGATTCGTGGACTACCGTAGATGCCTGTCTTTCATTTTTAATATTTCTGTCTGTCTTTATCCGTAGTTTGTGTCTCGTCTTTTTTTTGAGAGGGACGTGGTCCCAGAACCTGTTAGTACTTTTTGACTTTCAAATAAAGTGTATGTTTCATTTTACCCTTCATTTGTATTGCTGTTGTGTTTGTGGTGTTGTGGTGTTTGCCCAACTGGGGGACTATTTGTAGACCTGTTATCCTTGGCATACCTTGGTTTTAGGTACGGATAACAAGTTTGATAGGGATACTTAGAATAGTTCCATAGTAAGGCGGCCATGGAGGTTCTTCGTATCGGAAGAAAGAATGCCATGGAGCAGCTGGGCTCTCGGGGCATGACGAAAAAATTTGAGGTCAACAGAGGACATTTGTGGGCCTATTTTGCTTGGCGTATCCTGGTTCAGGATATGGATAATAGGATGAGAGAAAACCAACATACTTACTCAGAGGTAATGAGGACATGGCAAGTATGAGGGCTTTTTTTTACCGCAGAATCTTCCTACTCAGAGGTAATGAGGACATGGCATGAGTGGACTCAACGGAGGATATTTGTGCTCAACAGAGGACATTTGTGGACCTACTATCCTTGGCATACTCCGGTTGTGGGTACGGATAATAAGTCGAAAGGGAACCAACATACTTACTCAGAGGTAATGAGGAGCATGAGGGTTTCTTCGACGGAGCCTTCCTACTCAGAGGTAATGAGGACATGGTAGGAGTGGGCTCCATGAAGGGGGGTACATAGAATGACTCAGTGGTAATGAGGACATGGAAGTTCTATGTAGAGGGGTGATTTGTTTTTGGCGGAAGTGAGACGACTCAGAGGTAACATCGACATGGTCATTTTGGAAATTTGTGGATCTGTTACCCTTTTTGTGCACCGGGAGTGCGGGTAGTGGATCATAAGGAAGGAGCTCTTTCAGGAAGAAAGTTCAGAGGTATGGTTATACATGACTTTTTCCCTAATGGCTTGTTTGGTAACCGGATTTTACTATTTGGATTTGGATTTGGAAATCTTCCAAATCCAAATCATGGATTTTACTATTCAAATCCAACTCCAAATCCAACTCCAACCAAACATAGGATTTGGTTTTATGATTAATAATTAAATTATAGTCAAGATCAATAATTAAGCTATTAATTAATAATGATTAATTATAGTTATTATTATTTATAAAATTAATAATTAACGATTAGTAATTAATAATTGACGATTAGTTATTATTAATTCTAAAATTAATAATTAATGATTATTTAATTTTTAAATAAATAACGATTAATAATTAAAGATTAATAATTAATCATTAACGATTAATAATTAATAATTAATAACTATAAATTATAATTAACGATTAATCATTAATAATTAACAATCGATAATTTTTTATTAACGATTAATAATTATAAATAATAATTATTGATTAATAATTAATAATTAACGATTAATTAACTATAAAATAAATATTTTAAAAATAGTAATTAAAAAGAAATATTATTATGATTATAAAATTTTTAATTAAATTATTATAAAATATGATTCTAATTGTAATTAAAATATTATTAATAATTAAATTAAAATATTATTAAATTATTGTGATTAAAATATTATAAAATATTATTAATTAAAATATTATAAAATATTACTAAAATATTATAAAATATTATTAATTAAAATATTATTAAGTAAATATTAATTAAATTATTATAAAATATTATTAATTAAAATATTATTGTGATTAAAATATAATTAAATTAACTAATTTTTTAATTAATATTACTAAATAGAGGACATGATTATTAATTAATATTATAATAATACTAATAAATTATTAATTAATATTATAACAATAATATAATAATACTAGTAAATTATGATTATTAACTAAATAATAAAATATTATTAATTAATATTATAATAATACTAATAAATTATTAATTATGATTATAACAAAATTAACTAATTAACTAATTTTTAACGAAATTTATAACAAAATTAACTAATAAAATAGTTAGTTTTTTAAATTAATTAACTAATTTTTAACGAAATTATTAAAGAATAAATATTTTTAACGAAATTATTAAAGATTAACTAATTTTTAATTTACTAATTTTTACAAAATTATTAAATAATAAATATTTTAACGAAATTATTAAAGAATAATTATTTTTTTCTTCAAAATCCAACCAAATCCAAGTTTTGGATTTTGTCATACTTTCCATATCCAAATCCATCTCCAACCAAACATAGGATTCCATGGATTTGTCTCCAAATCCATAAAAATCCAAATCCCACCTCCAAATACGGTTTACCAAACGGGCCCTAAAAGAATGATCGGGATGTAAGTTCAGGGGTACCAGCGGGTACATAACTCGACAATCCAGGAATTTTGGAATCAAAGTGTAAGTTCAGAGGTACAAACGGTACATAACTCAATAATCTGGGATTTTTTGTGGAGGACGAATGTGAGTTCAGTGGTACCGGACGGTACATAACTCAATCATCTGGGATTTGGAGAATGTGAGTTCAGCGATACCGGAAGGTACATAACTCGATAATCTGGGATATTAGTGGAGGAAGGATGTGAGTTCAGCGGTACCGACGGGTACATAACTCGGTAATCTAGAATTTGGAGAATGTGAATTCAGCGGTACCGGCGGGTATATGACTCAATAATCTAGAATTTAGAATATGAGTTTAGCGGTACCGGCGGGTACATAACTCAATAATCTAGAATTTGGAATATGAGTTCAGCGGTACCGGCGGGTACATAACTCAATAATCTAGAATTTGGAATACGAGTTCAGCGGTACCGACGGGTACATAACTCAATAATCTGGAATTTGGAATATGAGTTCAGCGGTACCGGCGGGTACATAACTCGATAATTTGGAATTGGGAGAATGTCGTTTAGACATAATATTTCTTCAGGAACTTGCCGTTGACAGACAACATGAGTAAGTCTCCGTTTTGTTTTGCGAGGCGGTAAGCACCGTTGGAGAATACGGATTCAACGATAAATGGACCTTCCCATTTTGGCTGGAATTTGTCGGCGATTTTGTGAGTCATGACCATCGGCCTCCGAACTGCCAGAACGAGATCGTCCACTTGGAATGTTCTGATTTTAACCTTCTTGTTGAAGGCTCGGAAGATGCGTGCTTGGTATAGCTCGATTCTTTGCTGAGCCAGTAGGCGTTTTTCATCTAAGGCCTCCAACTCTTGTAGCCGGCGACGGTAGTTATCGTCCGTCGTCAATTGGTAAGTGAGAGCGACACGGAGCGAGGGGATTTGAGTCTCCAATGGGAGGACTGCCTCACTCCCGTACACCAGGAAAAATGGCGTATTCCCAGTGGCTGTTCGGACTGTAGTACGGTACGCCCATAAGCATTCACCAAGCTTCTCGTTCCAGTCGCGTTTGTTGGAAGACACAAACTTCTTGAGTAACTTGATGATGGTTTTATTGAATGCATCTGCCAATCCATTTACTGCCGAATTGTATGGCATTGAAGCAACATTCTAAATTCGGTGTTTGTCGCAGAACCGATTGAAGGTGTGGCTTGCAAACTGAGGACCATTATCGTGGATGATCCTTCGGGGCAATCCAAAGCGATAGATGACGTGATGCTTGAGGAAGCTGATCACGTTTGAAGTCTTCACATCTGCAAGCGGAACAGCTTCCGTCCATTTGGAGAAATAATCTGTAATGGCGAGTATGAAACGATGTCCTCGGAAAGAAGGTGGAGTGATCGGACCGATAATATCCATCCTCCATGCTTCGAATAGCCAGGACGCCACTGTCGGATGTAAAAATTCGGATGGCTGATGGATGAAGTCCGCGTGGACTTGGCAGGCTTTGCACTTTCTTGCATAGTCTATCACATCTGCTAACATCGTGGGCCAGTAGTAGCCCATTCGGCGAAGACGGTCTTGTAATTTAGGGCCAGACTGATGGGCCCCGCAGACACCGCCATGAGCTTCGCGTACGGCCTCTTTGGCTTCTGCGCTTGACAGACATCGAAGCAGTAATCTATCGTAGGATCGGCGGTACATCATTTTTGTCTCTGTATCGTAGAAGAATCTGAGAGAACGCCTTCTGATGGAAGTGGCTTCCTTTGGGTTCTCGGGCAGGATGTCGTAGACTACGAAGTCTGTGAATGGTTGTCTCCAGTCTGGCGCTTCGTCGATCGTCTGAGCGGAATAACTCGCCACGAATTGAACGTTGTTCTTGGGACAGACCAGTTCGTGGCCTATCACGTCAACCGATTGATGAGTATAATTTGGCACTGCTAGGGAAGCGGCAAGGCCTGCTAGGGCATCGGCTTCGATGTTTTGGAGTCTGGGAACGTGTTCGATGAAGAATCCCTCAAATGACGAAATAATGTTGATCGTTATTTGGTGATAGGGGATCATGTCTTCATGGCGGACTTCGATGAACCCCGGATCTAATTGACGATTAACTGCGAGTCGCCGTATGCTTCAAGATATTCTACCCCCAGCTCTCCTGCAAGTTGGAGGCCAATGACCAAAGCGTTGTACTCGGCCACATTGTTAGAGCAGGGTTCTGTGAGAGAGTAAGCGCGATTGATCACTAACCCGGAAGGAGAAACCAGCACCACCCCGTCTCCGACGACGATGTTGCCCTTAGGTCCGGTCCTTGTGGCGCCGTCGAAGAACATTCGCCATATATCATCGTGGGAGGTTGCATGCGAGTCGGCGACCTCATCTGGGATTCCTTTATATATTCTAGACGACTCCGAGCCTGGGTGGGCTGCTAAAATGTCTGCCAGAGCTTGACCTTTAACAGCCTTTTGCGGGACGAAGATCATATGATGAGGAGACAACAATATTGCCCATATGGCGAGACAGGAGCTGAGTGCCCCTGGTTTAGTCATGAGGACCCTGAGAGGGTTGACTCATGAGATCATATGTATGGTTTGTCCTGTGACATAGTGTCGCGTCTTTTGAATGGTGAACACCAGGGCGAGGCAATCCTTCTCTACGGCGGTGTATCGGTGCTCTGGCCCAATCATCATTCGGCTGAGGTAATATATAGCTTGTTCATGGCCTACATCGTTGTTTTGTGCTAGCAGAGTGCCGAGGGAATGCTTCATTGCTCGTACAAATAGCAAGAATGGTTTCCCAGCAACAGGGGCCATCAGGACTGGAGGGTTCGACAAGTATTCTTTGATGTTGTCGAAGGCACGTTGGCATTCTTCATCCCATACGAATGAGACGCCTTTCTTCATGAGATGGATGAATGGTCGACATCGTCCGAAGAGGTTAGAAATGAACCTCCTGATGTAAGCTAGCCTCCCTTGAAGGCCTCTGAGTTCGCGGAGATTTCTCGGGGGACCCATCTCCATAATTGCCTTCGTCTTCTCTTGATCTACATGAATTTCCTGGGCAGTAATAATAAAACCCAGGAATTTTTTGCTGGATATGCCCAAGAAGGATTTTGTGGGATTTATCTTCCGGTTGTGCGCTCGCATCAGGTCGAATACCGTCCTCAGATCCTGCAGATGGTCTCCCTTATAGCGACTCTTAACGGCGATGTCATCGACGTAGCATTCCACAGTCTTGTGCAAGTGGTCTCTGAAGATGATACTCATGGCTCTTTGATATGTGGTGCCAGCATTCTTTAAACCGAAAGGCATGACTGTGTAGCAGTATGTGCCAATCGGTGTTCGGAATCATGTATGCTTTTCGTCGTCAGGAGACATTTTGATTTGGTTGTACCCCAAGAAGCCATCCATGAATGACATACGTTCGAAGCCGCATGTGTTGTCGATCATGATGTCTGTGATAGGGAGGGGGAATTCATCTTTGGGACATGCCTCATTCAGATTGCGGAAGTCGATGCAGATTCGAATCTTCCCATTCTTCTTGAGAACTGGTACTATGTTAGCGACCCAATCTGAATGTTGTTCCTCATGAATGAAGCCGCTGGCTATCAGTTTGTCGACTTCAGCTTCGATCGCATCCATGATGCCTGGGCGGAAGCGTCGCTATTGTTGTTTGACCGGCTTTGCATCTGGCCGAATGTTGAGCTTGTGAAGGGCAACCTTGGGGTTTAGTCCTGGCATGTCTTCATAGCTCCAGGAGAATATATCGATATATTCATTGACGAGTTCCAGTAGTGATTCTCGCTCTTTGTCTGTCAGGCTTTTACTGACGAAGGTTGGTTTTGGAGAAGATTTGCTGCCAAGGTCGACCTGTATAACCTCATCTTTAGTAGGAGGTTCTCTCTGTTCGAACCGCTTTTTCTATTGTGCATCCATCTGTTGGGCCTACGACTCTAACTCGAGGATTTCAGGAATGTCTTCATCTTCTTCGTAAGCGTCGGCGAATGCCATATTGACTGACAATACTTGTCTGAATACGACTCCGATGCTGGTATCCGAATCAGAAGTTGGTGACCCGATTGAATGTGAATGCCAGTCGCATTCCTCATCAGAATTTTCAGGGGTCGTTGCGGGCGTAACATACCCTAATCCACATCGGGTCTTGCTGTAGTAGTCTCGTGGTTTACCAACTGGGACTGGTAGCTTTAAAGGTAATCGTCGACCAGTATCGTAGTTCAAGCCTGGCGTAGTCTCCAGATCATAACCCAGTTTTTGTATGAGATATTTGGATTGGGGCTATATAGATAAAGAGGCAGTCTTCCAGCATCTGATTCGAGATCGACCTTCTCTATGGTGAAAGGAAGTGGGTCGTCCTTCCGGTCGAAGATGATTGGATGGTCCCCTCCCTCGATTATGCGGTAAGCATCTTCCACTGGAGTAAGTTGGTTTGCGGTGTAAACATTTGTCACCTGTGTGTGTAGGTGAGTGCCAATACCGTGTTCCATAGCATACATTGTACAAAGCTTATTAAGCTCGAGGTAGTTCAAAGATAGCCCTTTATTGATGAAGTAAGGTATCTTTTCTAGCGGGATTACATCATCTGCGGAGGGAACATCAGTGTGGGCAGCCATATACTTGGCTAGTTTCGGTTCTTCATCGGCCACCCCTGTATAAATGAAGACGAAGAGGATGACTTGGGCATATTGATCATCAGGGGTTGTGTTGGTGGAGCCGAACGTGGAGTTGTTGGCAAACTAGTGATCACCAGTTTGGTACTTGATGTTGGGCGGGGAGTTGTTGGCACGCTAGAAGTCCCAGACTTTGCATCGGGCTGACGATTCTTCTTGGGAAGACGTATCGTCATTGGCTTATCAGAGGGATTGAGCTTTTCTGTTTGTGGATAGCTGGCTCTCAGTAGTCTGATTGTCAGTGGCTCCGTTGTGGGTCTCGGCGCTTGGCCGGACCTTGGCAGCCGGATTATCATTTGCCCTTCTTGTGCCGAGAGGTTGATTGCGTCCTTACGCAGAGCGGCCGTAAGGGGTACGGATTTGCCAGGTTTGCAAGCTTGGAGGTGGATCGTTAGAGGTTCTTCTGATCCTGTGGCCGCCTCAGTTCGAGCTTGCACATCTTCATCCAGGTGCCTCTTCGACTTCTCGTATAGGCAGGAGTCCGAGTAGTAGGATTCGACCCCTTTGAAGGGATCGACGTCGGCAAATTCTGTCCTTACGAAGCCGTGCTTGTCGACATACTTGAAGCACTAGTGCAGCATCGAAGGCACGATCATGTAATCGTGTATCCAAGGAAGCCCCAGGAGGATATTGTATGAGGTATCCGCATCTATGATGTAACAGGTCACTTCTGACTGAAGATCGCCAATTTGGCAATTCAAGCGAATCTTTCCAATTGGGTAGCTCCTGCCCGAATTAAAACCGTTGATGGCGGTGCTTGTCGACGTCAGGCGATGCATAGTGATACGGAGATGATGTAACAGACCCATCGGGATGATGCTTATGGAAGAACCAGGATCAATGTGCATCCGGTCCACCTTTACGTCCCCGATGTATCCAGTGTAGTATAATGGACGATCGTACAGATTGGTTTTGATGAGCATATCCTGCGGAGTGAAGACAATATTGGGCATCGCTCCTGTGCAAGTGCTGTCTTGGAGGCTTGCTGGCGGGCTCTCTCCCGTGAGGTTGACCTGAGCCAGATATACGTCGGCATTTTGGAGTACATCGCTCAAAGCCGCGCGAACATCCTTTGAGAGCCTCAGGAGCTCGTATAAAGTCAATTTGGCCCGTGTGATGGCCAATTGCACCAAGATGTCGATATTGTAGGGCCTCTCCAGCCCTGAGGTACCTTATTTCGGAGGAATTTGTCAAAGCGAGTCTCCTTCGGCCTAGGCTTGTCGGTCGTCGGAGGCTGAGACGGTGCTGGAATCTTCAGCCGAGTTATCAGCCACAGGTTGGGATTGTGCCCCAGACCGGGTAACGACAGCTATGACTTCTTCGACATCTGCCGAGATCGTGGGGCAGGATCTGACTTTTTTACTCTTTTTCTTGCGAATGGAAGGTGGTACGGACTGAGTCACCTCAAGTACCAGGTCCGGATGGACCCACATGATCTCCCTCCATGATGTGGTGAGGGACACTAGACCAACATCCTGATCCCGAGGAGGTGGAAGATTAGCAATCTCCATCATCGCCAGAGGGACGGGTACCACGCCGTCTTGAGTTTCCGTTGGAGGGAAGCTGCCGAACTGTACGGATACCATATTGGCTGCCACGATTACCTCCTCGAAATCGATGGCCAGAGTCTTCGAATTGATGAGATATTGGATGTATCGCTTCAGTTGGTTGCAGTCGTGTGTAGCATGGTGGACGTAGCGGTGGTAATGGAAGTACTTCGAGCTCTCCATTTCTGCCGGCCGAGGTTCCCGTCTTGGTGGAGGGAGCTAAATTCTATCTCCTTGTATGAGCATGTCCAAGATGGGCTTGACATGACCGTCTTCGAAGGAGTAAGTCATTTGCGGCCATTGCTTGTCTGCCGGTTTTGACTCAGGTTGCTGGACTGTGTCAGCCACCATAGCCTGCTTGCCCTTGATGTCCCGATTATTGGAGGAGTTACCACCATTGTTGCTGTTGGTATTAGGGCACTTGATAATGTTAGAGACACTCCACCCACGGAAGTCACTGATGAGGTGTCCAAGCTTAAGTTAAGCCTACATGATGCCGAAGCACTTATTGAAAAGCAAACACGAGAGATCTCAGCACTCAACAAAGAGCTTGCTGAAGAAAAGAACAAACACAATGTCTCTATTGCTAAGATTAATGGTTTAAATGCTAAGTGTAATGAACTGAATACTGCCTCTAAGAAATTAGAGATTAGATTAGGGAAACATGTTACTCAACCTCAAACCCAATCACACAGTCACAAAACATATACAAAACACAAGACCACTCATAATAGTAAAACACATCACCCACATGCAGCACGTAACCATGCTTATATGTACACGTACTCCCATGCAGCACATAAATCATATGCACATAGACATCATTCTCAATATACTCATAACCATTATCCTGCTAACTATCACCATGCTGCACATAGACATAACCATTATCCTGCTGCTACACATAGTCAATATCCTACTGTTCCACACAACTATCACCATGCTGCATATAGACATCACAATCAACCTACTTCAAACACAAATAGGCATGCTACTTGTACATACTGTGGATTACATGGTCTCACCACAGTGTAGAATTAGGAAATTAGTTTATATCAATCTATATGCATGAGTACCGAAGACTAGCATTTCAGGACCCACAAGAACTTGGCTACCAAAGGTCATATCTACTCGTGATGTAGGTGGACCTTCCTTCCTCAACTAAAAGCAAGTGGATTCTCGATAGTGGATTCTCGATAGTGGATGCTCGCGACATATGACGGGAGACGTAAATCTTTTCGCATCACTATCGATAAAGAGGGAAGGGTATGTATCCTTCGGTAACAATTTAAAAGGCTACATTATAGGTAATTGTACTATTGGTTATCCTCCTTCTCCTGCAATAAAGGATGTCTGCCTAGTGACCGAGTTAAAGCATAACCTGCTCAGCATAAGTCATCTTGCTGATCATGGATATGATATTAACTTTGGACAAAATAAATGCTATATTTATGAAAGGTCAACGAGAGACATTGCTTTTGAAGGAATAAGAGAAGATAATATTTATATTTTCTATCTATCTAGAAATACTAACAGTGCAAGAAGATGCCTCTACGCCCACAAGGATGAGAGACTGTTGTGGCACTAGTGTCTTGGTCATGCCAATATGGATACTATATCCAAGAACAAAGAAGTTAGTAAGAGGTCTGCCCGACATAACATTCAAGAAGGACATGGTATGTGCCAAATGTGAACTGAATAAGGCAACCAAATCTTTATTTTATTCCCTAAACACTGTAAGTACTACTAGACCCTTGCAATTACTGCACATGAACTTATTTGGTCCCAATAGAGTAGCCAGTCTTGGTGGAAAACAATATGCTTTTGTTATAGTAGATGATTTTTCTAGATTTACTTGGGTTTTTTTTCCTTTCAAACAAAAGTGATGCGATTTCAGTTTTCAAAATCTTTGCCAAAAAGGTTCAAAATAAAAAGGCTACATGATTACTTGAATCCGAAGTGATCATGGAGGTGAATTCAAAAAATTCTGATTTTGAAAAGTTTTGTGAAACAAATGGTTTTGATCATGAGTTTTCTTGTCCTCGAACTCCGCAACAAAATGGTGTTGTGGAGCGGAAGAATAGGACTCTTGGCGATATGGTTAGAGTCATGTTGAATAAATTTTTACTTTCAAAATATTTTTAGGCTGAAGCTGTCAGTACAGTGTGCCATATTTTAAACAGGGTGCTTATTCGACCTATTTCGAAGAAAATACCCTATGAGCTTTGGTTTGGTAGGACTTCTAATGTATCATATTTTAGAGGGTTCGGTTGTCGCTGTTTTATCCTAAACACCGAAGACAACTTAGGCAAATTTGATGCCAAAGCTGACGATGGTATTTTTCTTGGTTATGCTGCAAAAAGCAAGGGATATAGAGTGTTCAAATTTGCATCAAATTTGCCTAAGTTGTCTTCGATGTTTAGGATAAAACAGCGACAACTGAACACTCTAAAATATGATACATTAGGAGTCCTACCAAACCAAAGCTCATAGGGTGTTTTCTTCGAAATAGGTCGAATAAGCACCCTGTTTAAAATATGGCACGCTGTACTGACAGCTTCAGCCTAAAAATACCCCTGGTTTGAGGTCATATAGCGCTTTTTCTTGGTTATGCTGACAACTTCTAATGGTATTTTTCTTGGTTTGAGGTTATATAGCGCTTTTGATGAGGAAAATAGTGCAGCAGCTATCCCCGATGATGATGTTGAGCCATCAACTTCTACGCCGATGAATACCACCCCTGAAACCAACTCTCTGGAGGGCTTACCGAAGAAGTTCGTATTCAAGCCGTCACACCCAGAAAACTTGGTAATAGGTGAGGTATCACGCGAAGTAAGTACTCGATAATCGTTAAGAGATTCCATTGCTAGCACTGCTTTTATTTTACAAATTGAGCCTAAAATTGTTTTAGAAGCTTTTAATGATGAGTTTTGGATTTTAGCTATGCAAGAAGAACTCAACCAATTCGAGAGAAGCCAGGTCTGGGAACTTGTTCCTAAACCAGCTAACTATTCGATTATTGGTACTAAATGGGTCTTTCGTAACAAAGTAAGTGAAGATGGTTCAGTCACTCGCAACAAAGCTCGTCTAGTAGCTCAAGGATACAACCAAGAGGAAGGTATCGACTACGATGAGACGTATGCTCCTGTTGCAAGACTTGAATCCATTCGGATGCTTTGTACCTTTGCAAATTTTTAGAATTTTAAACTTTTCCAATTGGATGTCAAAAGTGCTTTTTTGAATGGTTTTATTAAGGAGGAAGTTTTTGTAAAACAATCCCCTGGTTTTAAAATCATAAATTTTTTGACCATATTTTCAAACTCAAGAAAGCGCTATATGACCTCAAACAAGCCCCCAGAGCTTGGTATGAATGCCTAAGCAACTTCTTGTTAGATAAAGGTTTTTCAAAAGGAAAAATTGACACTACACTTTTTATCAAAAGTTTTCAAGACACCATTCTATTAGTGCAAATCTATGTTGATGATATCATATTTGGGTCAACTAATGAAATATATGCCAAGATTTCACTAAGTTTATGTAGAACGAATTTGAGATGAGCATGATGGGGGAGCTCACCTACTTCCTTGGATTGCAAGTCAAACAAACTTCGCAAGGAACTTTCATCAGCCTGTCAAAATACACAAAGGATATGCTGAAGAAGTTTGATCTTGACAACATCAAACCAATCAGCACCCCTATGGCTACTACGACCAAGCTAGAACCTGATGAAAGCGGCCAACCTGTTGACCAACGTAAGTATCGAGGTATGATTGGTAGTTTACTTTATCTAACTGCTAGTCGTCCTGATATCATGTTTAGTGTTTATCTGTGTGCTAGCTATCAAGCTAGCCCTAAGGAATCACACATGTCCGCCGTTAAGCGTATCTTTCGATACCTTAAGGGTACTGTTACAGTGGGCCTATGGTATCCCAAATCCACATCGTTTGACCTTATTGGTTATTCGGATGCTGATTTTGCGGGGTGCAAAGTCGACCGTAAAAGTACAAGTGGCACGTGTCATTTATTAGGCAAGGCTTTAGTCTCATGGTTTAGCAAGAAGCAGAATTCTATTGCACTATCCACAACAGAAGTTGAATATATTGCAGCTGGTCGTTGTTGTGCACAAATTTTGTAGATGAAGCAAACCCTTGCAGACTACAACCTATCTTTTATGCACATTCCTATATTCTGTGATAACGCTAGTGCTATCAACCTTACTAAGAACCCTATATGTCACTCACACACGAAACACATCGAAATTCGTCACCACTTTTTGCGTGATCATCAACAGAATGGTACTGTAAATTTAGAATTTGTTGACACTGAACATCAGCTGGCAGATTTCTTTACAAAACCACTATCCGAAGAGCGATTCAACTTTCTTTATCGTGAATTAGAAATTTTGGATGAAACAGTTATTCATTAAATTGACCTGCGTAAATATCGATAATGTCACGGTTCTTTATGATGACTTTGCTATGGGTACAAGCCGAAAGGGTCCTTCTGACAACAAGACGTAAAAGCCTAAGCGACACGGTGCACTAGTCTTCGGACTACCGCTAGCTGGGATCCGGCCCCTGCAGCTACCCCATGGCAGTTTCACCATACTGATTTGTGTCATAAATCCTTGTTTATTATATGGTTTAATTTTATTTATGACTTGCTAAATTCAAAATTTTGAACTTTATTTCATTCACTCTATTCAGCTTTTATTTGAAAATTTTCTACTTGGGCATTTACTTTTGATATTCTAAAAAAAAATTCCCTCATTTCATTCTTTTAAACTCAGCATTAGTTTCAAACTTATTTCAAACTGGTTTCAGTTCTGGTCCCAAAACATAGAACTCGAGTCAAACTCTGTCTAATACAGAATTCGGGCCGAATTCGGTCTGTATATTCCAGAACTCCCTGTTGCGTACAGCCTTTCATCCGTTTTGATCCTAGGGTCTAGGATTCACCCGACCATCCGAACCCCCTTTCTTAAAATCGGGTTCTCCCTCTCTCTCTTCTCCATTTCCTCCTCCAAAACTTCTCCAACTCCTTGCTCTTCAAACCCTAACCCTAGATTTCTCTTCCTAGAGAGAATTTCTTCTCCAAACTCAAGGAGAAGATCTCTTGCATCATTCTCTTCCTTCCTCCAATATTCTCTTGAGGTATAATTTCTTTTTTTTTCCATCTCAATTTCATATTTTCTTTATTGTTCATGGCACCTAGGTTGTTTAATAGAGGAAATAGGGCTAGAACTGAGGGTGCTTCCTCATCAAACCCTCATCCTGCTCGTGATGATCAACCTATTCACCCTCTTTTTAATCCACCACGACCCAATGACCCCGACACATTCGATGATCCAATTTTTGTGTCATTGGACGCCTCAAACGAATGGTTCAATAATTTTCGATCACGGCCCGTGTGCGCGGGTCATCCCATCAACTTCACTATCTTTTCTCATTATGACTTATTATTCATTGATTTGTGTCTTGATGAATTAGTTTCTACTACTTCACTTATCTACTTGAATGCAATTCAAATGTTTTATTGCAATCTTACATTTTATGATACAGATTTATATTCTCGTGTTGCTGGAATTGACATATCATTCGATGACTTTGAACTTGCGGAATATCTCGAGATTCCGGAACCCAACTCGTGGGAGAAGCTTGTCAATGCACGCAAGTTTTAATTCCCCGATGGGTCTTCCCTTGAGAGTTTCAAGGATGATTTGTGTACCCCAAACACACGTCCACGCAAGTTAGTTGCAAAATTCCTTAACCCCTATTTCTACGAGCTTTATCGTATTGCCTTTTCCACAATCCTGCCCAAAGCGGGATCGACTGATGAAGTTTCGCATTTTAAGATGTCTGCTTTTTATCACCTTCACTTCCATGTCCCGTTCAACCTTCCACGTGCTATGATGGACTGGATGATCAATGCAAGAAAGAGGCCACGATCGTTGGTCTATGCTCTCTATTTGCCTATGGTTTTTCGTGTCTTTCATGTCCCTCTCGATGAGTGCCAATTCCTTCCAGCCCCTGCTTTTCTATCTAAGGCAAGGCGGCTTCAGGCAGCTGTCGGATCTCCTGCTGAGTCTGAGCATTCTGATGCTCAGGCTGATACACCTGCTCTTGGGCAACCTGCGCCCGTACCTCCAGCTACTCTTGAGTCTATTCAGGCCATGCTTCACGATCGTTTCATGTTGGAATACAACCGCTGGACCCAGCTCGACTATCGTACCACCTTGCAGATGAGTGCCATCAGCAACTCATTGTATGACATCCGGTACACTATGTCTCGACATCCTTCTATGCCACTTCCTATGGAGTGGGATCCATCTCGCGACTGGTACCGTATCGGCGACCCTTGGGTTATGCGCTATCTGGATCCAGATGCGACCTTCGTGGATCCTCGTTGCTCGGATAATGATCCATCTGACGGCGCTGGACCATCTCGCACACCATGATGGATGTGGTCCCTTACCTGTTGCTGCTGCTGAGGATCTTATTTTAGTTTTTATGCATTATGGACTTCTATTTTATGTAGTTGCTTTTATTGTATAAGTACACTCTATGGTCTGTAGCTCTTCAGACTTTATATGCAGTTTATCTTGGTGGGCTTGCCAGTTACTTTCTTCAACTAATTTCTATTTGTTTAAGTTTGCTATTTATATTCGATATGCATCTTGCTAAATGACAAAAGGGGGAGAATTATTTGATATTCATATCATATTCTGTGATATCTATGATTTGGTAGAGATTTTGTTTATCAAAAAAAAGGAAAATTGGCTTACAGAGAAGCAATGTTTATGGGGGAGCTATTTTTACGGGGGAGCTATTGCTTCTATGCATGACTACTACTTGTGTCCAGGTATGGACATTGAATATACAAAAATCATTTTGTCAATTATCAATACGGGGGAGATTGTTGACCCAAAATCACAGTCAACCAAATATTGATAAAATTAACAATACGATACTTGTCATAATTCAATATGAAACATCAAGACAGAACTCAGTGCAAGACGAACGTCGGCTCTCTCCCGCAGCCTACTCAGATTTTGAGTCTGTATTTTTACATTTATTGAGTCTAGCTAAATGTAAGCTGAGTATCACTGAGTGGTTTGGGCCTATACCTTATTTTCAAATACAAACCAAAAGCTCCACCAAACTAAACTAGCCCACCAAAGCCCATTTGAGCAATTCTGTCCTCTAGAGACAGAGTTTGGGCCGAACTCTGGCTCCACAGAGTTCGGGCCAAACTTTGTCCCCTAAATTACAGGACCCTAATTTTTAAGGTTTGTTGTATGCCAGTTGTCCAACGGCCAAAAATTTGAATTCTTGACACAGGATTCTGGCCGAATTCTGCCTATCCCAACTAGTATAAATAGGCCTTGAATTCTCTTATTTTCAATCATCCAAACTTCTCTTCTCTTCTCTATAAGCCTCATATAAGCCTTAACCTTCTCATCTACTAGCCACAAGCTTCCTAAGCCTCAAAGTGCTCAGTGCTATTCAGTTAGGAGTTTGTGCAAGAGTCAAGAAAATCGCTTGAAAAATTCTAAGCATCGCCACAGCGATCTTTGCAAGAAGTTGACGTGCCCTTCTGAAGAAAAGGCACGGGGTGTAACTACTATTTCACAAATAGTGGATTTAATCCTGAGCTAGAGTTCTAAGGCCTGGACTAGTCCTCCACGAGGGAAACCTGGTTAAAAACGACTGTGTTTACATATGCTCTCTTGATCTTTCTATTTTTTGCATTTACTCTGATTATTTATTATTGGTGAAAAGAGTATTTTTTATTTGGCTATTATTGTTATAAACTCTATTCACCTCCTTCTACAGTTGCCTACCTGTTCTTCAATGAAGCGATACGGAGACGTTCTCAGGGCACTTCATCCACATCCCCCACTCAGAGGCACTAGTTTCAGAGAGCCACGGAGGAGATAAAAGCAGGGGTCCAAATGGTGGCAGAGATAAGAGCAGGGGGAAGTCCAAGGGTCGGTAGGAGGATTCAGAGTGTTACCATTGTGGCAAGAAGGGCCATATCAAGCGAAACTGTTTCGCTTGGAAGAGAGAGAAGAAGGGCGACAAGGGAAAGCAAGATGAGAACACTACAGCGGCGTCCTAGACACATGGAGGGGATGTAATCATCCTAGGTGATGAAGTTATCACAAATCTTGCCTGCGATGATAATTCTTGGCTGGTGGACTTAGGGGCTTCAGCACACGTATCTCATAACAAGGCACTATTTGCCACTTACACGATAGGCGACTGTAGAGTGTTGAAGATGGGCAATGGAGATGTGTCGAACGCGGTTGCCATTAGAGATATGCATTGGAGGACGAAGATGGGTACAGTTCTTGTTCTCAAAGATGTTCATCATGTCCCTGATATCCGTTTCAAACTCGTATCGGTTGGAAGGTTAGATGACAAGGGATTCTTCGGTCTCTTGGGGAATGGTCAGTGGAAGCTTTCCAGAGGTTCTATGGTGATTTTCAGATGAATCAAGAAGTCCAGTCTCTACTATATGGAGGGGAGCACACAGGGCACATATAAGGTGAACGCAGTTTCTGATTCGTCGATCGAGTTGTGGCACAGGCGGCTTGGCTATATCAGCAAGAAGGGGATGAGCTACTTGGTAAACCGGAAGGTGATTCCAGGGCTCAAGTCTACAAAGTTAGAGAAGTTCACGCACTTCTTAGCTGGGAAGAAAAATATGGTATCTTTCGAAAGTCATCCAAGTTCAAGGAAGCCTGCGTTGCTCGAGTTTATTCATTCGGATGTCTGTGGTTCTATGAAGATAAAATCTATTGGATATGCTTCTTAATTTGTAAATTTTATTGATGACTGTTCCAGGAAGGTTTGGGTCTATGCCTTAAAGACCAAGGATCAGGTATTGTCCACTTTCAAAGAGTTTCAGGCCTTTGTTGAAAGAGAGACAAACAAGAAGTTATTGTGTGTTCGGTCCGACAACGGCGACGAATACGTTGGTCCCTTTGATGCTTATTGCAGAGAGCAAGGGATACGACACCAGAAGACTCCACCCAAGATATCTCATCTCAATAGTGTAGCGGAGCGCATGAACAGGACACCAATAGAGAGGGTGCGGTGTTTGCTATCAGAAGCAAATTTACCAAGCAGTTATTGGGGGCGAGGCTCTTCTCACAACTACTTATGTTATTAATTTATCTTCTAGTGCTTCTTTGTAGGGTAATTTGCCTGAAAAAGTATGGTATGACAAAGAGCTGTCATACAATCACCTGTGAGTGTTTGGTTGTAAGGCCTTTATGCATGTACCGAATGACGAGAGGTCCAAACTTGAGCCAAAGATGAGGTGTGTATCTTTGTCGGCTACGGTCGGGATGAGTTTGGCTATAGACTCTACGATCCAGTGGGAAGAAAGCTCTACAGAAGCATGGACGTAGAATTCGTCGGGGATCATACAATGACCAACACTCAGGATTTCGAGACGCCTTCTGAGGCTGAGGAATTACCTGAGTTAGAGTCATTTTGCTTCGAGCAGTTTCCAAAGGACATCGCAGAGGATCCAGTTATAGGGGAGCCGTACACGGAGTTGCTCCCAACCTTGATCATCAGCCTGCTGATGGTGGTCAGGGTGTCTCGCAGGAGGATGAGCATACCGGGGAGGCAGGTCCTGAAAGGAAGAAGGCTGTTGGTATACAGCCAGCACTAGTGGCTCCATTGAGAAGGAGCGACAGAGAGCGTCGACCATCTACGAGATACTCACCGGGTGAGTATGCGCGACTGACTGATGGAGGAGATCCCAAAAGCTTTACAGAGGCTATGGAAGACGAGCAAAGGCAGGAGTGGATGCAGGCTATACAGGAGGAGATAAGTTCCTTACACGCCAATTCTACTTACGAGCTGGTACAGTTGTCAAAAGACAAGAAGGCTTTAAAGAATCGATGTGTGTTTAGATTGAAGCAAACAGATAATACAACTCGCCCTCGATACAAAATGAGACTGGAAGTTAAAGGCTACGGTCACCGAAAAGGCATGGATTATGATGAGATCTTTTCGCTGGTCGTCAAACAGTTGTCTATTCGGGTGGTGCTAGCATTGGCAGCCAGTTTTGACTTGAAAGTCGAGAAGATGGACATGAAGACGGCATTCCTCTACGGTGACTTGAGGAGGAGTTATACATGGAGCATCCAGAGTGATTCTGTGAGAAGGACAAGTCACATTTGGTCTGCCGGTTGAGGAAGAGCTTGTATGGTCTGAAGCAGGCTCCGAAGCAATAGTACAGAAAGTTCGAGTCATTTTTGGGGGAGCATGGTTATGCACGGACGACGTCGGACCATTGCGTATTTGTGAGGTACTTTACCTAGGATGATTTCATCATTTTATTGCACTATGTTGATGACATGCTATTAGTGGGTCGGAATGCCACTAGGATAGCAGAGTTGAAGCGCCAACTGGGCGCGGCCTTCTCTATAAAGGATTTAGGCACAGCAAAGATTGTTATTAGGATAGAGATCAGCCGAGAGAGAGAGATTCCAAACTGCTACACTTGTCCCAAATGAAGTACATTCACCGAGTACTTCAGCATTTCGGGATGGACGGGTCGAAGAAAATGAGTTGTCCCCCTGTGGCCTACTTTAAGCTTAATGAGGAGCAGTGTCCATCTACCGAGAACAAAAAAGAAGATATAGAGGGGGTTACATATGCCTCAGCTATAGGAAGCCTTATGTATGCTATGGTGTGTACAAGGCCAGACATGGCTCATGTAGTTGGCACAGTTAGCAGGTATCTTTCAAATCCTGGAAGGGTACATTAGAGTGCGGTTAAGTAGATTCTACGATACCTTCTGGGTACTACCGATTGGAAACTTTCTTTTGGTGGTGACGAGCCGAAGCTGGTTGGATATACTGACGCTGATATGGCTGGAGATGAAGACACGATGCGATCAACTTTGGGCTATGTAATTACTTGCTGGAGGAGCGGTATCGTGGTAGTCGCGGTTGCAGAAGTGTGTTGCCTTGTCGACGACAGAGGCAGAATATATTGCGGTAACGGAGGTTTACAAGAAGTTGCTTTGGATGAAAAAGTTATTACAGGAAATAGGGCTGAAGCAAGAGCAGTATACTTTGCTTTGCGACAGTCATAGTGCTATTCACCTTGTGAAAAATCAAACCTTCATAGTCGGTCCAAGTACATCAAGACTCGAAATCATTAGATACAGGTTGTAGTTGAGAAGAAGGATATGAAGCTTGAAAAGGTTCATACAAATGATAACGGAGCAGATATGTTCACCAAGACTCTACTAAGGGAAAAGTTTGAGTTCTGCAGACAGATCATCGGAATGACGATCCCCTCCACATAGTTGTGAAGGAGGAGAAATGTTGATGTGGGTGGGGTTTCCAACCTATATGGAGAAGATCCCGGAGTGAGACGAGCGCCGTCTGTATGTCAGAGAAGCTCGGGGAGGTGACGAGGCCATTCGGAGACGAAGAAGAAGCTCGGGAGCCACCATACGACATACTGGAACAGGGGAGGCAGAACTCTGGCCGAGTTCTGTCCCCTTGTGTCCAGAACTGTTCTGACTTACCTACACAGAGTTCCACCCGAACTCTGTGTCGTCGCGCTGAAGCTAATTTAGGGTGTTTTTACACCATTGGATCGTATCCTACAGTCCAGATTTCGTTGCGGGATTAGGGGGTTTACATATGGTTTTTCCTAACCCTAATCACACAAAACAGAGAGAAAAAGAGAGAGGAAAGAGGCAAGAGTGCCATTGCGACTTTGGAAGAGAAGAAGGAGGATTGAAGGCCGTTTTCGAATGACGATCGTGTTCGGGTAATCTCTACTCGTCGTCTTTGTTCTTCGTAGCCTTGTAATCAATATTTCTTGCTTCCAAGTATTGTGGGGATCCGTGTTGGATCGAAAGAAGTTTGTAGAGGGTGTACTCCTTTATTTTATTAGTGAAGGCTTCTCAAGGGTTGGACTCCGATTGTCCCGTAGTTTTTTTCTACAAGGGTTTTCTACGTCAAAAATTCTTTGTGTCTGCGTGGATTGTATTTTGGTGTTTGGTTCGTGCGTTGTATTGCTCGATTCCCTTGCAGGTACTCTCTAGTTTGGAAAAAAGTTTTCCTGCTTCTTTTCCAACAAATACGTGTCTGGTGTGGACATAGATAGGGTATCCGTGCAATATAGGTGGCAAATAAACACGCTAGTTAGGAGCAGTAACTAAAATTAACCAACCTGTTTGTTGATAGATTGAGAACCCGGTGCCTGTTCAAAGAGAGGAATGCCACTCTGTAGGAAGCCAATACCACTAATTTGTGCCCTATAAATTTAATAAAATTGATCATCAATAGATCATATTGGTCTGGTAAGTTCATTATATTTCTGTGCCTATATATACAATTAAGCTCATTGATTCGCAAACCAAGATTTAAGATTTGTTCATGTTACAACTATGTCAACTTCTCATAACCTAATTAATTAATTATACACTTCTTACCACAAATTTTGAGATAAAAACTATTCTAAATGGATGTTTGTGTTGTCAAAGTAGAGATAAGAATGCAAGTTATGCATTAATATTGTTAATACATATGTGCATAAATGCATCGATCCAATGTAACTTTATATAGTGAACAATTCAAAACCAGAAAACTCCATGTCAAAAGTAGATATGATTAGCCCTTCCAATCTAGGCCAAACGCCTCTTTTGTACAAACACCAACATTCCAATGAATATGGACATGGATATCGATATGAATATATGATCATTACCGGCTTTTATGTGTTCATAGTAGTCTCAGGTGTCAAGACATGCCAAAAGAAAAGTATAATTTTAAGTGGTCAGGTAATAACTGGATAATTGGGGGCTCATACCTTGGTGATTTGAGAAAATGCCCCAAAAGTTAATGGATTCGGGTTGAGGTTTCCTTCGGTGCCTGTTGCGCCATTGGGCCTTTTTCGACAACTTTCTTGACTTCATTGAATTCTACTAGCAAGTGAAACCTATTAGAACAAAAGGCCACAATATTAAACCACCAAATAATTTTTATTAAGATTTATAGACAATAATAAGGTGGGCTCCAGTTATTAAGGTAAAATTAAAAGTGTGATTAGAAATTAACGACCAGCCTCTTATCCTAATCACTTCGACCAATGGACAACAAAGTTGAAAAAAGGAACAATTAAAAATGTGCATTCATAATCATTTTATTTCATACAGTGGTGTCAATGGAGTAAAGAATTCTACATCTAAGAGATAATAAAAGTTCAATTTCTTGTGTTGTTGAAGTTGGTCGTACACTTGTCCCCAAGTACGATAATGTAAGAGTTGCAAGTCGTCAGTTAAAGCTTGCACTATAGTGGATTAATATCAAGCAAGAGTACTCGAGACTGGATTATGTTGGCCCATTGGTCATGGTCAAACCTGATTTTAATAATTGATGAAACTCTGTCTCGATATACGGAACAACTCAGATGTTTACTCAAGACGTTTTGGACACTTGGACACTGACCAAGATTGGATATCGACTCGTTCAAGGCTGAAGCTATGTTTGCCACTCGAGACTGTATTTCTTTATGCAATGTAATTTTAATTTTTATTGAGTCTAGGAATATTTTGTACACCAAGTCGTACTGGCAAATAGGCTATCCAAAATCGTTTTAAAAATTGACCTTTGTTTTGAAAAACATCTTTTATTTACAAAAGCTTCTTAAGGATTTCAAAAAGTCTAAAAATATTTTCTTAAAATATTCCTGACCAAATCTGACAGAACTCGGCCAGAGTTCGGCCAGAGTGAATGTTATGTGAACGTTGGTTTTTGAACTTGGTCTCCCTTAAGTTGCGGATTGTTACATAGAGTTTTGTCGAAATTTTGTCCAAATTCTGTCAGAGTTCTGCCTTTGGAAAAACTATAAATGGAGAAGAATTCTGATCATTTAAAATCACTCATTCACTTTCATCTTTTCTCTTTTAAAGCTTACGTTTCTTCCAAAGAGTTTCCTAAAATGCTTTTATTTTCAAATCCCAAGCCAGTTACAATTCTCTAGTCAATTTGCCGGTACAATGCGGTCTAGAAGATTTCAGAGAAATTGTAATCAGAGGCTTGATTGAAGAAAGACTCTTCAAATTTAAAGTTGGTCGAGTTATTCGTATCAAAGGTCGCGTCTGTAGAAGTTGCAGGGATTTCGTATGAAACTTACAGGATTTTCCAATAGTATATTCCACTGGAAGCCAGAGTTCTTCTGACTGGACTAGTCCTCACAAGAGGAAAACCAGTATAAATCGCTGTGTTTTTGTTTGTCTTCTGATCTCTTTTCCTTATAGTTATTACTTTGTGGTTATTGATATTATTCATGTGATCTAACTGCTAACAAGTTTTTAATTAGCAATATTTCGCTGCCTACTCTATTCACCCCCTCCCCTCTAGAGTATTCTATTTTACGACTTCATTCCTATAATTGGTATCAGAGCGGATTATACAGGTAAAGCAAGGTAAAATTGTAGTTATATTTAATTGTTATAAAGATCACAGCATTACACATGGCCACTGTGAAATTCACAAGTGAGGGCCAAGCCACACACAGACCTCCACTATTTGAGGACACAAACTACACTTATTGGAAAACACGGATGAGTTTCTTCTTAAAATCTCTTGATTTTGACTTATGGTCTATAGTTATTGATGGTTACAAAAAGCCTTCTCGTATTACTGTTGATGAGTTTGAATTGATAAACCCCATGATAAATATATTGAGGATGAAAAGAAAAAGGCCAGTCTTGACGCACGTGCTATTAACGCTTTATTTTGTGCTTTAGATAGAACTGAATTTAACAGGGTGTCGACTTGCACAACATCAAATGAAGTATGAAAACTTCTCGAAGTAACCCACGAAGGAACAGCACAAGTCAAGGAGTCAAAGATCAGCAGACTTACTCAAGAGTGTGAGGCGTTCAAGATGAAGCCAAATGAATCCGTCACTCAGATGTTTACGAGATTCCTTGATATTGTAAATCCTTTGTCTTTTTTAGGCAAGGAATACAGTAACCATGAGAAGATTCGCAAACTTCTACGAGCTCTCACAAAGAACTGGATTCCAAAGGCTACAACAATCATTGAAGGGAACGACCTCTCAACAATGTCTCTGGAAACACTCATGGGTAAGCTACTCACTCACGAGTTGGAACTTCAAGACTTTGAAGATGCTACACCAAAGGAGAAGTCAGAGAAGTCGATCGCTTTCAAGGCTCAACATAGAAGAACCGTCGAAGATGATTCTGATGGCAGCGACTCTGACTCTGAAGATCAAGCTCTTCTGGTAAGAAAATTCAAGAAGTTCATAAGATTCAACAGAAGAACAAAGGACAGCAGCAACAACAACAACAATAACAACAACGAAGAAGATCCTATTTGCTACGGATGTAAGAAGAAAGGACATAATGAAAGATTGTCCAACAGCATCATCATCAACAAGAAAAAGCAGCAAATATAAAAAAGGCTACCTGAAGAGATCTACATCAAGGAAGTACGCCAATATAAGCACATGGCATGAGAGCGAAGCCAGCGACTCAGAAGACGAACAATCGGATGACGTTACAAATGTATGCTTGATGGCTTGCGATCAGGTAATCACTAATCCTCTGTTTGATCCTTATGATGATTTTGACCTTTGAGCAATTAGGAAAGGCTTTCAGTGACCTGTTAAATGACTACAGAAAACTGCATAGTAAATATGAAACCTCTAAGAAGGTACTTAAAAAGTACGAAGGTGAGATAGGAAGACTTACCGACCAACTACCTGATGTTGGAAATAATGATTCTTCAATTGAGTCTAGTGAAATTTCCTCTATTAAGCTGTTGTTACACGAGACTATCAAGTTATCCGAAGAAAAAGACCAAACTATCATCCAGCTAAAGGAAGACCTATGTAAGAAGAGAAAGAATCTCCAGTGTGCACAAGTCAAAATGGAAAAACTTACATCTGACTATACTAGATTATATGACACCTCTAAAAAGTTGGAAATTAGTTTAGGAAAACGGCCTGAAGTTGCTGCTTCCTATTCTAACAAGTGTCAATTACCGAATCATCGGAACACACCTAAACCAAACACTGTCAGACCAAACCATACCAAACCTATGCCCAAGAAGACTAATAGGAATGCATTTTTCTATACTAGAAAACCAAAACCTACCAATCATGCACCTCACACCACTTTCAACACTCAACATGCAAAATATCATTATTGTGGCCTTATTGGTCATATATCCTCTGTATGTAGAATCAGAAAGTTAGTAGATCTAAATGTTTATGCATGGATACCAAAAACTAACCTGTTAGGACCCTACAAGAAATGGGTACCACGAGTTTCATCTACAAACTATTTTGTAGGTGGAACGTCATCACATGCTAGAAGCAAATGGATCCTCGATAGCGGTTGCTCACAGCACATGACCGGTGATGCATCATTATTCGCAATACAATCGAAAAAGAATGAAGAAGGATACGTCTCATTCGGTAATAATTTAAGAGGGTACATAATCGGTATCGGTGACATTGGTAAGGATCCCTATCCTGTGATTAAAAATGTCTGTCTAGTTACCGAGTTGAAACATAATCTGCTCAGCATAAGCCATTTAGCTGATCACGGTTATGGCATTAACTTCATCAAAGACAAATGTACTATAGTTGATAGCTCAATTGGTAGTACCATCTTTGAAGGTATCAGGGAAGACAACATATATATTTTCTACCTGTTAGAAGATGCTAACAAAGCAGGTAGATGCTTGATGGCCAAGAGCATTGAGAGACAACTATGGCATATGAGACTCGGTCATGCAAACATGGACACAATTTCAAAAATATCCACAAAGAAGTTGGTACGCGACTTACCGGACATATCTTTCAAGAAGGATACGGTATGTAGCAAATGTGAAAAGAACAAAGCTATCTGATCCGTCTTTAAATCCAAGAATGCTGTAAGTACCACTAGACCTCTACAATTGTTGCATATAGACTTATTTGGGCTTAGTAGAATTGCTAGTCTAGGTGGTAAGTTATATGCATTTGTCATTGTAGATGATTTCTCTAGATATACATGGGTATATTTTCTTGCACGCAAGAACGATGCTTTGTCAGAATTCGTCACCTTTTGCAAGAAAGTACAGAATGAAAAAGGTTTCATGATTACTCGCATTCGTAGTGATCATGGCGGCGAATTTGAGAATGCAGAGTTCAAACAATTCTGTGACACACATGGTTATTTGCATGAGTTTTCCTACCCTAGGACTCCACAACAAAATGGAGTTATGGAATATAAGAATATGACTCTATCTGAAATCTCTAGAGTAATATTGAACCATTTTAGTCTACCTGGATACTTTTGGACTGAAGCTGTCAATACAGCGTGCTATATTCTTAATAGGGTATTAATTCAACCTATATCGAAGAAGACTCCCTATGAGTTATGCTTTGATAGAACACCCACTATTTCATATTTCAAGATATTTGGTTGTAAATATTTTATTCTTAATACTAAAGACAATCTGAGTAAATTTGATGAAACGGCCGATGAAGGTATCTTTTTTAGGTTATGCAGCAAAGAGCAAAGGGTACAGAGTCTTCAACAAGAGAACCATGATCATCGAAGAATCAATTAATGTCAAGTTTGATGAACTAAATCAACATTCAGTCGATAACGGTAATGAATGATAGGGTTATATATGTAGAAGCATGGAAAATGATCTATACGGTCAGGAAATCCCATGCGGCTCAGAAAGCCCATGCGGCTAAGGGAGTCATGCGACACAAGGGACTATGCGGCCCAAGACATCCCATACGGCTCAGAAGACACGTGGCTGGATAGTCCTCTCCTCCGCCCTCCTACATTAATTATTTTGACGGCTGACAACTCTGAAAAAAAGTGACAGCCCTAACACAAAAGAGGCAATTATGATTCTGTCATAATGACAGACTCCTAGGGAAGAGAAAGAGATCTCTGACACAATCCTCCGCGATCTATAAAATGCCACGTGGCCTTGCCACGTGGGCGTTCGTATGCGGCTCGAGCGAAGACTTCCCATGCGGTTCAAGATGAAGCCGCCCTTTGCGGCTCAGACCGAAACAGTCTCATGCGGCTCAAGCGGAAGCCTCCCCATGCGGCTCAAGAGGACCATTTCCATGCGGCTCAGGCAGATGCATCCCTATGAGGCTCGCAAGGATCGTCTCCATGCGGCTCACTATCCATCATATGGTTCGAAGGTTCGAGGGTGGGGCCACTCCCCAAGCAGCCCTGACTCGTGGCCCAAACCTTATGCGGCCCAAACCTTATGCGGCTCAATCTTCATGCGGCTCAGATCTCTCCAGTGACTCTCGGGACACGTGCCCTAAGTCGATCAATTTCCTAGATTTACTGCAATCAGAGTTTGGGTCAAATCCTAATAATCTGGGACACGTGGCGGGGGAATAAATTAAATTTATTCATTCAGATTCGCAGGCATCAGCAGATCATCATGAGGAAGATTTATTCCAATCAGCATTAATTACTGAAGAGATTTGGTGTAATCTATACTTAATGGCCCAGATTCATCACATTCAAAACTAATGGCCCAGATTGACCAATCCACAGGTCGCCGCCATTTCAAGGAAACAACCATTGCAAACCCTAATGATCACACCCTATTCCTATAAATAGCAAGGTGCCATTCCCTTGCAAAATGTACAACGGAGAGAGCATGACCAGAGAGACCCTTTTCGAGATCAGAGAGCATTTGAAGACTTGGAGGAAAGAGCAGAGAGAGAGCAAAGAGAGCATTTCTTCAACGCCGAGCAATCTTCTGGAGCCAAGGCTGCATACCGATCGTCCAAGGAGTAAGGCAGGGCTGCCGTCGCCTTTCCGAGCCTCTATCATCACTTCCCAGAATCTAAAATAAACAATTATACTTAGTCTGCTGTACCTAGGCTTTCGTCCTTAGACTTTCTTTGTACAAGCGAGTTTGTATTGTGAGTCTAAGTTCAGTCCTCCAATAAAACTGTTCTGTACTTTTACAATCAATGGCAAACACGACGGCGACTCTGCTGGGGACAAACTTCTCCACGGCCGAGGAGTTGGTGACGCAATTGGATGCAGCCAAACTTGGCTCCACGCAACAGAAGATGATCGTCCGCTTCGACCAACAGGCGTTCGAATAGATGCTATCCGAAGGGAGCGCTGGCCCGGTCCAGAAGCGCACCCGCACCACGAAGGCTCGCAAAGTGTGGAGGCCAAAATCGTTTGCTCCTCCCCAGGCCCTCGATGGAGTACTCTCTGCTACCCAAGACGGTGAAGGCGATTCTCGCGCGGCCCCACTTCAAGCCATAGAAGACTCTGCTGTCCCCAAGTTCGGCAGAGGAAAGCACTATGATGCTGGACTTGCAGGGGCAAAGAGCGATTCTATGGGCTCCAGAAAGAAACCAAACAAGGGCATTAGCCACAAAGCGAGGACTCATGCGGCCAAGATTTCCAGTCGCATGAATAATGACCATGCGGCTGAAACTGCTAGCCAAAAGCATAGTACTCATGCGGCCAGGATTTCCAGCCGCATGGAGAACACTTATGCGGCCAGTGTTTCCAGCCGCATGGAGAACACTTATGCGGCCAGTGTTTCCAGTCGCATGGAGAAGACCCATGCGGCTACGACTGCCAGCCGCATGAGGATTGCTGATTCCAGCCGCATGACGCCTACTCCACGAGGCTCCGTCTTCGACCGCCTCATCTATGGTCCTGATCTCCTGTGCTCCCAAGAAGACATGTCTGATTCTCTCCAGCACCACTTAGACTCTTCCTACTATGTGCCCTTACGCACTAGAGTGAAGAAGTCTAAGGCAGCACGAGCTTGGCAAGCTCGGTCCGTTGATCCGACCTCTGACAATTCGAGCGTCCCGTGTACTGTTATGCGGGCCTCTGATGGGAAGTTGTACAGAACCACTCGAGTCCAGCCCCCGGCGGCAAACGGACAGGGAGGTTCCCAAAAGTCTCCCGAAATCCAGGGAGCAAACATGGTCGATCCGGACCCATCCGACTTGCGTGAGGCCATCCTCCACAAACGCAAGGAAAGAGAAGGTACCCCAGGGTGCAAAGAGCCCTCTCACGGACGTCACTGCACCCAAATCATTGTCAACTGCTGTTGCAACAACGCAATGGTGCAAGAAGACCGGTGGTCCGTCTTCCAAAGACTGCAACGACCAAGCTCAGAGGACGAGGCGCCTCCTGTTGTCCCCTGCAACTCTACTCAGAAAATCCCCGCCGAAGGAAGAGGGAAGAAGACAAGCATCTCCAGTCCAAAGATATCAACTACTACAGCTAAGAGACTTTCTTCTAAACAGTTGTCCACCACCGGAGTTTTCTAAGGCACCCGCTCAAAGATGAAATCTGCTGCAATGGAAGATTCATCCACATCACTAGGGGTCGTGGGAACTGGGGGTAGCACTCCTCCGAACATCCACGACAATCCAATGTTCCAAGGAGACAAGCCCGGGGAGACAACTCTCCCATCAGGCACAACAGGTGCTGATGTCCCCGAGGACATCCATGACTCTCAAGATGAAGCAAACTCTGAAGCTGGGGGTACTACTCCCTCCGAGTTCGAACCCGAAGAGAACATTTCCACATATCCCGATGACTTCTCGGTACATGGGTATGACTCGGAGGGGACATCCTCAACCGTTCCTTCCATCACTCCTCATGTAAGGACGGTATTCATGACGGACAGCAATCAAGGTGGTTCCAGTGATCGCCAACGCATCGACACTCTGGAGGCTATACTACAGGCCTTGGTCAAGTCTGTAGATGAAATCAAAGCGGCTCTTCCAACTCTGCAAGGAGGGATGCCTGGCCAAACAAGCACGGGTCCCGCGGTCAATGCGGACTCAAACTCAGCGGCACCGAACCCGGCCAATAATCCTCCTGAAATAACGGCTCCCACCTCTGCAGATGAGGCCCGAGAAGTCAGAAGAGAGGTCCAGGAGCTTCGAGCTATGTTCCACGCCAGAGAAAACTCGTAAGACCTCAGAATGCGGCAACTATACCCTGCTGAATGGAGGGATGTTCCTTTCCCACCAAGATATAAGCCGTTCAATATCAACCCGTATGATGGCAAGACCTCAGCAAGTCGGTACATCACTTACTTCGAGGTCACCACCGACCAAATGCCCCATGATGATGCTATCCTCACACGATTATTCATTGGGGCATTGGAAGGAGTCGCCTTCGACTGGTACCGTAACCTGCCAGACAAGTGCATCCACTCCTTCGCTGGCTTCAAGCGCATGTTCTTGGAGAGATTCTACGAGGTAGGGCAGGACGTCACGATGTCCACCCTCATAGACGTCATTCAAGGGGAGAAAGAACTGACAAGGAACTATATTGTGCGGTTTCGCCAAACCGCGATGAAGCTGCCCTCAGGAAACCCGGATTCCTCCTTGATTGAAATTTACCAAAAGAGATTGCTCCCAACAATCAGTCTCTGGATGGGCAAGAGTCAATTCAAGGACTGGAATGCATTTATCATCAGTGCCACAAGTGCCAAAGAACGGTTGAAGAAGGCTCGCCAACTGGGATTGTACATCTCAGAAGGAGAGGACAAGAGCAAGCGTCCCAACGCCAACACCAATAAAGGAGGTAGCTCCACCAACAATCGAGACAATAAGGGAAAGCAGGCTATGGTGGCTGATACAACCCAAAAACCTGAGTCAAAACCGGCAGACAAACAATGGCCGCAAATCACTTACTCCTTCGAAGACGGCCACGTCAAGCCTATCTTGGACATGCTCATACAAGGAGACAGAATTTAGCTTCCTCCACCAAGATGGAAGCCTCGGCCGACGAAAATGGAGAACCCGAAATACTGCCACTACCACCGCTACGTCCATCATGCTACACATGACTGCTTCCAATTAAAATGGTACATCCAAAACCTCATCGATTCGAACGCTCTGGCTATCGATTTCGAGGAGGTAACTGTGGCAGCCAACATGGTGTCAGTATAATTCGACAGCTTCCTTCCGGCGAAGACTCAAGATGGTGTAGTCCCCATCTCTCTGGCAGCAATGGAGATTGCTAATCTCCCACCTCCCCGAGAACAGGCTGCCGGTTTGGTGCCCCTCACCACATCACGAGGGGAGGTCATGTGGGTCCATCCAGACTTGGTATCAGAAGTGACTCAGCCCACACCATCTTTATTTTGCAAGAAGAAGAATGGAAAAGTCAGATCCTGCCGCACAGTCTCGACCGATATTGAAGAAGCTACAGCCGTCGTTACCCGATCTGGGGCGCAATCCCAACCCGTGGCTGATAACTCAGTTGAAGATCATCCGCCCGCTACAATTGACGCTCCAGGACCGGTCAAACTCCGACGACCGACAAGCCTAGGCCGAAGGAGACTCGTTTTTACAAATCCCTCCGAAAAGCGGCGCCGCAGGGGCTGGAGAAGCCATACAACTTCGACATCTTGGCACAATTGGCCAACACCCCAGCCAAGTTGTCATTATATGAGCTGCTGAGACTCTCAAAAGATGTTCGCACAGCTTTGAGCGATGTACTTCAAAATGCCGATGCATACTTGGCTCAGGTCAACCTCACAGGAGAAAACCAGCCTGCGGATCTCCAAGACAGCGCGTGTACATGAGCGATGCCCAATATTGTCTTCACTCCACAGGACATGCTCATCAAGACCAACCTGTACGATCGCCCATTATACTACACTGGATACATCGGCGACGTAAAGGTGGATCGGATGCACTTGATCCTGGGTCTTCCATAAGCATCATTCTGAAGGGTTTGCTACATCATCTTCGCATTCCGATGCATCACCTGACGCCTGACGCCTACAAGCACCGCCATCAGCGGTTTTAATTCAGGCAGGAGCTACCCAATTGGGAAGATTCGTCTGAAGTGTCAGATTGGCGATCTCCAATCAGAAGTCACCTGCTACGTCATAGATGCCGATACTTCTTACAACATCCTCTTGGGGCACCCTTGGATACATAATTATATGATCGTGCCATCCACGCTGCATCAATGCTTTAAATATGTCGAAAAGCACGGCTTCGTGAGGACAGAATTTGCTGATATCGATCCCTTCAAAGGGGTCGAATCCTACTACTCAGACTCCTGCCTGTACGAAAAATCGAAGAAGCACCTTGGTGAAGGAGATGTGCAAGCTCGTACCAAGACAGCCACAGGATCAGAAGAACCTCTAACGATCCACCTCCAGGCTCGTAAACCAGGCAAGTCCGCACCCCTTACGGCCACTCTACGTAAGGACGCGATCAGTCTCTCAGCACTAGAAGAGCAAATGATAATCCGGCTGCCAAGGTCTGGCCAAGTGCCGAGACCTACAACGGAGCCACTGACAATTAGACTGCCAAGAGTTGGCCAGCCACAAACTGAGAAGCTCAATCCCTCTAACAAGCCAATGACGATACGTCTTTCCAAGAAGAGTCGTCACCCCGATGCAAGGTCTGGGACTTCTAGCAAACCAACCACTCTCCGCCCAGCATCGAGTACCAAGCTGGGGGTTGCTAGTCTGCCAACAACTCCACGCTCTGCTCCACTAGTTGAACCTCTGACGATCAAGCTGCCCAGGTCGTCCTCTCAGTCTTTATTTATACATGGGGTAGACAAAAAGGAACCAGAGCTAGCCAAGTATGTGGCTGCCCACACTGATGTTCCCTCCGCAGATGATGGGCTATCTTTGAACTACATCAAGCTTAATAAGCTTTGTACAATGTATGCTATGGAACATGGTATAGGCACCCACCTACACACACAGGTGATAAACGTGTGCACCGTAATCCAGCTTATTCCAGTGGAAGACGCTTACCGCATAATCGAGGGAGGGAATCATCCAATTATCTTCGGCCGGAAGGACGATCCGCATCCCTTCACCATAGAAGAAGTTGATCTTGGGTCAGATGTCGGGAGACTGCCTATGTATCTTTATAGCCCCCAATCCAAACATCTTATGCAAAAACAGGGATATGATCTGGAGACTACGCCAGGCTTGAACTACGACACCGGACGACGATTACCTTTGAAGCCACCAGTCCCGGCTGGCAAGCCACGGGACTACTATAGCAAAACTCGATGTGGATTGGCGTATGTAACACCCACGATGACCCCTGAGAGTTCAGATGAAGAGTGTGACTGGCAGTCACATTCAACCGGATCACCAACCTCCGACTCGGATACCAGCATCGGAGACATATTCAGGCAAGTCCTGTCAGTCAATATGGCATTTGCCGACGCTTACGAAGAAGACGAAGACATGCCTGAAATCCTCGAGCTAGAGCCGTGGGCCCAACAGCTGGATACACAGTGGGAAAAGCGGTTCGAGCAGAGAGAACCTCCCACCGAAGATGAGGTTATGCAGGTCGACCTCGGCAGCGAATCCTCTCCAAAGCCAATCTTTGTCAGTAAAAGCCTAACAGACGAAGAGCGAGAATCGCTGCTGGAACTTGTCAGAGAATATATTGATGTGTTCGCATGGAGTTATGAAGACATGCCAGGGTTAGATCCCGATATTGCTCTTCACAAACTCAACATTCGGCGAGATGCAAAGCCAGTCAAGCAGCAACAGCGATGCTTCTGCCCAGGCGTCATGGATGCGATCGAAGCCGAAGTCAACAAACTAATAGCCTGCGGCTTCATTCGTGAGGAACAACATTCGGATTGGGTCGCCAACATAGTTCCGGTCCTCAAGAAGAATGGAAAGATCTGAATCTGCATCGACTTCCGTAATCTGAACGAGGCATGTCCCAAAGACGAAATCCCCCTCCCTATCACAGACATCATGATTGACAACACATGCGGCTTCGAACGTATGAAATTCATGGATGGATTCTCGGGGTACAACCAAATCAAGATGTCTTCTGACGACGAAAAGCATACATCATTCCGAACACCGATTGGCACATACTGTTACACAGTCATGCCTTTCGGTTTAAAGAATGCTGGCACCACATATCAACGAACCATGAGTATCATCTTCAGAGAACACTTGCACAAGACGGTAGAATGCTATGTTGATGACATCGCCGTCAAGAGTCGCTGTAAGGCAGACCACCTGCAGGACCTGAGGACGGTGTTCGACCTGATGCGAGCCCACATTTTGGAAATAAACCCTATGAAATCTTTCTTGGGCGTATCCAGCGGAAAGTTCTTGGGTTTCATCATCACCGCCCAGGGTATTCATGTAGACCCTGAGAAGACGAAGGCAATTATGGAGATGGGTCCCCCGAAAAATCTCTGCGAACTCAGAGGCCTTCAAGGGAGGCTAGCTTACATCAGAAGATTCATCTCTAACCTCTCCGGGCAATGTCGACCGTTCACACACCTCATGAAGAAAGGTATCTCATTCGTATGGGACGAGGAATGTCAGCGTGCCTTCGACAACATCAAAGAATATTTGTCGAATCCTCCAGTCCTGGTGGCCCCGGTTGCTGGAAAACCATTCCTGCTCTACGTACGAGCAATAGAACATTCCCTTGGTGCTCTGTTGGCACAAAACAATGACGCAGGCCATGAACAAGCCATATACTACCTCAGCCGAATGATGATTGGGCCAGAGCATCGATACACCGCTGTGGAGAAGGAATGCCTCGCCTTGGTGTTCGCCACTCAAAAGATGCGGCACTACATTACGAGACAGACCATACATGTGATCTCACGAGTCAACCCTCTCAGGATCCTCATGACTAAACAAGGGGCACTCAGCTCCCGCCTCGCCACATGGGCAATATTGCTGTCTTCTTATCATATGGTCTTCGTCCCGTAAAAGGCTGTTAAAGGTCAAGCTCTGGCAGAATTTTTAGCAGCACACCCAGGCTCGGAGTCGTCCAGGATATACGAAGAAATCCCAGATGAGGTCGCCGACTCACATGCAACTTCTCACGATAATATATGGCGGATGTTCTTCGATGGTGCTTCAAGAACCGGACCCAAGGGCAACATCGTTGTCGGAGTCGGGGTGGTGCTGGTTTCTCCTTCCAGATTGGTGATCAATCGTGCCTACTCTCTCACGGAGCCCTGCTCTAACAATGTGGCCGAGTACAACGCTCTGGTCATTGGCCTCCAACTTGCAAGAGAGCTGGAGGTAGAATATCTCGAAGCATACGGCGATTCGCAGTTAATTGTCAACCAGATCCGGGGCTCGTACGAGGTTCGTCATGAGGACATGATCCCCTATCACCAAATAGCGATCGACATCATCTCGTCGTTCGAGGGGTTCTTCATTGAGCATGTCCCCCGACTCCGAAATATCGAAGCCGACGCCCTAGCTGGCCTTACCGCTTCCCTAGCGGTTCCGAATTATGCTCACCAGTCCGTGGAGGTAATAGGCCACGAACTGGTCTGATCCAAAAACAACATTCAATTTGTGGCGAGTTATACCACCCAGACGATTGACGATGTCCCAGATTGGAGACAACCATTCATCGACTTCGTAGTCTACGATATCCTGCCCGAAAACCCAAAGGAAGCCACCTCCATCAGACGGCGTTCTCTCAGATTCTTCTACGATACAGAGACGAAAATGCTGTATCGACGATCCTATGATGGGTTGTTGCTTCGATGCCTGTCAAACGCGGAAGCCAAAGAAGCCGTGCGAGAAGCTCATGACGGTGTTTGCAGGGCCCATCAGCCTGGCCCTAAATTACAAGACCGTCTTCGCTGAATGGGCTACTACTGGCCCACGATGGTAGCATATGCAATAGTCTATGCGAGAAAGTGCAAAGCCTGCCAAGTCCACGCGGACTTCATTTACTAGCCATCCGAATTTCTACATCCGACAGTGGCATCCTGGCCGTTCGAAACATGGAGAATGGATATCATTGGTCCAATCACTCCACCTTCCTCCCGAGGACATTGCTTCATACTCGCAATCACAGATTACTTCTCCAAATGGGCGGAAGCTGTTCCGTTTGCAGAAGTGAAGACGTCAAATGTGATCAGCTTCCTTAAGCATCACGTCATCTATCGCTTTGGACTGCCACGAAGACGATAATGGTCCGCAGTTTACAAGCCACGCCTTCTATCGGTTCTGCGGCAAGCACCGCATCCAGAACATTGCTTCAACGCCAAACAATCCAGCAGCAAACGGGTTGGCCGAAGCATTCAACAAAACCATCATCAAGTTACTCAAGAAGTTCGTATCATCCAACAAACGCGACTGGAACGAAAAGCTTGGTAAATGCTTATGGGCATACCGTACCACAGTCCGAACAGCCACCGGGAATACACCATTCTCCCTGGTGCATGGAAGTGAAGCAGTTCTCCCATTGGATACTCAAATACCCTCACTCCACGTCACCCTCACTTATCAATTGACGACGGATGATAACTACCGACGCCGACTACAAGAGCTAGAGGCCTTAGATGAAAAGCGCCTCCTGGCTCAGCAACGAATCGAGCTATACCAAGCACGCATCTCTGGAGCCTTCAACAAGAAGGTCAAATTCAGAACATTCCAAGTGGGCGACCTCGTTCTGGCAGTCCGGAGGCCGATGGTCATGACTCACAAGACCGCCGACAAGTTCCAGCCAAAATGGGAAGGTCCATTCATCATTGAGGCTGTGTTCTCAAACGGTGCTTACCGCCTCGCAAAGCAAAATGGGGACTTGCTCATGCTGCCCGTCAACGGCAAGTTCCTGAAGAAATATTATGTCTAAACGACGTATTCCAGATCATCGAGTCATGTACCCGCTGGTACCGCTGAACTCACATATACAACATTTTAGATCATCGAATCATGTACCCGCTGGTACCGCTGAACTCACATTCACAATATTCCAGATTATCGAGTCATGTACCCGCTGATACCGTTGAACTCACCTCCACAATATTCCAGATTATCGAGTCATGTACCCGCTGCTACCGCTGAACTCACCTCCACAATATTCCAGATTATCGAGTCATGTACCCGCTGTTACCGCTGAACTCATCTCCACAACATTCCAAATTATCGAGTTATGTACCCGTTGGTGCCTCTGAACTCACATTCCGGTCACTCTTTCAGATAGTAAGTCACGTATGATCATACTTCTGAACTTTCTTCCTGGAAGAGATCCTCCCTCAAGATCCACTACCCGTACTTCCAGTGCACAAAAAGGGTAATCGATCCACAAATTTCCAAAACGGCCATGTCCTCATTACCTCTGAGTCGTTTCATCTCCGCCTAAAACAAATCACCCCTTCACTTAGAACTTCACGTCCTCATTACCTCTGAGTCGTTCTATGTACCCTCCTTCATTGAGCCCACTCCTGCCATGTCCTCATCACCTCTGAGTGGGAAGGCTCCGTCGAAGAAACCTTCATACTTGCCATGTCCTCATTACCTCTGAGTAAGTATGATGATTCCCTTTCGACTTATTATCTGTACCCACAACCGAAGTACGCCAAGGATAATAGGTCCACAAATATTCTCCGCTGAGTCTACTCCTGTCATGTCCTCATAACCTCTGAATAGGAAGACTCCACGGTAAAACCAGCGTACTTGTCATGTCCTCATTACCTCTGAGTAAGTATGTTGGTCCTCTCTCGTCTTACTACCTGTACCCTAAACCAGGATACGCCAAGGGTAATAAGTCCACAAATATCCTCTGTTGACCACAAATATCCTCCGTGGAGTCCAATCCTTCCATGTCCTCATTACCTCTGAGTAGGAAGATTCCGCGGTAAAACCAGCCTTCATACTTGCCATGTCCTCGTTACCTCTGAGTAAGTATGTCGGTTTCCCTTTCATCCTATTATTCGTATTCTAAACCAGGGTATACCAAGGATAATAGGCACACAAATACCCTTTTCTAAAAGTTCTTAGCACAAGTCCACCATCTCTCATCATGCCCCGGGAGCCCAGCTGCTCTACGACATTCCTTTTCCGATACCAGGAGCATCCGTGACCACTTTGCCATGGCTGTTCCAGGTGTCCTAACCAAACTTGTCATCCGTACCTAAAACCAAGGTATGCCATGGATGACAGGTCCACAAACAAGTCCCCCATGCGGGGCACACATCACCACAACTCTACAGGTACAACAAGCGATACAAATGAAGGGTAGAATCGAAAGTACTCTTTATTTGAAGGAAGGAAACATAAGTACATGTTTCGTGACCACGTCCCACTCAAAAGAAAAAAGAAAGAAGAAAAAAAAGAAAGAAAGAAAACTAAAGAAGGAAAAGGCCGACTATCGTTCGGCATTACACAACTCCAAGAGGCGGTTTTTCACTAAGGCAGCCCCCGCTCAAGCCTCTGTTTAGCTCGACGCTCGGCCTCTTGGGAAAACTGCTCTGTGTTATTCAAATACAGATATGCCTGCCAGTTGTTCTCCATCTTCTTTAGGGCAAGTTCTAGATTGGCAGAAGTCCTACTGTACTTGTCAGCCTCCTGAATGGCAATCTCTTTTTCAGTACAAGCAGCCTCGAGCTTGGACTCCAGGAAGGCCAGCTTTCTCTAGAGTTTGAGGATTTTTTTTGCGGTTCAAACATGGGACATTTCCCATGCGGCTCGGATATGAGAAGGTCATGCGGCCCATACAGCATATGCGGCTCCATCATGGCTTAAACTTGGGTGGAGGCTTGTGCATAAATATACAACAGAGCCATGGGTTCTTAAGATTCAAAATATCCAAATGCAACCCTTACCATTGAAAGCAGGGCGGACGTCAGAGGGCACTTCGGGCACTTCGTGTACGACGGCCGACGAGGAAGCCGCCTTCTTGCCCTTCGCAGTGGCAGAGACGACCTTGGAAGACTTAGGAGCCATTTTCTTTCGACGGTCGAAAAAAGAAGATAAGAAAGAGGAGACAGCAGAGAGTTGAACGAAGGAGAAAGTAAAGAAATCCTTCTGACCAAACTCATCCACATTTATAAACAAAAGTGAGGCATTTCGATTCTCGTGCACAAAATAAAGACCGACTCTTCGGTTATCAAGGTGAGCCGCCTAAAATGAAGGCCAAACTCCTGGGATCCTGCACCAAAAAGTGGCATTTAAAACTGACAGCAAATCAACAGCATTAAATACAAAAGATTGCCATACGTGGCAAGGATGACGTAGCAAGGCGCTATGCGGCTGAGCCATCCATACGGTTGAGACACTCCTGCGGCTCGAAAGTCCCTGCGGCTGAGCCATCTATACGGCTAAGCCATCCATGCGGCTGAGACATCCATGCGGTCAGGGTTTCATATGCGGCCAAAAGAATATACAGCCATGCTTCTTATTCAAAGTATTTCAATTTTGCAAATTGAAAACTTTGAAGGGGGTCTTGTAGAAGCATGGAAAATGATCTATGCGGCCAGGAAACCCCATGCGGCTCAGAAAGCCCATGCGGCTCAGGGAGTCATGCGACACAAGGGACTATGCGGCCCAAGACATCCCATGCGGCTCAGAAGACACATGGCTGGATAGTCCTCTCCTCCGCCGTCCTGTATTAATTATTTTGACGGCTGACAACTCTGAAAAAAGTGACAGCCCTGACACAAAAGAGGCAATTATGATTCTGTCATAATGACAGACTCCTAGGGAAGAGATAGAGATCTCTGACACAATCCCTCGAGATCTATAAAATGCCACGTGGCCTTGCCACGTGGGCGTTCGTATGCGGCTCGAGCGAAGACTTTCCATGCGGTTCAAGATGAAGCCGCCCTATGCGGCTCAGACCGAAACAGTCTCATGCGGCTCAAGCGGAAGCCTCCCCATGCGGCTCAAGAGGACCATTTTCATGCGGCTCAGGCAGATGCATCCCTATGCGGCTCGCAAGGATCGTCTCCATGCGGATCACTACCCATCATATGGTCTGAAGGTTCGAGGGTGGGGCTACTCCCCAAGCAGCCCTGACACGTGGCCCAAACCTTATACGGCCCAAACCTTATGCGGCTCAATCTTCATGCGGCTCAGATCTCCCCAGTGACTCTCAGGACACGTGTCCTAAGCCGATCAATTTCCCAGATTTACTACAATCAGAGATTGGGTCAAATCCCAATAATCTGGGACACGTGGTGGGGGAATGAATTAAATTTATTCATTCAGATTCGCAGGCATCAGCAGATTATCATAAGGAAGATTTATTCCAATCAGCATTAATTACTGATGAGATTTGGTATAATCTACACTTAATGGCCCAGATTCATCACATTCAAAACTAATAGCCCAGATTGACCAATCCACAGGTCGTCGCCATTTCAAGGAAACAATCATTGCAAACCCTAATGATCACACCCCATTCCTATAAATAGCAAGGTGCCATTCCCTTGCAAAATATACAATGGAGAGAGCGCGACGAGAGAGACCCCTTTTCGAGATCAGAGAGCATTAGAAGACTTGGGGAAAAGAGCAAAGAGAGAGCAAAGAGAGCATTTCTTCAACGCCGAGCAATCTTCTGGAGCCAAGGCTGCATACCGATCGTCCAAGGAGTAAGGCAGGACTACCGTCGCCTTCCCGAGTCTCTATCGTCACCCCCCAGAATCTAAAATAAACAATTGTACTTAGTCTGCTGTACCTAGGCTTTCGTCCCTAGGCTTTCTTTGTACAAGCGAGTTTGTATTGTGAGTCTAAGTTCAGTCCTCCCATAAAACAGTTCTGTACTTTTACAATCAATGGCAAACAATATACTAAAAGCATCACTTTTGTAGTAATCTTATTTCCTTAAATTTTGAATGAGAATTATATGGGCAAATGTTTGCATATTGTATTTGTTGCAAGTGTTAATGCAAATGTCTAATATTCTATATTGTAGATAATATGGTGTGTGGTGTCACACAGAAGATCATATTATCAGTTTCCTATGGAGTATATAAATAGTTTACAACCTAGATGGACATGGACAATCTATTGGAAAGGTTGTAGTGTAATCTGGTATTAGTCTATCTTGACTATAGGTTTACACTAGTACACTTTGTGTGTATTGAACAAGACCACTTGAGGTTGTTCTATTTGTACTGACTACATAAGAGAACAAACACCTCTGTTATTATGGATGCTTGTGCTCTTAATTCGGATATAATAACGGACATGTATATGCAGTGTGCATTACTTTGACTCATAAAAGAGTGAGATTCATTATGGATCAACAACCTCTATGAATTGGGTAATAATATTGTCTGTATGATGGGCTGTTGATTATAAATGGAATCCATGTCCCGATACATCGGGTTGATGATGTCCTCTTAAGGAGCTCATAAGGATTGTCATGTAAATCCTGCAGGTGGATTATATCCGACATGACAAATAAAGTTGAGCGGTACTACTTAAGGATAAAAGATGTCGAATCAATATAGTTTTCAGTAACTTAATTTGATCGACGGACATACGATATCTTAACATGGGGAGCCAAACGAGCATATAATAAAAGGAGCCCATAAACATAATTTAGGATTAGGGAGGTAGTGCAATAATAGCTCATTAGTGGACCGAGCTATTGTTAATGGGCCTGGATTGTGTGTTCGGGCTGTACACGGGATATCCAGATCCGTTAGGAGGTCTAACCCTAATTTCTCCTTATGGTCCCTGCCGTAGCCTATATATATCCTCTATTCTCTGACCGCCAGATGACTGATAAGAAATCTGAAATTTTCTCTAAATTCGTGATTCACGTAAGGAGAGAAAGAGAGGGCTGCCAAGGAGAAGAAAAGGTTGGGAGATCGTCGCCCACACGACGTCCAACTCGAGAAAGGAATACGTACAGAAGATTTTGGGGTCGTCCGCTCGAGATTGCCAGGAGTTACTTGTCTCCTTTCCGCCGCAGGTATAATTCGTGAACCCTAGTTTCCGCCTATGAAGGGTTAGAACACGTATTAGATCTGTTTAACTTTCTATCGATCAATACGTACACCAAAGGAAGGGTCCTGGGAATCTCCAGTTCCATCAATGAAGACGTGAGTACACCAAGTACAGCTCCTGCAAAACCTTCCCACAAAGATGCAGAACCTTCACACCAAGCACCAGCTGAGTCTTCAAGCAAAGAAGCCGGAACCAGCAATCCTGAGGATATGCCGAAAGAGATGAGATTCTTGGCAGATCATCCAAAGGACTTGGTAATTTGTGAGATTACCAAGGGTGTAAGTACTCGTTCCTCTAATAAAGATATAGCTTCTTGTGTTGCTTTTATTTCACAGCTTGAACCCAAAAACATTGAAGAAGCATGTAGTGATAATTTTTGGTTAGATGCTATGCAATACGAATTAAACCAATTCGAACGAAATCAAGTTTGGGAACTTGTTCCCAAGCCCATTGATCATCCGATCATTGGCACCCGTTGGGTATTCCGAAACAAACTGAACGAGAATGGTTTAGTAACTCGTAATAAGGCTCAACTTGTAGCTCAAGGATACAATCAAGAAGAAGGTATCAACTATGATGAGACTTATGCCCCAGTTGCGAGATTAGAATCCATTCCCATGTTATGTGCATTTGCATCTTTTCATAATTTCAAGTTATTTCAAATGGATATTAAAAGCGCATTTTTGAATAGTTTTATAAAAAAAAGAAGTTTATGTAGCTCAACCTCCAGGTTTTACTGATTTCAAAAATCCTGATTATGTTTTCAAGTTGAAGAAAGCCTTGTACAGTTTGAAACAAGTCCCTCGTGCCTGGTATGATCGTCTAAGCTCTTTTCTACTTGACAACAATTTTTCAAAAGGAAAGGTTGACACTACACTGTTTATAAAATCTTTGAATATTAATCTTCTTTTGATTCAAATCTATGTAGATGATATTATTTTTGAATCCACTGATGAATCTCTTTGTCAAGAATTTTCAAAGTGTACGCAGAATGAGTTTGAGATGAGCATGATGGGAGAGCTGAAATTCTTTCTCGGACTGTAAATCAAACAAACCAACAATGGGACGTTCATAAATCAAGTAAAGTACACAAAAGACTTATTAAAGAAGTTTAACCTGGAAGCAGTCGAACCACTTAGCACTCCAATGGCGACTTCAACCAAGCTTGATATTGATGAATAAGGCAAACCCGTCGACATACGTAAGTATCGAGGTATGATCGGTAGCTTACTATACTTAACTGCTAGTCGACCAGACATTATGTTTAGTGTTTGCTTGTGTGCACATTTTCAAGCCAATCCTAAGGAATCACATCTGTGTGCAGTTAAACATATCTTCCGATACCTTAAAGGTACTTCTTATGTCGGCTTATGGTATCCTAAAATCACGTTATTTGACCTAACCGGTTATTTTGATGTTGATTTTGCCGGAGGCAAAGTAGATAGAAAAAGTACCAGCGGTACATGTCATTTGACCTAACCCTAGTCTCTTGGTTTAGCAAGAAGCAAAATTCTGTCGCATTATCAACAACTGAGGCTGAGTATATCGCCGCAGGACGTTGTTGTGCATAAATTTTGTGGATGAAGCAAACTTTAGAAGACTTTGGATTACATTACACACACATACCCATTTTCTGTGATAACACTAGTTCTATTAATTTGACTAAGAATCTAGTATGTCACTCTCATACTAAGAATATCGAGATTCGGCATCATTTTCTTAGATATCATCAACAAAATGGAGATATAGACTTTGTATACATAGACACACAGAATCTATTGGCTGACATATTCACAAAACCTCTAGCAGAAGATCGTTTCAATTATTTACGTCAAGAATTATGAATTTTAGAAGTCAATAGTATTAATTAATTTTATTTTATCAATTAGTTTATTCAATACTCAATAACTGTTTTCGAAACAAGCCTACAAAGAGGCTGTCTGTCACCACGACTACGGTCGAAGCGAAGTGGTACTTAATTGTTGCCCGGTGAACTCCCGTTAGCTGGGACAGTACTCCTACAGCTAATCTGAAACAGATGCTGACTAAAGAAAATTAATTTATAAAATAATATTAATTATATTATTTGAAGTTTAAAATTACTAAACTTTGAATTAAATATTTGAAATGAGTTGATGAAAAGGATATGGCCCACAATTTTTTTAAAAAAAACCCAAGAGAACCCTAGACAAATTCGGCCCGAATTTGGTCTGAATTCGGCCAGATTTCTGTTGGTGCTGTAAGTTTTTAAGTCAGAACCCGAGGCCTTCTCCTCTTCATCTCTTCCAAACTATTTCATCACAGCAGCAACAGCAGCCGAAGAACCCCAAAACCCTAGCTTTTCTCCAATCTATGTGGAAGTTCCATCCAAAATTTGGATTCGTACGGAGAATCGTATCCTCTTCAACATACTTGATTCTCGGAAGGTATAACTCCTTCTCTCCTCCACTTTTAAATTCTCAGGGTTACCTAGTTTTGGAAAAGAATACCTAAGGGATTCAATCCTTTCAAGAGGAAGAAGACTAATGCCAGTGAAGAGGCATCGTCTTCTGATCCGAACATGGATTCCCTCTTTTCTCCGGTCCAATCGGGTGACAGAGTATCGGATGAGTTTTACTTCAAAAATTATGACCAAGCATTGCTTTGGTATGCCGACTTTGCTATACGTACAATATGTACAGGCGCTCCGATTAAATGGACTGTACTTCCAGATCACCATTCTTTGTTTGAGGTATTAGGGTTACACCGTCTCGTCACCCAATAATTCCCTATAGCTACTAATGCCCTTAGACTATTCTATTATAACTTCGTGTTAGACACTTTTACACAAGAACTCGTATTGGCGGGATCGATATCGAGTTCGATGATGTATTGCTAGCGAAAATTCTTGGTATTCCAAACGAAGGTGCCCCGTTCGATGACATCACCGACTTCGACTTTCCCGAGGGCACGAATCTTGTTAGTTTCAAGAATGAGCTTTGTGCGCCAGCACGTGCTCGTCCTGGAAAGTTCAAGGCCAATAACTTGAACTTGTTTAACTACGAGTTACATTGCATCATCTACTCCACTATTCTTTCCAAATCTACTTCAAAAGATGATGTCACTGCACTAGAACTATATGTCCTCTATCACATTATTAAGGGGATTCCTTTTTCTGCCCCTAAGACTATCATCCAGATGATGGATAGATGTCGCAGAAGAGAATGCAATCTTTGTTATGCGATGCTTATCCCTCGCATCTATTAGCATTTTGATATCAACTTATCCACTTGCGCTCTGGACCCTGAGCCCAAGTTTCTCAAGCTTTCTCGTCGTAGCATTGACACTGCTCCTCCACCTCCTATGCCTGCTCCTACTGCACCTGTTCCTCCTCAGACCTACCCTATGACTTTTGAGGGTATTCATCAGCATCTCTTAGATTTACAGACTTTCTTTGTTGACACTTCCCAGGAACATGAGTTCCGTGACGTGACTCGGTTCCAGTCTATTGCCAACTCGTTTGTCGATCTCCGATTTGCTTAGACAGGTCATTCTACTAGCTCTCTTCCTAGAGACCCTACTATATCTGGTTACCGCATTGAGGATGAGGCGGTCCACTCTCTGTTCTAGCCAGGAAACGCTTACGATTGGTATCGTAGATCTGGTGCTACTCCACACACCTCTAGAGCTGGCACATCTGGAGCTGGTCCATCCGGACATGGTGGACATGCTGAAACTGCAGATGATGATGATGACGATGAGGATGATATGTGATTTATCGTACTATTGAGACTGATTTTATTGTCTTTTTTTACTTGAAAATGCTCCGACATTCCAAGCTAGTATCAGTACTCTTATTTGGTTATGATTTCTGTTGTGACTTTTTTGTTTGATGGACACGTTATATGCTTTCTTTAGCATATTTTATTCAGTTTAAAAAAATTTCATAGCATTATCTTTTATTATGCTTTCATTTAAACTGTCTGTGAAATATTTTCTGTTTATCACATTTCTTTATTGTCTGTGATAAATTTATACCATGCCTGTGAAAAATTATATATATATATATATATTTGTATTTCTTCACTGATTGTTACTCATACATATATTGCAGGGGAGCTTTCTCTTTTGCAATTATTTTACTAAGTGACAACGGAGGAGAAATAACATCTAACATCTTCGATCTATAAGAATATAGGTTATGAACAATCTACAGGAACAAAATTTTTTGGTACATTATATCGGTACAATTTGTTTTGATAAAGACCAAAGATGTTATATCGGTCAAGGTTTGTCAATTATCAAAATGGAGGAGATTGTTAGCCCATTGGTCATGGTCAAACCTGATTTTAATAATTGATCAAACTCGGTCTCGATATACGAAACAACTCAGATGTTTACTCAAGACATTTTGGACACTTGGACACTGACCAAGATTAGATATCGACTCGTTCAAGACTGAAGCTATGTTTGCCACTCGTGACTGTATTTTTTTATGTAATATAATTTTTATTTTTATTGAGTATAGAAATACATTGTACACCAAGTCGTACTGGCAAAATAGGCTATCCAAAAACTTTTTCAAAAATGGCCTTTGTTTTGAAAAATATCTCTTATTTACAAAAGCTTCTGAAGGATTTCAAAAAGCCCAAAAATATTTTCTTAAAATATTTCTGACCAATCCTGATAGAACTCAGCCAGAGTTCGGCCAGAGTTCAGCCAGAGTGAACGTTATATGAACGTTGGTTTTTGAACTTGGTCTTCCTTCAGTTGCAGATTGTTACATAGAGTTCTGTCCGAATTCTGCCAGAGTTCTGCCTTTGAAAAAACTATAAATAGAGAAAAATTCTGATCATTTAAATCATTCACTTTCATCTCTTCTCTTCTAAAGCTTACATTTCTTCCAAAGAGTTTCCTAAAAAGCTTTCATTTTCAAATCCCAAGCCAGTTATAATTCTCTAGTCAATTTGCCGGTACGGTGCGGGCTAGAAGATTTCAGAGAAATTGTAATCAGAGGCTTGATTGAAGAAAGACTCTTCAAAACTGAAGTTGCTCGAGTTCTTCGTATCAAAGCTCGCGTCTGTAGAAGTTGCAAGGACTTCGTATAAAAACTTGCAGGATTTTCCAATAGTGGATTAAACTGAAAGCTAGAGTTCTTCCGACTGGAGTAGTCCTCACAAGAGGAAAACCAGTATAAATTGATGTGTTTGCATTTGCCTTCTGATCTCTTTTCCTTACAGTTATTACTTTGTGATTATTGATATTATTTCTGTGATCTAACTGCTAACAAGTTTTTAATTAGCAATATTCCGCTGCCTACTATATTCACCCCCTCTAGAGTATTCTGCTTTACGACTTCGTTCCTACAGATTAGTCTTTCATGAGGAAAACCAGTATATATCGCTGTGTCACTGAGTTTGAATCTTCTTAACTCTTTACTTTTACTAAAACTCATATACTGTTATTCATTTGCTCTTACTAGCCATATTACATATTTTTTAATTATGATATTTATTTGCTACACGCACACACTCTATTCACACCCCTCTCTAGAGGTGCTCAACGGTCCTACAAGTATACTCATACACGTTAGCCAAGCTCCATAATCTATTCCAATCTGACTGAGTTAAGCAAGCCTTCATCGCCACTCAAATCCTATGATACCGCACACAACACAAATCCAAATCAACATATACCAACTCAAAGCGAGACACAAACCAAAGAACCTAACACTTTACCTTTGCGCTGAGTGAGACACAATAGTGAATACATAGATCATTAGTCGATTCCTCTGTATGAATCTAAGTCCAACCAAACATTCGAGTCAACAAACTATCATAATGTGCCACGTGAAATAGGGCATTACAGGGAACCCCACCCAACCCCAACAATTAGACCTAATAGCGCTGCAATACAGTCAAATAAATCACCATTACTATAAAAAAAACAAGCAGAAGAATATTATAGGGAACACGATGGGATCCAAATCAAAGTCAAAATGAGATATGATATTTGACTAGATCCATTTGTTCAAAAATAATTTTGTTCACACCAATCCTAATTGTCCATGTCTCATTATTACAGTTTCTATTCGATGTGGGATTAAACTATCAACTTCAAGGATATCACCTTTTGAGCATTCAACAAGAAACAAGAACAACTCGACAATTTTTATCTTAGCTTGTTTATGCTTGCTGAGCAACCACGCATCGACTACCTTTGTTTGTTCCCACAAGTTGAACACCTAGGAGATCAAACTATCATCTCGATCTATTCGACCAAATAAACAAACTGACATGTTCATCCATACCAGCACATTGTGCTAACTACGACATCAAGATCCACCTTAGACGTATCAAACCCACCAACATTAGGTATGATTTGCATATATGTGAATGTCTGACACCTAGACAACCTTATGGATGATGCTCCTAACTCTACCTTGAGAAGAGAGCATGTATAAATATAATTATACGCATAAACTTTCAATAAAATCTGTCTCGAACCAATTAGAGTTGTCCAAATATTTTTTGTATCATTGGGTCCTGATACCATTTGAAGAGATCATAATGTGACCTGAATCAAAGTTAATCCATGAGGTATAATATTGGACTCGACCAATATGCCTTGAAATAGAATTTTTTTAAAGTAAGATCTGGACCAGAATTCGATTATATTTAGTCTATTATAAACTTGGGATTTGATAACACTTCAAGGAAGTATGAATTGTTGAAATGGACCAATATGACTTAAAAGATAATTCTCATATAAGTTTGAAACAATTCTAACTGTAGAAACATGAAAAATATGGAGTTCATGCAGATTACAAATTGTCGCATAGGTACTTCGGATCAAACAGGTCCGCTTGAAGGAAAGCCGCATGACTGTTCAATAACATATGTGGCCCATCGACAAACAGCTGTAAAAGGAAGACATGCGACTGATAAAGCTGACAAGTCCTGGCAAAACATGACAGTTCTGACACTTCGACAAGAAAGACAAGACGTGAGACGTCGCCCAAAAGCAGGGTTCGTACGCCTCCATACGGCCAAAATAGTATCATCCAAGCCGCATGAACCTCATGCGGTCCAGCTTATGCGGCCCCAAAGTTTCCAAACTTTATGCAGCCAACAGTAACTGTGATCCAAGTTGCATGAGTCTCATGCGATCCTACATGATCGAAGACTGAGAACACCATACGCAATGGGATACGTGGCAAACGGACCAAGTCCCTAACTACCCAGATTTGCTGCAATAAAATCCCAACAAATCGACAGATGGCAGCCCAGGTCTTCGCGTGCTAATCAGCCACGTGGCCGAAAGCCGTCCATGCGGCTCAAAATACATCCTATTATAAATAGCAGGGTGCCACACCCCTACAAAGGCTGTCAACCTTCAAGAGAAAAACAATTTCTTCACGAGCTAGAGACTGCATCAGATAGTCCACGGAGTAAGGCAGAGTTGATAGCACTTTTCCGAGCCTCCACCGTCACCCCCCAAAATAAAAACTAAACAATTGTACTTAGATTGTTTCCTAGAATTTCTTTCTAGGCTTTCCTTTGTACATGCGAGTTTGCAATCAAGTTCAGTGTTCTGTAATACCTGTCTTTGATTTTTATGGCAAACACTAACTTCATGATCACACTCTCTATCTTATGTGGAACTAATGTACCAACTCTATTTTCATCACCATTTCAGTACCTTTAGCCGAAAACGAGATAGAATCCAACAAATACAGTTGAATAAAATAATAAGGCAAAATTAAATTTTCATTTATTTGGTGAGAGGTCATTAGACCTAGCAGCACTGGAATATAAAGATGAATAAATCAGCATTAGTAAAACACACAAATATAGCCAATATATTAAAAATTATAAACGAAAAAAACTAAATTTTTATTTCTTTTGCAAGAGTTCAGTAGATCCAGGAGCAATACAACATGAAGCTGCATAAATGTTTAGATCACAATAACAAAAATAACATACTTTAAAGAATACTCACAGGAAGAAATATATTTTTATTTCTTTTACTATAGGTCATTAAACCCAGTAGGCCTAAATCACATCTCTACTAATATAAGTGGCTTAGAAATCGCTCAAAATTGATTCGTCAATTGTCACTCCCATTTTTTGTTATACGTATTTCCAGTGTACGTATACGAATTTTGACCCGTATTTTATTTTACTATATTTTCGTATTTCTTTATGGCTTGCCTTGATGTATCTTGACTATGGTTGACTTTGGGTTGGTTTGGTCCAACTTGACTTGCTTTGGATGGCTTTGTTTGGTTTATTTTGATAGTTGGTTCAACATGTTGAATCATCCCCTCTCTTTATAAAATCCAACCGCCCCTTCTCTCTCTTCATTACTTCCATTCATTTTTTCACCTTCTTCTTCATTACTCTCCCACCAACCTAGAGAGCTTAGGCAAGTGTAATCTTGCTTCATGATGGATCTTTGATTTTATTGTTCCATTATCTTTCCCTCTTGATTCTAAGCCTCTTTAGAACTTGGAGTTCTTGGGTAAGATGAAGGGATCTTTGTAGATCTAAGTTGGTGTCATTTTCGGTTTTATTGGATTTTGATCTATCAAACTTTATTATTTTTATGTTTTGATTGTTCTATGTTGTACAGAATTCAATTTTACTCAAAATGGACCTTTGAAAAGTTATATTTCGACTTGTTTTGAGGTAGTCATGGCCAAAGCAAGTTTTAGACACCTTCTATATTCATCTGTCCTGGTTCTGGCAGGGACGATGAATAGTGCCAGTCCATATGGCTGCATAGTGTCATATAGTGCCAGTCCGTATGGCTGCATAGTGCCATATAGTGCCAGTCTGCATGGCTGCATAGTACCGCATAGTGCCAGTCCGCATGGATGCATATTGCTTGGCCGCATAGTGCCAGTCCGCATAGCTGCATAGTGCCAGTCTGCATGGCAGCATAGTATCTGGCCGCATAGTGACAGTCCGTATAGCTGCATAGTGCCTGGCTGCATAGTGCCAGTCCATATGGATGTATAGTGCCTGGCCGTATAATGTCATTCCGAATAGTTGTATAGTGCATGGCTGCATAGTGTCAGTCCGTATGGATGCATAGTGCCTAGCCGCATAATGCTAGTCCGCATAGATGCATAGTACCTGGTCGCATAGTACCAGTCCGTATAGCTGCATAGCGCCTGTCCGCATAGTGCTGGTCCGCATAGATGCATAGTGTCTAGCCGCATAGTGCCTATTTTGGCTGAATTGTGTCAGATTTTGTAGCTTCCCTTCCCGAAAATTCTTGAAATATTTTTTATTATTTATTTGATTTAAATGGTGATTTTTAGAATTTATAAATAATTATTTTAATTAATTATTACAGTAGATGACTTTAACCATGGTTGAATTTTGAAGTACCAGACGACTAGGAATCATGACATGGATAGTGCAGTGGCATGCCTTGACTAGTGTACTATCCATGCCAAGAAAGGTTGAGCCATAATAATGCCCTAACTAGGAAAACCAGGCTAAGTTGTGACATGACCCTATAAATAATCTAATTATTTAACTATTATTATATAGTGGACTTGTAGGAGACCCGGCTGCACCAATTTAGTCCGAACTGGACCCGAACCAAATCTGAACCCGGGTAGGCATGTAGTGAGATCAAATACACCCATATAGACATATTTCAAGTAGATGCAATGCCTATTATTGGTTATTGTATTTTGTTATTATTATTATTGTTATTGGTATTGTTGATAAATGGAAGGGATTTATTGTTGATGCTATAATTAATATAAAATATCTTTATTATCGACTACTTGTGTTCTCAGGAATATATATATATATATTATCCTATGACTACTTATAATAGAATATATATTTATAGATTATTATGACTATTATTTATTGTTATTTATTTATTTTTGATTGGATTTTCATATGAAGCATATGACAAATTTCTGTGCTAAAGGATTATTAAATTTATCTTTATAATCATTTTAATGATTTTTTTATTAAAATGGCTACAGTAGAAGGATTGAATAATAATTATGGTAATTATGATTTTATTAGCAACCATAGTTTAAGTATTGTAGTGATCATTAATAGTAATTAGTATATATGATAAAAGGTTGGAGCAATTTGAAGGCCTGAAACAACCGAGCCCAAGCCCAGCCATTCAGAATGGCCCAGCCAAGCAATCAGCCCAGCCTAAATCAAAAGCCCAGCCCAGCCAACCTTCTCCACACAAAACAAAGCCCAACCAAACAACTCACAGCTGAGCAAACCCAGGCCCAACCGAGAACACCCAAACTCGACCCTTACTTCCTACAGTTAACACAAACAAAACGAAACCCGAGCAGAATTCCCCCCCCCCCCCCCCCCCCGCTCGTATTTTATTCGACAGCACCTATATAGTCGGGGGAAGGAAGATGGGAAATCAAAAACCCTAACCTAAAACCCCACAACGCCAACCACAGCTTCCTCTGACACGCGCACGCCGTCGTAGGCCACCGTCGGCCGACAGACACGCGTGGCCACGCGCTGGCAACAGCAGCCATGCCAGCCAGGTAACCAATTTTCCTTCCCTATTTTCTTCTCGCATACTCGATCATTTCTGATCTCATAAATTCCTACGGATAGATGAAATAACCCTCTACAATCCCCATTAATTGGTTCGATTGAAATCAATCAGGATTTTGAGTTATATCAACTTGAAATTGATGAAAAACTTGTTCAAATAGGACAGTTTCGAAGTTGACACCCCTATTTTTGTAGACAGATTGTGATCGAGGCATTAGGAATTTTCCAGAACTAATTAAAGGCAGTTACAGACAATATATAGGACTTCACGACCCTTCTTGCGGATTTGGAAATCATCGACTATGTGTCGAGAAATCGAATTTCGAAGTTGACCAAAAACTGTTTTTCGAAAACACGAATTCCTTCGATACGACGTGCGTCCCGCCAATTCGGGCGATATGGTCGCGAACCGAAGGCATCGAAAGGTGCGTATCAGCTTCGTGGACGTGTGGGCTTTGACGAAATTCAAATTGGTTGCGTGTGCGCGACAAATTTGATACGTATCCGTCGAAATTTACCGTATCGACCACTTTGCACAAACTCTAATTACTTTGTGCACACTCGTCAGATCGAGACGAAACTTATGCCAATAGGACTGTATCGTTTTTTTGGTCCTGTATGCCAAGTTTGGTCCAATTCTGAGACAGTTGATCGGATCGCCGTTTTGCGGGCCCCACGGTCCGATTCAACGAGCGATTTGGTGCACGGCCTACCGGAATTCCAAATTGGACATACCGTTGGGTTCGTATCATCAAAACTAATATGTAGACATGTAGTTTGTCAACTTTAGAGACCATTGACTATGGCACGCTTTTCGGTGTAAAGCGGGTCCAACGGCGTACACCATTTTGACCCGAAATTATCATTTTGCCCCTGTGTCCAGAATTGGACTTAAGGACAGGTAATCCTAGCTAATTTGACTATTTTGGAAATGTTGGCAATATTTATTTCAGCTTTCGGAGACAGTTGTGATGATTTAGACTTATTTGGCTTACCGGTCGACGGTTTATTGTTGGCTCTTCGTGCTACCACCAGGCAAGATACCTTGCCTCCCTCTACAGCTCATTTTCATGCTTATAGTTCATCTGTTTTAGTATGTTATCTTTAGTTGCCTTAGTTGCTATAGATTTATATGATAGCATGTTTACTAGTTTATGGTCTTGCTTGTATATCAGTATTACCTGACTTGATAGCGTAGTTACATCGGGCTTGTCCACATTATGGTTCATTCAAGAGTTGTCCTTACCTGTGTTATGACTAAATTGTACCGTGTCGTCACCTGTATCTTGACTGAGTCGGGTCTACAAGTATGTGTGATTGAACTGCTATTCTGTATCGTTTCCACAACCTGCGAGTCCACACACGGGGCAAGGGTTGTCCGTTTGCACCTGCGAGTCCACACACAGGACGAGGGTGACTTGTCTTGAAATTGACCTGCGAGTCCACATTCGGGGTGAGGGTTTGGTATTCTATTGATCTCGTGTTCGCTTGTTCATCCAGCAGTTCAGTTACGCGTAGTTGTTATTGTATTCCAGTTCATAGTTACCTGTCAGTATCCACATGTCAGTATCATGTATAGTTCCTATTTATACCCTTTTTATATTATCGCATGATTAAACTGTTAGATAGGCATGTTTTTATGTATCTTGCTATGTCCCCTGAGGACCTGATGATCTCTTCAGGTAGCTGATTGCATGGAGTTAGTTAGCGGCTCATGATGGTAGTGATTACACCTGCAGGGAGACAGGTATTTGCTTGTAATTTTTCTTTATTATCCTCTCGTGCTTTATATCCCATGCCATGATATATTATGCTTATTTCAGACTCATATCATTCTTGGAGTCTAATCGGACAATATGCTAATGGGCTGCAGACTATGATCCATAATTGTTCATTCTTGTCTTATATATTCTTGTGGATTGAGATACATTGTAGATTACCATATTAGCCATGATACCATGACCTTGACAGCTTATACGTACTCGAGTCAGGCTGGAATCTGCTCGATACGTAGCTGGCTTGCTCACGAGCTCGCGTCCGAAAATCAGGTACGGGTCGTGACAAGTTTTTGTGGTAGCCCATGCAGGTCAGAGCATATCGTACCGGTTACGTAACTGTACTGATACGAGCCTGCGACTATGACTAAACCCTTAGAAATCTCAATCCACTCTGCCTTGAAAATTCTTCTAGAAATTTTCTACGTCCTTGAAAACTCCATAATTGCTCTCGATTATACTTCATTGCTTTCCGTACCATTGATTCTCGTCCCTCTTTATTTCGAGGGGATGAACGATCGTGCTGTCTAGGATTTATCAAAAATTCTTAAATTATAGTATAATATTGTTTGACTATTGAATATTTGGTTGTTTATAGATATGAGGGATTATTAATGCCATATTCCCTAGATATCTGTGTAGGAACCCTAGGGGGTGAATAGGGTCAAGCTAACTAATCAAGCACTTAGCACAAGCTAATGGGCAATTTAAAAATATAAGTGCAAGAGAAGAAGCAATAACAATACCGACACACGATATATCCTGGTATCCTTCCAAGAGGCACTCCAGTCCCGGAACTCTCTCCGGCTTTAATCCACTATTTGAGTAAATAGTTACACACAAGTTTGGATACGAAGAACTCGCCAACTTCAATACGAGTTTGTATCCGAAGAACTCGCCAACTTCAACACACAAGAGCTTTAATCCGAAGGGCTCTCCGACTTCACACCGAGAGTTTGGATACGAAGACTCTCCAACTTCAACCTTTCACAATAGGTTTTGATCTCCTTACAACAGGATGAAGATCTTACTTTTCAACTCAATAACTCTAACACAATTTGTGGATGGCAAATGAAAGCTTTGTAGAGTTGTTTGTGGATAGGCTTTAGTGGTTTTGAAATTTTTAGGCTCAAAGCATCAACCTTGAATGAAGGGGTTCAAGGCTATTTATAACCAAAGCATTGAAAAGAGCTTAAAGGCAACTTTTTAGACAGCGACCGGTATACCGCCGGTATGAGTCGGCATACCGTCGGTATACCGGTCTGGGATTGCAACGGCTCGAAATATAGCCGTTGGGATCATTTAATGCTGGAAATCCGACCGTTGGACTTTCAACGTTACAGAATCGGTATACCGTCAGTATGATCCGGTATACCGTCGGTATGCCGATTTTGTGGACAGAAACTTTCAGTGAACAAAATCGGTATACCGTCGGTATGCACCGATATACCGCCGGCATGCCGATTTTCATCAGAAATGATCCTGGGCTGGTTTCTACCCTAGCTTTCGATTTTGCCATCCATTTCTTGTGTTTACAATTATTCCTAAGACTCATTACAGACTCCAGATATACTGTAGCAGGTGCAGGCTTCTTCAAAATTTTGAAATGATGATGGCATGGCTTGGCTTCTTTCCTTGATAGATGTTGGCTTTTTCCCTTGGCGGCAGCTGTCTAAAGATATCCAGTTTGTGAAAACTGAATACCTTTCGGAGGCTTCGCCCCCGAACCCCCGACGAGGGGAGCTGCCCCCTCGACCCCCGTCCGCTGACCGGGCAGCGGAACCCCCGGGTGCGTGGCTCCGGAGATGTCGTCGGGTGGTTCAAAGAAATCTTGTGGGATCCATCGTCTTTGGCCCACCATGATTTCTTTATTGCATATGCCCACATAGATCTTGCTTATTGCTTTTCTGCATGTACATGTTAGACGAACAAAGCAATATACATAGTAGCAAGTACGATAAGTTTAATGCACATTAGGACAATACTGAGTTTAAGTATAATGGCTAAGGTGATAGCATAAATGTTAGTGAAATCATAATGAGTAAACTTAATTGAATGACCATAATCAAAGACATAGTTTTGATTTTGGCAACCCGATTAAATTTAAGATAGATAAGCTCATATCACTAATATGTAAACCAATAGGCACATATCACCAAAGGTATAAGTATAAGTAAAAAAGCTATAGTGATAGTATGAAGATTAGTGATAATGAAATGCTAAACTTAACAGATTAACCATATTCAAAAACATGATACAATCATTGGGCCAACAATCTGTTGGAAGGACTGTTAGCCAGTAGTTAGAAGATTATAAGATTTTAGTGACCGTATTTTGAGGAGTAGAATGACCAAAGGTGGATAGAAGTCCTCAAGTATTCTGGGTTATAAAATGACTAGAGAAGGTTATAAAATATTTTGAGAGATTAAATTTGATGAGATTAAGGTAATAGTAGAGTTTGAATTTTACGGGATAGTCATGAATTAGAATTTCGAGGACGAAATTATTTTTAAGGTGGGAAGATTTGTTGCTCCCCTTCCCGAAAATTTTTAAAATATTTTTTATTATTTATTTGATTTAAATGGTAATTTTTAGAATTTATAAATAATTATTTTAATTAATTATTACGGTAGATGACTTTAGCCATGGTTGAGTTTTGAAGTACCAGACGACTAGAAATCACGGCACGGATAGTGCAGTGGCATGCCTTGACTAGTGTACTAGCCATGCCAGGAAAGGCTGAGACATAGTGATGCCCTAACTAGGAAAACTAGGCTAAGTTGTGACATGACCCTATAAATAATCTAATTATTTAACTATTATTATATAGTGAACTTGTAGGAGACCCGGCTGCACCAATTTAGTCCGAACTGGACCCGAACCAAATCTGAACCTGGGTAGGCATGTAGTGAGATCAAATACACCCATATAGACATATTTCAAGTAGATGCAATGCCTATTATTGGTTATTGTATTTTGTTACTATTATTATTGTTATTGGTATTGTTGATAAATGGAAGTGATTTATTGTTGATGCTATAATTAATATAAAGTATCTTTATTATCAACTACTTGTGTTCTCAGAAAAATATATATATATTATCGTAGGACTACTTATAATAGAATATATATTTATAGATTATTATGACTATTATTTATTGTTATTTATTTATTTATTTATTTTTGATTGGAGTTTCATATGAAGAATATGACAAATTTCTATGCTAAAGGATTATTAAATTTATCCTTATAATCATTTTAATGATTTTTGATTAAAATGGCTACATAGAAGGATTGAATAATAATTATGGTAATTATGATTTTATTAGCAACCATAGTTTTAGTATTGTAGTGATCATTAATAGTAATTAGTATATATGATAAAAGATTGGAGCAATTTGAAGGCCTGAAACAACCGAGCCCAAGCCCAACCATTAAGAATGGCCCGGCCAAGCAATCATCCCAGCCTAAATCAAAAGCCCAGCCCAGCCAACCTTCTCCACACAAAACAAAACCCAACCAAACAACTCACAACTGAGCAAACCCAGGCCCAACCGAGAACACCAAAACCCGACCCTTACTTCCCACAGTTAAAACAAACCGAACGAAACTCGAGCAGAATTCCCCCCCCCCCCCCCCCCCCCCCCGCTCGTGTTTGGTTCGACTGCACCTATATAGTCAGAGGAAAGGGAGATGGGAAATCGAAAACCCTAACCTAAAACCCCACGATGCCAATCACAGCTTCCTCTGACACGCGCGCACCGTCGCAGGCCACCGCCGGTCAGCAGACACGCGCGGGCAACAACGGCCATGCCAACCAGGTAACCCATTTTCCTTCCATGTTTTCTTCTCGCATACTCGATCATTTTCGATCTCATAAATTCCTATGGATAGATGAAATGACCCTCTACAATCCCCATTAATTGGTTCGATTGAAATCAATCATGATTTTGAGTTATATCAACTTGATTGATGAAAAACCTGTTCAAACTGGACAGTTTCGAAGTTGACACCCCTATTTTCGTAGACAGATTATGATCGAGGCATTAGGAATTTTCCAGAACTAATTAAAGGCAGTTATAGACAACATATAGGACTTCACAACCCTTTTTGTGGATTTGAAAATCATCGACTACGTGTCGAGAAATCGAATTCCAAAGTTAACCGAAAAACTGTTTTTCGAAAACACAAATTCCTTTGATACGACGTGCGTCCCGCCAATCCGGACGACATGGTCGCCAACTGAAAGCATAAAAAGGTGTGTATCGGCTTCGTGGACGTGTAGGCTTTGACAGAATTCAAATTGGTTGCGTGTGCGTGACGAATTTGATGCGTATCCGTCAAAATTCACCGTATCGACCACTTTGTACAAACTCTAATTACTTTGTGCACGCTCGTCAGATCGAGACGAAACTTGCTCCAACATGACCGTATCATTTTTCTGGTCCTGTATGCCAAGTTTGGTCCAATTCTGAGACAGTTGATCGGATCGCCGTTTTACGGGCCCCACGATCTGATTCAACGGGCGATTTAGTGCACGGCCTACCGAAATCCAAAATTGGACACACCATTGGGTTCGTATCATCAAAACAAATCCGTAGACATATAGTTGACAACTTTAGAGACCATTGACTCTGGCACGCTTTTTGGTATAAAGCGGGTCCAACAACGGTCACCGTTTTGACCTGAAATTACCGTTTTGCCCCTATGTCCATAATTGGACTTAAGGACAGGCAATCATAGCTAATTTGACTATTCTGAGAATGTTGGCAATATTTATTTCATCTTTCGGTGACAGTAGTGATGATTTGGACTTATTTGGCTTACCGGTTGACGGTTTATTGTTGGCTCTTCGTGCTACCACCAGGCAAGATACCTTGCCTCCCTCTACAGTTCATTTCCATGCTTATAGTTCATCTGTTTTAGTATGTTATCTTTATTTACCTTAGTTGCTATAGATTTATATGATAGCATGTTTACTAGTTTATTGTCTTGTTCGTATATCAGTATTACCTGACTTGATAGTGTAGTTACAGCGGGCTTGTCCATATTATGGTTCATGGTAGAGTTGTCCTTGTATGTGTCATAACTGAGTTGTACCATGTCGTCACCTGTATCTTGACTGAATCGTGTCTACAAGTATGTGTGATTGAACTTCCATTTCTGTATCGTTTCCACAACCTGCGAGTCCACACACGGGACGAGGGTTGTCCGTTTGCACCTACGAGTCCACACACGGGACGAGGGTGACTTGTCTTGAAACTGACCTGCGAGTCCACATTCGGGGCGAGGGTTTGGTATTCCATTGATCTCGTGTTCGCTTGTTCATCCAGCAGTTCAGTTACGCATAGTTGTTCTTGTATTCCAGTTCATAGTTACCTATCAGTAGCCACATGTCAGTCTCATGTCTAGTTCATGTTTATACCCTTTTTATATTATTGCATGATTAAACTATTATATAAGCATGTTTTTATGTATCATGCTATGTCCCCTAAGGACCTGATGATCTCTTCAGGTAGCTGATTGCATGGAGTTAGTTAGCGGCTCATGATGGTAGTGATTACACATGCAGGGAGACAGGTATTTGCTTGTAATTTTTCTTTATTATCCTCTCATGCTTTATATCTCATGCCATGATATATTCTGCTTATTTCATAGACTCGTATCATTCTTGGATTCTAATCGGACAATATGCTAATGGGCTGCAGACTATGACCCATAATTGTTCATTCTTGTCTTATATATTCTTATGGATTGAGGTACACTATAGATTATCATATTAGCCATGATACCATGACCTTGACAGCTTATGCGTACTCGAGTCGGGCTGGAGTCTGCTCGATACGTAGCTGGCTTGCTCAAGAGCTCGCGTCCGAAAATCGGGTGCGGGTCGTGACAGAATTTCTTCTAACTCCTAACATGAAAGTTGTAGATCTTTTCCTTGGCTTCAAGAATATGTTACTAGCTACTTTATGCAAGTTTCTCTCATTCATGATAATGTAAGGATAGAACACGATAGTGGCCTGTTAAGGCGCACTCTTAACAAGTAACAAGTAACTTGACATGATAATTCTTGATAGTGACTCGTCGTGGTGCACTCTTCACAAGTAACTTGACATGATAATTTTTGATAGTGGTCCGTCGTGGCGCACCCTTGACAAGTAATCTTGATAAGTAACCTAACATGATAATCTTGATATGTTGTTACGATGGCTATCTTGACTTGCTAAGTAACTCTTGTCTTGACACCGTGGGTATTTGTGCTTGTGTAAGCTATATGTATCGTCTTACATCATGTCTAGGACATGGATTCCTGGTTACCACGGTCAGGAATTCATACTGAATCTGACTAGGATAATGACTAGATTGATCAAGTAGTCCATGAAGAGATTTCCCAGCTACAGGAAGTCCCGTTATCTGGGCACTTTAATTGGACTTGTAGCCTATCGTCGAGTAGGGCACATTTCCAGCGCACTGTCATGTGTTGCACCCCCAAGTCACCTAATCCAACTCTCTCGACTTGCAACTGGATAACCTAGATTAAGTTCGCAGGGCTTGTGGCTGTTGGAACATCTCATTGCATCTTGCTAGTAACTAGGCTTGTGATAACCCTAGTTAGTTAAAGTATCAAGTCGTACTCTTTGCTTGGCCGTGAAAGTTGGATGGAGTCCAATCTTGTGTAGTCTTGTCTAGATCTAGTACATAGCTATCTCAGGACATGCTTGTTTATGCTTTACTCTTAGCATTAAATGGCTAGATACCCGGTTCTGTTCAGGTAAAGGGTTACAATCCCGGTCCTTGTTTGGTTTAAGGATTATAACCTGGCTTCTGGAATAGTTCCTTATCCTCTCGTCATTTATTGCCTTATTTACATTTCATGTCTTCTTGTTATTATTATTGTTTATGTTCTGACATACTAGTTTTAGTTATTAAGTGAAGCCTCCCTTGTGGCATTTGCTCTTTCTGGGGTCTGATCCAGCCGGTTTTGTATGGCCAGATTTCAGAGTAGCTTCCGAGGATCTCCCAGCCTTCCAGCCAGATGGTGAATACTGGAAGAAACCTTGGCAACGAGTAGGTTTATTTTGCTCTCCCACTCTAGTTATAAAATTATTCTTTTGAGGCGTTTAGCCGCCGAGCAAGTATTAGCTCGTGTTGAATACCTTATTTACTGTCTGCCTACGGACTGTAACATGATTAACAAATCCTAGGGTTGATCAGGTATGACTGAAACTATTGCTAGTCCTTACATTTTGTACGACTAGTTTCATGATCATCTGTAAATAAAATGTATGGTATGCCTTACTATTAAATATCTGATGTCTAACATCTTGTAACTATTATTACTTGCTTGAGATTGAGACACTAGGCTTGTTCTTGACCATAAGAGACTGATAGCTTATATATAAACCCTCATACATCTAGACAGTCGTGACCGTATATCGATGTAGATTACACTTATATATACGTAGCTGGCTGTGTCTGCCCCCCGCTCTCCAGTATTCTGGTTCTGGGGCTTGACATCTATGCCGTTTATAAAAACTCCATTAATTATTTAAAAAACCCAATTATTTAACTACCTAATATGATTTACTTATAACTAAATAATTTTAAACCAAGTATCAATGTGGATGGTATTTTTCTTGGTTGTTTGAGTTTAATTCCTAGGGACGATAGTATTTATAATAAATTTAAATTAAAAGTTAATTTTTTTAGCAATCATTTTATGTGCGTACAATGCACATGCACGTTACTAGTCTCTACTATTATAAAGCGTCTCCAAAACAGCTTAAAAATGAACCATCTAAGGCATATATATATCCTTAGTTAATTAAAAAAACTACATATGTATATCCTCAAGTAAATAAAAAACATACAGATTTTTTTTTCAAATTAACTTTTAATGATAATAAAAAATTACCCTAAATGACCCATCATAATTTTTTTTTTGCGATGCCCGACGTAACTCACTGGACTTTGTGCACACTGCTTTGTATGTCTTTTGTGCCCACTGTCCTCAATTTTTACGCACAAACACACCTACCTTCCCCGCGGTTCGATCCCGAGACCGTCCGCTTAGCTAAGGTGCTTATACCTCTCCTCATGCAGTGACCACAAGAGCGAGTTGAGCTCGATACCCATCACAATTGAAAATTAAGATAAAAAATCCTAACTAATAGCTTAACTACCTGATATTGTCTACTAACTATACATATATCTATAACAAATTCTAATTAAAATATGAACATATACATATAACTACCTGATATTATCTACTACCTTTTAATCTCAATCTTTCAATTCAAATCTAAGTAATGTAACATAGGGAGGTTTCATAATATGAAACCACCCGGATGGTTTTGGAGCATATATATATATATATATATATATATATATATATATATATATATATATATTGGTTGATCTCTAGAACCAGCCGGTTGGTTTTATATTATGAAACCAACCTATGTTATACACGTTGGATTGGAAATGAATAGTTGAGATTAGATAACTTAAAAAGGTGGTGGGGTTTACATCTTTTAATCTCAAGCACTAAATTCCAATCCAACCTATGAAATATAGAGTGGTTACATAATACAAAACCAGCCGGCTGGTTTTGGAGCATTTTTGTATGTGTGTGTGTGTGTGTGTGTGTGTGTGTGTGTGTGTGTGTGTCTATATATATATATATATATATATATATATATATATATATATATATATATATATATATATATATATATATATATATATATAATCAATTTTAATTCAAATATATTTAAAGTATTTTTTAATAATATTAGGCTAGTTAATTATTAAACGTTTACAAAACTACAGATTAGAATCTACATTGGCAAAAAGCTCGAATAAATTTAGTTTTTTGACAGGCTAATCACAACAACACATAAGAGAGTAGTGCAGCCCACAGAAAAAATGAATAGTTATCAAAATCATCCAAAATGAGAAAAAGATTCCAAGATTCTCTCTTAGGTTGAAGTCTAGCAGAGATTGTTCTATGTACTACTAATTTTCTATATTTCCTCTATAGCATAAAGACAGGTGCGCTGCAATTTCATCTGAATTTACTCTTTTCTATATTTTTGGAAAGCTTGGCCGGTCCAGGAAATTTGATTGTCTTATCTGAAATTAATTTTGATTATAATCCTTATTTTGGGCAGATTCTTGAGAGTCATCCGCAACTTCGACCTCTTGTGGGGTCACGCTGAGAGTCTAGTGCAACTCCGACCTCTTGTAGGGTCACGCTGAGAGCCTAGTGGGTGCCTAAGTAGGTGGTTGTCCAAATCCAAAGTCTTGTTGGACTTACTCTTGGGTCTGCTCTTGAAAGAAAACTTAGATGTTTGTGATTTTTCAATAATGAGGTGTGTTTACTCCAACTGCAGTATGGATTAAATTACTAAAAATTAACAATAGTGCTACACGGATCGAGAAGGGAGACTGTCGGTGAATCGAGTTTTCACGTGGTTGTCATCCATTGGACGGGATAAAGCTGAAGTTGGGTCAGGAGGGCTGGGGTTGCATGGGCGGTCTGGGCCAATGGGGGATCGTCGCATGGTGCTCGGTTCAGCCCACCCAGTGTCGAACTTCATATTTTGAGTCATGAAGCGAACTCTAAAAGTGGTGCCCTCAATACTTAATGTTCATATAATATTTTTTTTTTCTATCGACGATGATACAATAGTATTGTGAACCCAAAATTCAAGAAATAAAACAATAAACAAAATAAAAATATATATATGTCATAATGAAATACTAATAAAATTGAAGATGTTCCAATGAAAAAAATAAAATTGATGTTCAAAACAAATAAATAAACGGAAAGCTAACAATATTGAGATAGTTTATAATGGTAAGAATAAAAAGGAAAAAAAGAGAAACCTTAGACCATCAAATTCTACCTCAAGACATCACATAGTCACTTAAATATTATAATATCGATAATGAACATTATCAACACAATATAACAATTCAACAGTTGACACGACCAAATCATTAATTTCATATGATATTTTTTTCATACTCTTCTTTTTTAACTTTTATCTGCTGGATTGACTAGGAAGGAGAACTCCAATGTCAATTTTGGCCAGTATTGAGACATAGCAAAATATACAATAGAGCTGATACATATCTTTATTAGGAGGTATAAAGGATATGATTTTTTTTTTTTATTGTTACAAAGGGCATGGTCCCTAACAGTGATTAATAGAAGAAAATGGTTCAAATACCAAATTTTTGGGATTAAATTTTTGTTCTTATTATTGTTATTGCATAGGAAAAAAAAGAGAAACCTTTTACAACATATCACACGTCATTTCAGATGGATAATTTAGATACGAACACTATGGATTCAAATGATATTATGACAATTTTTAAACAAATAACAATAAACGCCAAATATATAAACAATTAATAATAAATATAAAAATATTTTCTTTCTCAGTTTCTCTATTAATTATTTTCAATCTCAATATAAATAACTATACAATCAAATGGCAAGAACATATTTTTTTAAAAAAAATTAGTCAACCATAAATAAAGATAATCAATAAAAATTTATACAAAAAAATAAATTATAAATCTCACCTAAAGGAAATAGATTGATTCCAGTAGATCTTTTAGGGACAAAACTCACTCGTAACTCGTCAATTCCGGCCACGAGATCGATTTGGCAGGAATAACTATAAGCATTAGGCAAGAACATATTTTTTTTTTCCAATAAATTATAAATCAACTACAAATAAAGACAATCAACAACAATTTATATAAAAAATATATTAATCAACTCTCACCTAATGGAAAGAGAGGGACGGATAGTCCGATTCCATCTAGTTCTTGTAGCGGGAAAAAACTCACACGTTAAATTCTTGGCACAAAAGTTCCAATAATTCTTGTAGAAATAATTTCGATGGCCAGGGACTCCTATCTACAAAAACAAACCTAAAAAAAATTCTAACAATGAAAAAAATGATTTTGCACATCTAAAAAGTTCATTTGATTTTGGACTTCCATATTAGAAAGCATGCCATTTAATTTTTGGTGCAAAAAATTTGGTTGCCGCTAAAATTTTGAGCTTATATACACTATAATTTTTTTTGTGCCCTCTACAATTTTGGACTTACATACATTATTAAAGAAATTTGGTGTCCTCCAAAATTTTGAGCCTGGGACAATTGTCTCATGAGCCTCATATTAAGTTCGGTTTACACATTTTATCATCAATATTTTTTGTTGTTATGCATGTGCATTTGAATCGTGACTACTTTATCTAAGTTGATATTTCACTCAATCAGTGCTAGAAAGATGGTTGGACTAGTTATTTGTTAAAGGGTGGTCTTGAGTTGCCAAATGTGGGTCCTAAACGGGCCTTGATCCATAATCGTAATGGAGTGGGTATATGCGCCGGACAATGTAGTAGTGACCGTGTCCGGCCCAACTACAACCTTAACAATTGGTCCGAGTTCACTTGTTTTCTAGTTTTATCAAATAATATTATAATTTTACATTACTTATTTACTCCTTTTATTATTCAGTTTGTTTATTATTATTTTTTCCTGATGTCCACCAAGGCCTCCTCCTTAAGTAGGGCACATACTCGTGTCGTCTAGATCTTGGACAAGGCTCGGGATGGATACATAAACAAAGATAACAGTTCCTTCATTGATTTCCTTTTTATTTATTTTTACGTAGATATTGTTATTAAGTAATATAAGCCTTCTTGTCATGTTCTTTTTATTCTCACTTGTGTTATCATAATTATTTGATCCTTATTTTTGGATCTTTGTTCATGAGGACATTTTTTTCACTCTTCTTTTTCAACTATCTCTGTCTTTCTCTTCCTTTGTTGATAGGTGACTATAGACTATAGTCTAGTTTGAAATTGTTGTTGGTTTGGAAAAAACCGGTAATAAAAAAACTCTTTTACAAAAATTTCAGAACTTGAATTAGTTTTCGAAGAATATTTCAGATAAAAAAATGTTAGATTGATTAGATTATATTTGATTAGATTATATTTGTAATGTAAATATGGTAATATGACCCATAAGTCCAAATGTAGACACTATATATATTGTAACAAATCCTAGCAATGAGAGGAAGGCATTATTATTTCCTACATGGTATCTGAGCCTCCCGAAAAAAAAAACTAGCCGCCAGACTCTACATCTCCCTTCCCCTCCCATCTCAGACTGAGCCGTCCGTCGATCTCGCTCCCGCCGATCCACGACGATCCGCCGATCCTCGCCGTACGCGCCGACCCGCCGTCATACGCGCCGACCCGCCGTCGTACGCGCCGACCCGCCACCGTACGCGCCGACCCGCCGCCGTACGCGCCGACCCGCCGCCGTACGCGTCGACCCGCCGTCGTACGCGCCGACCCGCGCCCGATCTGACAGCGCCGATCCGCGCCGATCAGATCCCGATCCCGATCCCGACAGTGCCGATCCGCGTCCGACAGCGCCGATCCGCACCGATCCTGACAGCGCCGATCCGCGCCGATTCGCGCGCCTGATCTCGTACATCAGCGGGAGATTCGTCGGAGTTGTACAAATTTTTGTACACCCGACATCCGCTCGCCCCTTCGCGCCAGATCCGGCGCCCTTGATCGCAGCCGATTCGCCGTCGACCCCGTCCATCAGCAGCTAATTCGTCGGAGTTGTACAAAATTTTTGTACATCCGACATCCGCGATGGCAGATGATGCTACGTCCAGCTACTCCGTCGCGACTGGCGGTGGCGGTGCACACAACCCAAATTATCCTAATCCGAAGGATCCATATTTTCTGAGTTCTGCTGATCAACCAGGAAATATCATTACTCCTATTGTTTTCCGTGGATCGAACTATGCTGAGTGGTCTCGGTCGATACGTCTCTCCCTGATCTCTAGGCGAAAGATCACTTTTCTGGAGGGTACTGAAGTCAAACCTGTTAATGATGCTAGCAAATTGCTTGATTGAAGATGCGTGCAAGCACTATTGGTTCAATGGGTTCTTAATACCATTGATCCGTCTATGAAAAAATCTTTGCCGTACTTTGAGGAGATTTATCCATTGTGGAACTTGTTGGAGAAAATATTTGTTGTTAGCAATGGCACTCGGAAGCAACAAATTAAGGTGGCTTTGGTTGAGTGTAAACAGACAGATTCGATGTCTGTGGAAACCTACTTTGGATATTTGCAGTCTTTGTGGGATGAACAAGCTGCTTATTTTCCATTGCCTTCTTGTACCTGTGGTGAACTTGCTGCAAAGCTACAGGCTATGAGGGATGAAGACCACTTTCAGGACTTTATGTATGGGTTGAATGCTGAGTTGTATGGTCATACCCGATCTAATCTTCTGGCTCAAGATTCTCAGCCAAGTTTAGATCGGACATACCAGGCAGTCCGTGAGGAGAAGGATATGCGAAAATCTCAGGTCCAATCCTCTACTGAGGAGGTGATGGCACTAGCTATAAAGACTTCACCTCGTATTTCTACTACTTCTATTAATAGAACCTCAGATTCCAGGGACAAATCATGTATAATCTGTACTCATTGCAAGAAAACAAGTCATGATGTTGCCACTTGCTTTGCCAAGATTGGCTATCCAGAGTGGTGGGAGACTCGTCCTTGGCGTGAAGGCGGACGTGGTGCTGGTGGTGGCAGAGGCCCGACACTACCACAGAGACGTGATGGGGGACGTGGTGCTGGCAGAGCAGGGGTGGTTCATCATGTCGCCGCTGCTGGTCATGGTGTCCCTACTGGTCTTGCTGGGAGTTCGGCGGATATGATGCATGGAGGGTATCATTCACCACTCTCATGTGAACAATGGCAGAAACTGATGAGCTTGTTGGGTAACGACAGTTCTTCCAACCCTGGTTCTTCAAACTCTGATCGTCTGATGGGTAAGAATTCTTCTGTTCCTTGGATATTCGATACTGGGGCTACTCTTCATGCGACAGGCTCTCGTGACTGTTTAGTTGATTGCTTTGAGGGCCCTGTCCGTCCTGTGATTTTGCCTGATAGGAGCACTATTGAGGCTGTTCTGAGAGGAATAGTATTTTTGACTGCTTCGTTGGTGTTGACGGATGTTCTTTATGTTTTGACATTGACTTGCAATTTGATCTCTGTCTCCCAATTGATTGGTGCCAGAAATTGTGATATGTTATTTACTCCTGATTTTTGTTTTGTTCAGGACCGAAGTACGAGGATGGTGATTGGAGCAGGTGAACAACGGGGTGGACTTTACTTCTTGGGGGAGGTTCCAGTTTCTTTGGCTTCGGTGATCCTGGCATGCAAAGAGAGTGATTCCGAGGTTTGGCATAGTAGACTGGGGCATCCTTCAGATAAAGTAATGCATACTTTACCTTTTCTCTCGGGTAGTGGTGTGTTTTCTCATAAGGCTTGTGATATTTGTCATCATGCTAAACAGACTCGTGATGCCTTTCCTGATAGTAGTAGTCGTGCTTCGAGATGCTTTGAACTTATACACTGTGATCTGTGGGGACCATATCGTTCCGTCATCTAATGGGGCACGATATTTTTTGACTTTGATGGATGATTTTTCTAGAGCTGTTTGGGTTATTTTATTGACGGATAAGTGTGTTGTTTATTCTATGTTTCTTAAATTTATTGCTATGGTGAAGCGTCAGTTTGGGTCTGATATACGTCGTGTGCGGAGTGACAATGGCACTGAATTTAATTGTTTACGAGATTATTTTTCATCTCAAGGTATATCGTTCCAAACATCCTGTCTTGGGACACCTCAACAGAATGGAAGGGTGGAAAGAAAACATCGACATATTTTAAATGTAGCCAGGACATTGAGATTTCAGGGTTCTCTTTCCGTAGATTTTTGGGAGAAATGTGTTCTGGGTGCATGTTATTTGATAAATAAAACCCCTTCTAGTGTCTTGCATTTTAAGTCTCCTTATGAAGTTTTATATGGTTCGGCTCCTTCGTATGATCATCTACGTAGTTTTGGTTGTCTGTGCTATGCATATGATTTGAAATTCCGACATGATAAATTTGCTAGCAGGAACAGAAAATATATCTTTGTTGGGTATCCACTTGATAAAAAGGGATGAAAACTGTATGATTTGGAGACTGGTGAATTTTTTGTGTCCCGTTATGTTACTTTTTATGAAAAAGAATTTTCTGGGTGTGGATCTGCTAGCGAGATGTCTTCTGCAACACGCAATACATCGGTTGAGGTACCGGGAGACGATATAGAGGCTTTTGGGATGGTGCCAGCTACGGTTGCTGAGGCCGGAGTGGTTGCTGGTGGCTCGGCACCGGGTAACGAGGATGCACAGGTAGATGCAGAAGTATTGACAGGAGAGTCCGCTGGGGGTGATGCGGATACTACTGATGATACAGGGGATACATTGTTGCCAGAGGTGCCCGAAGAGGTAGTATTGGGAAGACGCATGAGAAAGAAATCACAGCCAGTGCGCTTACAAGATTTTGTGACAAATGTTGTTCGAAGTAAAAGTTCCTCCTTCACCACAGTTCATCTGTTTCCGTCACTTCCTCAGGTACTTCGTATCCTCTAACACAATTTCTAAGTTATGACATATTTACTGCTGGACACAGAGATTTTCTTGCAGCTATCACTGCAGGTGTTGAGCCTACTTCATATCGCCAGGTCTCGCGAGATTCGGGTTGACGTGCGGCTATGCAAACTGAAATACGGGCGCTGAAAGATAATGGGACATGGAGTCTTATCGATTTGCCTCCTAGGAAGAAAGCATTGGGAAGTAGATGGGTGTACAAAATAAAGTACAAATCCGACGGCAGTGTTGAGCGCTTAAAGGCACGGCTGGTTGTGTTCGGTAATCATCAGGTTGAGGGGATCGATTATTCAGAGACATTTGCCCCGGTAGCTAAGATGCCTACAGTTCAGACATTCTTGGTTGTTGCAACTGTGAAAAGATGGACTTTGCACCAGATGGATGTGCACAATACTTTTCTTCATGGAGATCTGACAGAAGAAGTGTATATGAAGTTGCCGCCAGGTTTTTCGCATAGTGAACCCAACAAAGTATGTCGCCTGCGTAAGTCACTATATGGATTGAAACAGGCACCACGTTGTTGATTTGCTAAGCTTGCTGCTTCTCTGATATCCTATGGATTTACTCAATCTCATTTCGATTATTCCCTTTTCTCTCTTTTTAAAGGGAAGGTAGAGTTGCATGTTTTGATCTATGTGGATGACATGATTGTGTCTGGTAATGACACAGGTGCTTTAGATGCTTTCAAAAAGTACCTTAGTTCTTGCTTTCGCATGAAGGACCTTGGTGTGTTGAAATACTTTCTTGGCATAGAGGTGGCTCGGAGTGCAGAAGAAATTTCCTTGTGTCAAAGGAAGTATGCTTTGGACATCATTTTAGAATGTGGCTTGATGGGGTCTCGACCTGCTGGCTTTTCTATGGAGCCCAATCACAAGCTGGCAGAATCAACTAGTCCAAAGATGGAGGATGCAGAAACTTATCGGAGGCTGGTTGGGAGGTTGATTTATCTATCGTTTACTCGTCCTGACTTAGTCTATGTTGTGCATATCTTGTCTCAATTCTTACAGGAGCCTCGACAAGATTATTGGCATGCTGCTTTGAGAGTTGTCAGATATCTCAAACATGCACCGGGACAGGGTATTCTTTTGAAAGCTGATTGTGGTCTCCGTCTTTCTGGTTGGTGTGATTTCGACTGGGCTAGTTGTCCCTTGACTCGCCGCTTTGTTATAGACTGATTGGTGTTTCTGGGAGGGTCTCCTATTTCTTGGAAGACCAAGAAGCAATCAACTGTTTCCCGATCTTCCGCTGAAGCTGAATACCGATCTCTTGCTGCGCTTGTTTGTGAGTTGAAATGGTTGAAGGAGTTATTGGTGTGTTTGGGCGTTCGCCAGGAGTCTGCTATGTCGGTGTATTATGACAGTCAGTCCGCCCTGCACCTGGCTCAGAACCCGGTATTTCATGAGCGCACTAAGCATATTGAGGTGGATTTGCATTTTGTTCGCGATGCTATTAGAGACGACACCGTAATAGTCTCGCATGTTCCTACTTCTACTCAACTGGCTGATATTTTCACTATGTCCCTTGGAAAGCATGTGTTTGATTCTTTCCTTCCCAAGTTGGGTATTTGTGACTTACATGCTCCAACTTGAGGGGGAGTGTTAGATTGATTAGATTATATTTGATTAGATTATATTTGTAATGTAAATATGGTAATATGGCCCATAAGCCCAAATGTAGACACTATATATATTGTATCAAACCCTAGCAATGAGAGGAAGGCATTATTATTTCCTTAAAAAAAAGCCACAAAAGCAGTCAGAATAACCCCATAAGTCCAAATGTAGACACTATATATATTGTATCAAACCCTAGCAATGAAAGGAAGGCATTATTATTTCCTTAAAAAAAAGCCACAAAAGCAGTCAGAATAACCGCCTGGCCCGCTTGTCAGTGGAACTGTACATGCATCCGAATCATGTTCCAAGAATTCGCTCGAATTTCGTCTAAATTCTCGAGCAAATCTTAATTTTCAAACATGAACAGAATTCCATTAGTTTTGGTTTTGCACCACATGTTGGTGTTTTCCACACGGCATTTTCCCCAGAAGCCGGCAGGAAATTGTCCATGCAGTTTGAATTGAAGGAACATAAGTCGCTCACTTACATTTATCAAACGTCCAGATTTGAGTCCACTTACTTCATAGCAGCCAGAAACAACTGTTTCTACTGCATGCATGTGTCTCTCTCCATCCCTCTAGACTTTTAGCATTTAGAAACTATCATTTATCTATTTCTAACATATGAAAGAACGAAAAGGAGAGGAGAGCGCAATTTGGTTTCTGAAAGCGATCATATCGGGAGCATAAATATTTTTTTCCGATTGTAGTGGAGCGGAGATCTGGAGGGGCTAGCAGGGTTCAACCTCCCAATTGTGTGTGTGTAGAAAAAAATTATATATATACCCCTTTGTGTGTGTATATATATCAGAAATTTTCAGGGTAAAGAAGTTTCTCAAAATTATAAAAAAGATAAAAGTTTGAAAAAATACAAATAGGGTAATGACGCGCCAATAGAGTTGGCGCGTGCTCTTAGGAATGGAGAGAGAGAAGGAACCAATGGAGTTGGCGCCCCCTACCTCCCGCGTGCCAACTTGGTTGACGCGTCTCCCATTCCCCTCCCGTACTCTCTCCTCTCTCCTCTCTCCTCTCTCTCTCTCTATTGTGAGATAATTTGTTATTATCTATTCACAATATTTATTTGATTTGAAATGAAATAATTAAATAACCAACAAATAGATAATACCATATTTGTTATCTAAAATAAAATATATGCAAAAAGTTTCTTAAGCTATTATCTAAAATAAAATAAAATTAATTTTATGATAATAACAAATATGATATTATCTATTCACAATATATATTTGACTTAATATATACTAATAGATAATTTGATCTTATATATGATATTAATATATTAATTTTATGATGATAAAAAATATGACATTATCTAATATATTAATTTTTATTAATATATTAATTTTACGATGATAATAAATATGATGATAACAAATATGATATTAATATATAAATTTGATTTAATATATTAATTTTGTGATGATAACAAATATGATATTATCTAATATATTATAATAACAAATATGATATTATCTAATACATTATAATAACAAATATGATATTATCTAATATATTATAATATCTAATATATTAAATTATAAAATTAATATCATATTAGATATTATAATATATTAGATAATATCATATTTGTTATCATCATATTTGTTATCATCATAAAACTAATATATTAAATCAAATTTATATATTAATATCATATTTGCTATCATCATATTTATTATCATTATAAAATTATTATATTGATAAAAATTAATATATTAGATAATATCATATTTTTTATCGTCATAAAATTAATATATTAATATCATATATAAAGTCAAATTATCTATTAGTATATATTAAGTCAAATATATATTGTGAATAGATAATGTCATATTTGTTATTATCATAAAATTAATTTGATTTTATTTTAGATAATAGCTTAAGAAACTTTTTGCATATATTTTATTTTAGATAACAAATATGGTATTATCTATTTGTTGGTTATTTAATTATTTTATTTCAAATCAAATAAGTATTGTGAATAGATAATAACAAATTATCTAACAATAGAGAGAGAGGAGAGAGAGAGAGAGAGAGAGAGAGAGAGAGAGAGAGTACGGGAGGGGAATGGGAGACGCGCCAACCAAGTTGGCGCGCGGGTGGGAGGGGAGGCCAACTCCGTTGGCTCCTTCTCTCTCCCTCTCAATTCCTAACAGCACGCGCCAACTCTATTGGCTGGCCCTAGCTGTGATTCCTCCTCGGCATTGTGCTGCCCGGGTCTCTGGCCATGGCGCCGGCGGGTGCCTCCCCCCTCCTTTCCCCAGTCTCTCCTTGCCAGTTGTTGATTCCATGGAGTCCGCCACCTCTCCTCCCCCGACGCGGTCTCTCCCCTCGGCTGTAGTATCCCCCTCGTACGGGAGAGTTGGCCTTCCGGCCTCGGCGTCGTTAGGCGTTTTGCCCCCGCAGGGCCCAGCTACGCCCGCTGGTCGCCGCCACCCTGGCGGCGCTTTCGTTAGCGGGACCTGCATCCATGGTGCTGCCGGCCCCTTCCTCTGGAGGAGCTCCAGTGCCTCTCCTTCTTGCCGGGCGCGGGTGGCTGCCCCCTTTCTGCCTCCTGCGGTCCTATCGGCTTTCCTGTGCTCAGCCCCTTGCATCTTGGCAGCAGTCACTCCATCCCCCCTCGCTCGACCTCCGAGGCCCCTGTGATTAGATCCCCTGTAGAGGAGGGGAGTCCTCCGTTGAGTCCACCGCCCCCGGCTTCGGTGGTGCGGAGCGCTGCCTCAGATCCCCTCCACCCGCCGCCTCGTTCGTTTGCTGAGGTGGCCTCATGTCTGCCCTCGTTGTCGCTGAGGCTCCCCCTTCGGTCTTTATCTATCGTCGAAGGTATCCCCTCTATCGATTTCAGTCAGGCGGACGTAGACGTTCTCGCCGGTCCCTTCCGCGTTGCTCTTTTTGGCAAGTTTCCTCACGCGCAGCCACCTGTGGATGTGGTTAGAAGGGTATTTGGGAGGATGGGATTCTTCGGCCAGATTCCGTCGGAGTCTTCGACTTCCAGCATCTGCTTATCCGGCCCTACCTGGAGGTGGACTATTTGAGACTTCGGTCGAAAAAATTGTGGATAGTCGCTCGGGCTTCCAAGCGGATCGCCAAATGGTCTCCGACCTTAGATACGAAGAAGGAATCCCCGGTGGTACCTGTTTGGTTGTCGCTTCCTGGTCTACCGCTGTAGTGTCCTATCCCGCTCAGTCAATCGGAGGAATCGAAACGCCAACGGCGTTCGGACTTGGCCTTGAAACGGCGACTCGAATACATCGCTCAGGTGGGGTATTTTGGTGAACTTGCCTCATCTTAGCCTTCACATAATAAATCGCGTGTTTTCATCTTGCACAAGTAGGCTTAATAATAAAAGAGACGAATCCACATAGCTAAGAAAATTATCCCGACAGATCGAATCGAGTTTAGAACATGGAAAACGTCCCACGGTCGGCTTAGAATTATTGTACGGTGTGCTTTGAAAATGACACTCGGTCCTTCGTTCTGTGGCTTGGGAGAAGGTAAAGTTGGTCTTCGTCACAAACTAAGAGTTAGCCTAAGTCATAGGCGTCGCCCGCGTAAATGCTCGATAAAGCATGCACGTTTCCTCGAATACAAGGCTCGGCATAGCCTTGTTCGTCCCATGAGCTAAGTTGTATCGCACAGCTTATGGCATAAGTCAAGTTACCCAAAGAATTTGGTTGTTCAAGTTGAGCGTATGCACGGTCCCACGGTTCTACGGCTGCATATAGCCATTCGTTCCTACGGTCTTAAGGCTCGTCACATAGAGTATGACTTGGACGATAGTGTCACACGGAATACATTGGATTATGAGGCACGTTAAGAAGTCTGAGACAGTTCCCCGGTTGGGAGTCTCACGTTCCTATGCACGTTAAGAAGCATGAGGCGGTCCCTCGGTTGGGAGTCTCACGGTTCCTATGCACGTTGTCAAAGTATGAGACGGTCCCTCGATTGGGAGTCTCACGGTTCCGATGCACGTTATGCAAAGTGTGGTTTAGAGCACGAGATGCTAAGTATAGTTCTAGTCGTACCGTAATATTAGGCCATACATTTACGTGAGTCTAGATGTTTCGTAGGTGCGTGGTCATGGACAACTTGTCGACAAGGGCGTTTGTTTCTTCGAACGGCACCTCGGGGCCACGGGACTGACTCGGCCTAGGAAGAAACACGGTATAGCCGAGCTGGGTAATAGGCAATGGTAGTTCGGGGACTTGCATCGGGGATCCTACCTGCGGTGCAAGGGTCCCGTTTGCCAGACTATGTCCACGATGGCTTGTCGTACCAGTGACCTTTCATATAGATAATTGGCGTGCTAAGCGGCGAATCCGCATGCACGGTGTCGGTCGTAACAAATAAAGTGTAAGCACGGTATGACTTGAGTTATGAAATGTGTGCTCGGTTGCACCATAATATTATGTGGCCTAAGATTTGGCTATGCGTAAGACACATGCTTCGGCATACGATGTGGTATCGTACTTGAGTTCTCAACACGAGTTCCACAAGTTGGGTTAGACGTTGCGAGTTAAGTCGAGAAGGACCGTAGGGCAAGTTGGGTGAAGTTACGTTGAGTTGCTGGACACGACCTCAATTATGAGGCACGGCTGCACCGTCATAACACAAATATGGGTAAGTCAGTAGGTGGCGAGGTACTGCCTCAAGGAGGTAGCACGGTCACACGAAAATGGGGTCTATCATGTAGTTGCATCTCTGATTATGGCCGTAAGACAAACACGACTTAATAGGTTAATGCTGTTGGCACGAGAAGGGTCTAGAGGCAAAGTATGAGTTAACATTATTGTTGCAAGCACGGGATGGTCCTCAGACACAAGTATGCCAAGGCGTCTGTCATAAAACTGATCCTAAGACAAGACTAGAAAGGCAATTGATAAGAAGAGACTATGTTGCACAAAAGTAAATCAAACGTGTTGGTTTTTGTATAGGTGGGCGAGGAGCTCACTCCACCAGTACAGTTGAGTACTGACACCCACATAGTTTCCATGTGCAGGCACAGGTAGAAGCTCATGGCACAGAGCTCGCTTAGATGCGTCGAGGCATGGAGTTCCTTGGCGATTCGAAGCGTGTGGCCACGTGGAGTCAAGACTTATACGGGACATAATGTATGGACGTCGCCTTTCGAAGCATCCGCTGGCTCGAGACATGTATTGAGAGATGAGAGAGCTGAGTGAACTTGTAAAATGTGAGAAGAGTGAGCTCGAGTGATTGTAATCTTGGCCTTGCGCCCCATTGTAATCTTTGTTCCAATATCAATAAAGAATATTTGGCAATGACTTGTGTTTTGTTCTAAATTTTTGCTGCATGTTTCAATGTCTCTGCTTGGGACTTCTGTGCGACGACCCCGTCGCAGCCGTTGTAATCGGCCGTTATGGAACCCGCCTTGCACGAGCACAATCTAGGCTTGTGCGGCATCACGCCTTAGTGAGGACGATCACTTCTACGGGAGCGGGACGTGACATAATGGTATCAGAGCATGGCTTTACGTTCTTGGACTATCGATTGAATTTTTTAACTCCGTTGTTTCCGTAAACTCTGTAGTGTTGCTTCCGCAAGTTGATATCATTGGTGCGCTCTCTCTCAATTGTCCCACGAGATTTTCATACAATAAGTCTAATATTTTTAAAAGCTCGTACAAGTGTTCAATCGAACGTATCGATAGGCGATGGCCTTTGGGCCGAACGGTGCCGACCTTGAGTTGATAGAAAACACGTGCTAAAGTTAGCAAGTTACGTGCGTGCCTAAATAGTCCTACGTCGATGTTAGCAAATGAGCGTACAAAACTCGGAGTATAGTCCGTACGGGACAGTTATGCACATAGCCTTTTGGCTAAGTTGTGCCGAGTGTTGTGCACGTAGACCTTCTAGTGTGAATGAGTTACGAGCGAGATTGACTATCACGCGGACAAGAATAAGTGAGACTTAGAACGTATGTTGATAGAGACGCTACTTGACCAACGCTAAAGCGAACACGAAAAATGGTTCTTAGACCTTGAGGAACGGGCGAACGCATAATTGAACATGTCGATTGTGAATCGTATGACCTTCTTGAGAATTTGTAGAATGACTTGACCCTGAGTGGTGTATGGACGTTAAAGAAATTTGTTCGAGCGAAACTAAAGATTTGCGAATAGTACGAGTATGTCGACAAGCAATGATATCGCAAAGCCTTAGAACGAGTAGCGCTTAGTTGGTCATGATTCGAGAGTCACAAACGAGATATCGTTCGGACGATTTGTGAATAGTAATACGAGTTACGAAATGGTTGAATGGAGATTCTAAATGATAAAAATGAATGGATGCTTGATCGAATAAATTGATACGGATCGTATACGAGAAGTTAGCACGATTGGATGAAAGCGTGCATAGAAGTTATTCGAATATAATTATGAAGGACTCTAAGGATTGGGATAAATGTTGCTCGATGATTTGAGTTAGCAAGGAATAATACGAATTGAGGAAATATGTTGGTCGATGACTTAAGATAGACGGATGAACAATACGCGAATTTGGGTTTGAGAAAATAGATGTTGTGAATGATTCCAGGGATAATGATCGAACTTGAGGGCATTTTGGTTATTTTTCAAATTTTAGGAATTTTTGGAATTATTATGTATTATTATGATTTATTAGAATTAATATGATTTTTGGTGATTTTTAGGATAATTGATTTTGGGCCTATAGTTGACTTTGACTTGTGTTGACTAAAAGACTAACCTAGTGACTAATATAGGTTATGGCCACTTAGTTAGGCTAAGTAACCTTGGTTTGACCTAATTTAATGAGGTTTAAGTCATTGGAACTAGTTAGGAGTGATTTGGAGTTGTTTAGGCTAATATGGCTTAAAACTTCATAAGTCATGACTTATGGTTATAACCATTTAATAAAACAACTTAGCCATAGCCTTTGTGACTTGGCCCAAGCCCAAAATTAGCAACCCTAAATTTTTTCCAGCCAACCTAGGGATTCCCCTACTATAAAACCCCTCCTAAATTCTAGGGCTAGCCTCCTTTCCTTAGGAAATCTATTTCAAGAAGAAAGAGGTGAGCTCCCATCTTTAGAAATTCATAATAAATCCATTTTAGGTCCTTTTTCCCTCAAACTAGTTGCATTAGGTCCTAATATCAATATTCTTGCTGTGGGTATTGATTATTTGCAGGGAAACAACAATTTGTGAGTTTTGGGTGGTTGTGGAAATCATTCCATTTGGGGATTTTTTACCCATAGTTCATCAAGAGGTAACTCTCTCAAATCTCTATGGATTTTCGATTAGTCTTCATGTATAAGAAGCCCTAAGGGTCCCCCTAAGGTCTGGATAGGATTCGTGTCGAGTATCGGAGGTTTCGTGTCCGTTCTGGACACGTATCAGTGGGTGAACAGGGTGTTCGACGAAATGCCTCAAAGGGCATTTCGATCGTATTTATTCAATGTTTTTAAATAGGAATGTTAGTTTAGATCTTGTTTGTTGATCCCTATCCTTGTGTGTTAGTGTCGTGTCATTTCGTGTCGGTTTCACGACCTGGACACGTGCGTGCACACGCTTGCGCGCGTGCTACAGGGATCCCCTGCTACTCGGGGTCAAGTTCTCCCTGGACACGACACTTGGACACGAGATTTTCGACACACACATTGGGGCAGTGTCTGTCATGACACTCCCCAAGTGGCACGACCTCTCGTGTCGTGTCGGGGGAACACGAGACACCGTACGGGTTTTGCACACAGTCTGTGCAGACGAGTGTTTGAGTTCTGATACGCGTGTATAAGTTGGACACGCGGACACGAGGACTCAGGGCAGGTCGACCTAGACCTAGCCCTAGTATAGGGGTATTTAGGTGCACGAGCACGTGGCCTACCACGTGCTGTGTCGTGTGCACGACACGCGTGCACACGTGCACGAGGAATACCTCACTGTGCATTAATTTTGTATCCTGTTTGCCTGGACACGTTTGTGTCCATCTTGGTGGACACAAACAGGTTGTGGGACACCTATATGTTGTGTATATACACTACCAACCTCTGTAATAATATTTTATTTCAATTTCATTATTTAATAGTCTTTTTCCCTATTTTCTGAAACATGGTATCAGTTCATTTCCTTTCCCTGTTTTCAGTTGCAAATTTGGACTTTGGTCGATCTATTAACCCATTTAAATGTTGTTAATCTCTTGTTTAAGTCCCTAACATTTTCTCCTATAAGTAACCTACCTGTGTGCAAATTTTGCGGGATTGTGGTTGTGTTTTGATGTTGAATAAATGGGAAGTTTTTAGACTGTGTACAAGGTCTGTGATGGGCAACTGAGTTTTGCCTTGATATTCTTGGAACTCAAATCTGAGTTTCCTCTTCTTTTTCTGAAGATTTTAGGTATCCTATTTTCCTGATCTACCAATGCTCTCACTGTACAACCTGAGCTTTGAATCCCATTTTTCAAAACCTGGAAATGTTTTGCTTTCCTCCCCATTTCTCAACAGTTGACTGCTAACACACACACATTGCCTTCATGTGTACACATCATACACTGTTTCTTTTAAACCTGAAAAATGTTCAATGGCCACACACTGTTAATGCATAATTTGCTTTAGACTTATTTTGATTCGTTCCTTAATTCCTTTTCAGTTTAGGTTCAAACTGTTTTCTTGAGTTTTTTGAGAACTGTTGTGAGGGACTGAATTGGTTTCCCTTCCTTTTCTTCCTGTGAGACACACACAGTCATATGCATCACACACTCCCCTCACTGTTTAGCACACACATACACTTTGCTTTGTCTCACACAGACAGCTATCACACACATTGTATTTTCTGTTTCCCCCTCACTCACTCATGGATACACACTGTTTTTGTTTTCCTTTTACTGTTTGTATTTTCCTGCACACTAGTTCATACACACTGTTGATTGTTGCACTGTTTTCATGTGCCACATCACACACACACACCACAGCAGTTTTCACACTGTTTTCTTCCACTGTTTTACCTTTCCTGCACATATGAAATTCCTGTATACCCACACACAACCACCTGCCACTAATTTCCCTTCCTGTCACTTATAGCCCTATCACACACATGCAGTTATTCATGTTTTCCTATATGGCTACCTAATGCCAGTCTATACTATGACTCTATCTATATATAATGCAATGTGTTTATTTTGTAGGTTAATATATACATTGTGATATATATGTTCCTATGTATGTGAGTGTGGTTTTACATATAGATGTATATAGAGTATGGGGGGAAATGCCATGATAGTATACATATGGGGTTGTATGGGTTATGCAAGTTCATGTTTTTGCCACATGTGTATACTTGGATATTACTATATATTGGCAATGTATTCACCTGTATTGAGAATAGGCCTAGGCAGTTTGGTATAGTTTAATAAGCCTAGATAGGGCTTGTTCTACATTATTAGACTTAGTATAGCCTAGTTTAGATAGGGTTGACCTAGTTTGACTTCTAGGGTTGACCAAAGTTGACCAAGAGTTGACTTTGGCCTAGATTGACTTAGAATCATGTAGAATGCATAGTAGGACTCCATTTTACTATTCTGAACTTGTTGTGACTTGTGCTGTTCTGATTAGGAGCCAGACACCACTCCTTGGACAGTACGTTTCATATTGGACACTCAGATACAGGCGAGTACATTCTCTGATCATTTTATATTCTGCTTAGAATTATTTCCTGCTGTAGATTACTTTACTTGTACTGTCACGTTGGTCACACGGATTGGTACTATATGGATCCCTTCTTGAGATGTTATCCTTAGGGAGCATCGGGTACTACATGTTCTGTGCGTTTCACTTACATGGCGTATCATTATGCTTCATTGGTTCTTTGATCACTTACGACATATACTCTTATGATCGTAGAGTCTTCCTAGAATCCTTATCCCATTTATGGGACTACTTTGTATCACCTTCGGGGTCTATCACCTTCGGGGTCTATCACCTTCGTGGGCTTATCACCTTCGGGGTCTATCACCCTTCGGGGGCTGTTACATAGCATCATATAACATAACCTGGCTGGATCCTTGTGTATTGATTGGGGGTACGGGAGAGTAGAAATGGACATGTGAATAATATCCAAGTAGTGTAGTATCAGAATCTCTTCCATAGTGTAGCATCAGAATCTTCTATGCCATTTACATGTTCATATTGTACTCTGACTCACTAGTCACTGCTAGTTCTCTATGTATAGTAGATATTTCTATTATAGTTCTCTCTCTGTTTACATACTGCACTTCTTTCAGTACTTGTATCTTACTTTACTGCTGGTCTATATTTTCTAACCTGCTATGATCTGTTGAGATGTACTGTACTCGCTCCTGTCCTGACTGGACCTGTTGAAAATATTACAGAGGACGAGGAGGAGGCTTGCCTGGACACCTACTACGGGGCAGCCTTAGATGACACCTGCGAGCTGGACCCTCAGGAGGACCCAGCTCTAGCTGAGGATATTCCCCCGACTGCCTAGACTAGATTAGTTAGGCTGTTTATCATTTGTAGTCTGGAGACATGTTCTAGTTAGACTTTATTCTGGAGTTCAGTATTATATATATTCTTTCATCTGAGACCTTGTACTGTTGGATATTGCTGGGATTATCTTAGAATGCTTTTATCTATTTTATTCCTTGAGTTCTATTTCATATCGTGCTATCTCTTCCTTAGTTGTGATTGAGTTTACTATTGCTATGTCACCCCCATTCGGGGAGTATAAACTGTTTAGAGATATATTGTTAGATGTTGTGACCTAGGACAGCGTTCTACCGCCGACACCGCGGCGTAGGCTGGACGTACCCACGTCTCGTGCCCTTACTTTAGGGTACGGGTCATGACACATTTTTAGTGGTGGCCCATGCAGGTCTAGACTAGAAGTGTAGTGGTATTCGAATTAGAGTATCACTACAGCCTGCAATAGGATATAGGATATTAATTTTAAGATACTCAATTACTTTAGGAAAATTTCTTTTTTTTGCCATCTAAATCCTTTTGTCAGCTGATCCTTTGAATTATAATTGTCCGCCTTTGTTATTTCGCTTCTTTCTCAGAAATTGATACTCTTGTTTGTCTATCTTCAGGATGGTAGAGACTCGATCGCAACGTGCCGTTCATGAGGATGCTATAGAGGGGACTGTTACCTCTCAGCCAGTACGGCGAGGCCAGGGGACTGCAGCTCCTGTCACCTCTGCTCGTATTGAGACCTCGGCAGCCGCAGCAGGGGGTATGCATCCACCGACTCGGAGGCAGGACCCGGTCACTCCAGAGGATCCCTTCCAGCAGTCGCCTCCAGGATACGTGGACGCATTTCAGATGTTCGCGTATTTCCAGCAGTTCATGGACCGACAGCAGGCTCGGCATGACAGAGGCATGGAGTTGGCCGTCACGACAGCAGCAGCTCGACCAGTGGTGCAGCAGCCGAGGATACCGGGGATCGAGCAGTTTCAGAAGATGAGCCCCAGAGACTTTCTGGGGACAGAGGGGATCCTATATGCCGATGAGTGGATCGAGCATATAGAGGAGATTTTCTGCTGGGCCAGGATTCCAGCAGACCTTCCGATCGAGGCCGCAGCTAGCCAGATGCGAGACCTTGCTCGCACCTGGTATCAGTCAGACCCCAGGGTGGGGGTACCGGGGCAGACTTGGGAGCAGTTCAAGGGCTTCTTCAAGAAGAAGTTCTTCCCAGATTCAGCAGTCAGAGCCTTAGAGTCGCAGTTTGAGAGCTTGGTCCAGGGGAACCTCTCAGTTGAGGAGTATGCGGAAGAGTTTGGCCGTCTCGGCAGGTTTGTTGAGGGTTTGAGCGAGACGGCGAAGGCCCAGAGGTTCCGGAAGGGTCTGGTCAAGGAGGTCAAGTCCCTGACCAAGGGCAGCAGAGATGCTACGTTCGAGGAGATATTGACTGGAGCCCTGTTGGCAGAGGATGATCTTGAGCTTAGGCTCAAGAGGGGATGAGACCCAGTTGGGGGCAGTAGCAGCAGCGGAGGCCAGGTCAAGAGGCCTCACTTTCAGTTTCAGCAGCCGAGGCAGTTCCAGCCTCAGCCGATCCAGCAGAGGCCAGTTCATCATCAGCAGCCGCCGAGGCAGCACCAGCAGGGTCAGAGACAGGGAGTCACTTGTGCCTACTGCAAGAGGCCTAGGCACGTCTTCAATGAGTGCCGGAAGAGGCTGGGCCTGTGCCTAGTGTGTGGCTCAGCAGATCACCAGATGAGAGAGTGCCGTATAGGACGAGTAGCTCCGGGAGGTAGAGCCAGAGCTCTAGTGGGCCAGCAGCGGGGACCAGCCCTGTCGATTCAGCAGCAGAGGTTCGTCCAGCACCAGCAGCAGGCCAGGGAAGGCCAGCAGGGGCAAGCTTTTGCCCTGGCAGCTGGAGAGGCAGAGGTGACTGGAGAGCTGATTGCAGGTGCGATTCATCTCGACTTCAGTCCAGCATTTGCATTGTTTGATTCTGGTGCATCGCATAGCTTCATTTCAGTATCTTTTGCGATTAGGCATGGTATAGTAGCTGAATCGTTGCCTAGGACTTACAAGATCACGACCGGGGGTGGTATTATCCTCGTGAGTGATGTTTGTAAGGGTCGGAGAGTAGTTTTGGGAGGCCGTGAGTTGGAGGTGAGCCTGCTCGTGATGCTATTGCCGAACTACGATATAGTACTAGGCATGGATTGGTTGAGCAGGCACCATGCCAGCATTGATTGTAGAGGGGGTAAAGTTCTCTTCAGAGCGCCGGGGGAGCCAGAGTTCGAGTACTCCAGACTTCAGGCAGAGCAGAGCAGCGGAGTCTTCTGTGGAGTCTCGGTCGAGGAGCAGACGCTTCCACACCCTTTGATAGCAGAGTATATGGATGTTTTCCCTTAGGAGTTGCCGGGAATGCCACTAGACAGGGACATAGAGTTCTCGATAGACTTGGTTCCAGGAGCGGAACCCATCTCTCAGCATGTCTATCGGGTGAACAACAGCGAGCTGGTGGAGCTGAAGAAGCAGGTGGATGAGCTACAGGACAAGGGCTTCATCCGCTCGAGTTCGTCGTCATGGGGTGCACCAGTGTTGTTCGTGCCGAAGAAGGATGGGTCAGTACGCATGTGTATTGACTATAGGGCACTCAACAACCTCACGATCAAGAACAAATACCCACTGCCGCAGATCGACGATCTATTTGACCAGTTGAGCGGAGCTCGAGTATTTTCCAAGATTGATCTGAGGTCAGGATATCACCAGGTAAAGCTGAAGAAGGAGGATATTCCCAAGACCGCTTTCAGGACGCGGTACGGGCAGTTCGAGTTTTTGGTTATGCCGTTTGGGCTAACCAATGCACCAACAGTGTTTATGAACCTTATGAACAAGGTGTTCCACCAGTATCTGGATCAGTTTGTGGTGGTGTTTATTGACGACATCTTGGTATATTCCAAGACTGAGGAGGAGCATGAGGAGCATTTGAGGATCGTGCTGGAGACTCTCAGGAAGGAGCAGCTTTACGGGAAGCTCTCCAAGTGTGAGTTCTTCTTGGATCGGGTAGACTTCTTGGGGCATGTGGTGACTGGAGATGGTATCTCAGTTGACCCCAAGAAGATTGTAGCAGTTGAGGCATGGGCAGCGCCGACTTCAGTTACAGAGATCAGGAGTTTCCTGGGGCTAGCAGGGTACTATCGGAGATTCGTGCAGGATTTCTCCCGGGTTGCAGAGCCGTTGACACGGTTGACCCGGAAGGATGCTGAGTTCGTTTGGTCAGAGGAGTGTCAGACAGCTTTTGATGAGTTGAAGAAGCGACTGACGACAGCTCCGATTCTGACGTTGCCTTCAGGATCAGGTGGTTTCACTATTTATAGTGATGCTTCAGGGAAGGGGTTGGGTTATGTGTTACAGCAGCACGGGAAGGTGATTGCCTATGCTTTCAGGCAGTTACGTCCCCATGAGAAGAACTATCCTACCCATGACCTGGAGCTGGCAGCAGTGATTTTTGCATTGAAGCTGTGGAACCATTATCTGTATGGTGAGAGGGTTGAGATCTTCACAGATCACAAGAGCTTAAAGTATGTGTTCACTCAGAAGGAGTTGAACATGAGGTAGCGCAGATGGTTGGAGTTGAGGAAGGACTTCGACATTGCACTGCAGTATCATCCAAGGAAGGCCAACGTGGTTGCTGATGCCTTGAGTAGGTATCCGACAGCCATGTGTTTGACCATGGATCGGCATTTGCTTGCCGACTTAGAGAGCCTTGGGATTGAGGTGATCGTGCCTGGAGTACAGATGCAGCTATGGGGGATGCAGATTCAGTCGGACTTGATAGACAGGATCAAGGCGGCCCAGTTTGAGGATGTGGCCCTGGAGTGTATCAGAGAGCAGATCAGTATGGGAGTGGGGGATGCTGAGTTTTCACTTGCAGAGAATGGTGCCTTGAGGCACGGTTCCAGATTGTGTGTGCCCAGCGGAGGTCTCAGAGAGCAGGTTATGCAGGAGGCCCATAGATCTCAGTACTCTATACACCCGGGTGCCAACAAGATGTACTGAGATCTGCGGGAGCATGTTTAGTGGTCAGGAATGAAGCGGGAGGTGGCTCGCTTCGTGGCTAGGTATTTGGTCTGTCAGCAGGTCAAGGCAGAGAGACACATGCCCGGTGGATTGTTGCAGCTGCTGTCCATTCCCGAGTGGAAATGGGAGCATATTACTATGGACTTCGTATCAGGTTTACCACGTACTCCAGGAGGGAAAGACGTGATTTGGGTCATCGTTGATAGGTTGACCAAATCGGCCCACTTCTTGCCATTCAAGGTGGGTACGTCTACAGAGAGGCTGGCGGAGATGTATATGCGGCAGATAGTCAGGATCCACGGGGTTCCGGTCAGCATCATCTCAGATCGGGATAGCCGTTTTACTTCCCATTTCTGGAGGATTTTGCAGACCAGCTTGGGCACTCAGCTCAAGTTTAGTACTGCATACCACCCCCAGACGGACGAACAGTCAGAGCGGACTATTCAGACCCTTGAGGATATGCTGCGGACGTGCGTCCTGGACTTCGGAGGTTCCTGGGAGGATCATCTTCTTTTGGTGGAGTTTGCCTACAACAATAGTTTCCAGGCCAGCATTAAGATGTCATCTTTCGAGGATCTGTACGGGCGTAGGTGCCGTACACCCTTATCCTGGGATGATGTTGGTGAGCGAGCTTTACTGGGGCCAGAGATGATTGTGGATGCAGCCGAGAAGGTGAAGCTTATCAGGGACAGACTTCGCGTGGCCCAGGACAGACAACGACACTGGGCCGATAGCCACCGGAGGCCCTTGGAGTTTGAGGTACAGTTTAGAGTAGGATTAGATTTAGGTTGTTGTTGTGTTTTTGGATCATGTTTGTTTATTATAATTAATTGAGACCTTGCTTGTGATTAGGTCGGAGACCAGGTTTTCTTGAGGATATCTCCGACTCGTGGTACGATACGTTTTGGTGGAGGCGGGAAGCTTAGCCTGCGCTTCATCGGCCCTTTCGTTATCAGCGGGAGCGTCGGTGACGTGGCTTACAGGCTAGACTTACCGCCTGCACTTGTGGGGGTCCACAACGTATTTCATGTATCACAGTTGAGACGGTACGTGGCTGACCCTAGCCATGTGCTCGATCATTCAGAGATAGAGGTTGGGCCTTCTCTCAGCTATCCAGAGCAGCCAGTGGAGATTCTAGATCGACGGGAGAAGGTTCTGAGGAACCAGGTGATACCTTTGGTGCGCGTCGCATGGAGGCATCATTCTCCAGGAGAGTCTACCTGGGAGCGGGAGGATGAGATGCGCGAGCGCTACCGCTATCTTTTTGGACCTTGAGGTATACTTTTCTATCCTTCTCAGCAGTTTAGTTTCGCCTTTAATTTCGAGGACAAAATTATTTTAAGGAGGGTAGATTTGTCACTACCACCTTTCTAGCTTGGGAGCATTTTGGTCATTTTTCAAATTTTAGGAATTTTTGGAATTATTATGTATTATTATGATTTATTAGAATTAATATGATTTTTGGTGATTTTTAGGATAATTGATTTTGGGCCTATAGTTGACTTTAACTTGTGTTGACTAGAAGACTAACCTAGTGACTAATCTAGGTTATGGCCACTTAGTTAGGTTAAGTAACCTTGGTTTGACCTAATTTAATGAGGTTTAAGTCATTGGAACTAGTTAGGAGTGATTTGGAGTTGTTTAGGCTAATATGGCTTAAAACTTCATAAGTCATAACTTATGGTTATAACCATTTAATAAAACAACTTAGCCATAGCCTTTGTGACTTGGCCCAAGCCCAAAATTAGCAACCCTAACTTTTGTCCAGCCAACCTAGGGATTCCCCCACTATAAAATCCCTCATAAATTCTAGGGCTAGCCTCCTTTCCTTAGGAAATCTATTTCAAGAAGAAAGAGGTGAGCTCCCATCTTTAGAAATTCATAATAAATCTATTTTAGGTCCTTTTTTTCTCAAACTAGTTGCATTAGGTCCTAATATCAATATTCTTGCTGTGGGTATTGATTATTTGCAGGGAAACAATAATTTGTGAGTTTTGGGTGGTTGTGGAAATCATTCCATTTGGGGATTTTCACCCATAGTTCATCAAGAGGTAACTCTCTCAAATCTCTATGGATTTTCGATTAGTCTTCATGTATAGGAAGCCCTAAGGGTCCCCCTAAGGTCTGGATAGGATTCGTGTCGAGTATCGGAGGTTTCGTGTCCGTTCTGGACACGTATCAGTGGGTGAACAGGGTGTTCGACGAAATGCCTCAAAGGGTATTTCGATCGTATTTATTCAATGTTTTTAAATAGGAATGTTAGTTTAGATCTTGTTTGTTGATCCCTGTCCTTGTGTGTTAGTGTCGTGTCGTTTCGTGTCGGTTTTACGACCTGGACACGCGCGTGCTACAGGGATCCCCTGCTACTCGGGGGCAAGTTCTCCCTGGACACGACACTTGGATACGAGATTTTCGACACACACGTTGGGGCAGTGTCTGTCACGACACTTCCCAAGTGGCACAACCTCTCGTGTCGTGTCGGGGGAACACGAGACACCGTACGGGTTTTGCACACAGTCTGTGCAGACGAGTGTTTGAGTTCTAATACGCGTGTATAAGTTAGACACGCGGACACGAGGACTCAGGGCAGGTCGACCTAGACCTAGCCCTAGTATAGGGATATTCAGGTGCACGAGCATGTGGCCTACCACGTGCTGTGTCGTGTGCACGACACGCGTGCACACGTGCACACGTGCACGAGGAATACCTTACTGTGCATTGATTTTGTATCCTGTTTGCCTGGACACGTTTGTGTCCATCTTGGTGGACACGAACAGGTTGTGGGACACCAATATGTTGTGTATATACACTACCAACCTCTGTAATAATATTTTATTTCAATTTCATTATTTAATAGTCTTTTTCTCCATTTTCTGAAACATGGTATCAGTTCATTTCCTTTCCCTGTTTCTAGTTGCAAATTTGGACTTTGGTCGATCTATTAACCCATTTAAATGTTGTTAATCTCTTGTTTAAGTCCCTAACATTTTCTCCTATAAGTAACCTACCTGTGTGCAAATTTTGCGGGATTGTGGTTGTGTTTTGATGTTGAATAAATGGGAAGTTTTTAGACTGTGTACAAGGTCTGTGATGGGCAACTGAGTTTTGCCTTGATATTCTTGGAACTCAAATCTGAGTTTCCTCTTCTTTTCCTGAAGATTTTAGGTATCCTACATTCCTGATCTACCAATGCTCTCACTGTACAACCTGAGCTTTGAATCCCAGTTTTCAAAACCTGGAAATATTTTGCTTTCCTCCCCATTTCTCAACAGTTGACTGCTAACACACACACATTGCCTTCATGTGTACACATCATATACTGTTTCTTTTAAACCTGAAAAATGTTCAATGGCCACACACTGTTAATGCATGATTTGCTTTAGACTGATTTTGATTGGTTCCTTAATTCCTTTTCAGTTTAGGTTCAAACTGTTTTCTTGAGTTTTCTGAGAACTGTTGTGAGGGACTGAATTGGTTTCCCTCCCTTTTCTTGCTGTGAGACACACACAGTCATATGCATCACACACTCCCCTCACTGTTTAGCACACACATACACTTTGTTTTGTCTCACACACACAGCTATCACACACATTGTATTTTTTGTTTCCCCCCTCACTCACTCATGGATACACACTGTTTTTGTTTTCCTTTTACTGTTTGTATTTTCCTGCACACTAGTTCATACACACTGTTGATTGTTGCACTGTTTTCATGTGCCACATCACACACACACACACCACAGCAGTTTTCACACTGTTTTCTTCCACTGTTTTACCTTTCCTGCACATATGAAATTCCTGTATACCCACACACAACCACCTGCCACTAATTTCCCTTCCTGTCACTTATAGCCCTATCACACACATGCAGTTATTCATGTTTTCCTATATGGCTACCTAATGCCAGTCTATACTATGACTCTATCTATATATAATGCAATGTATTTATTTTGTAGGTTAATATATACATTGTGATATATATGTTCCTATGTATGTGAGTGTGGTTTTACATATAGATGTATATAGAGTATGGGGGGAAATGCCATGATAGTATAAATATGGGGTTGTATGGGTTATGCAAGTTCATGTTTGTGCCACATGTGTATACTTGGATATTACTAGATATAGGCAATGTATTCACCTTTGTTGAGAATAGGCCTAGGCAGTTTGGTATAGTTTAATAAACCTAGATAGGGCTTGTTCTACATTATTAGACTTAGTATAGCCTAGTTTAGATAGGGTTGACCTAGTTTGACTTCTAGGGTTGACCAAAGTTGACCAAGAGTTGACTTTGGCCTAGATTGACTTAGAATCATGTAGAATGCATAGTAGGACTCCATTTTACTATTTTGGACTTGTTGTGACTTGTGCTGTTCTGATTAGGAGCCAGACACCACTCCTTGGATAGTACGTTTCATATTGGACACTCAGATACAGGCGAGTACATTCTCTGATCATTTCATATCCTGCTTAGAATTATTTCCTGCAGTAGATTACTTTACTTGTACTGTCACGTTGGTCACACGGATTGGTACTATATGGATCCCTTCTTGAGATGTTATCCTTAGGGAGCATCGGGTACTACATGTTCTGTGCGTTTCACTTACATGGCGTATCATTATGCTTCATTGGTTCTTTGATCACTTACGACATATACTCTTATGATCGTAGAGTCTTCCTAGAATCCTTATCCCATTTATGGGACTACTATGTATCACCTTTGGGGTCTATCACCTTCGGGGTCTATCACCTTCGGGGGCTTATCACATTCGGGGTCTATCACCCTTCGGGGGCTGTTACATAGCATCATATAACATAACCTGGCTGGATCCTTGTGTATTGATTGGGGGTACGGGGGAGTAGAAATAGACATGTAAATAATATCCAAGTAGTGTAGTATCAGAATCTCTTCCATAGTGTAGCATCAGAATCTACTATGCCATTTACATGTTCATATTGTACTCTGACTCACTAGTCACTGCTAGTTCTCTATGTATAGTAGATGTTTCTATTACAGTTCTCTCTCTGTTTACATACTGCACTTCTTTTAGTACTTGTATCTTACTTTACTGCATGTCTATATTTTCTAACCTGCTATGATCTGTTGAGATGTACTGTACTCGCTCCTGTCCTGACTGGACCTGTTGAAAATATTACAGAGGACGAGGAGGAGGCTTGCCTGGACACCTACTACGGGGCAGCCTTAGATGACACCTGCGAGCTGGACCCTCAGGAGGACCCAGCTCTAGCTGAGGATATTCCCCCGACTGCCTAGACTAGATTAGTTAGGCTGTTTATCATTTGTAGTCTGGAGACATGTTCTAGTTAGACTTTATTCTGGAGTTCAGTATTGTATATATTCTTTCATCTGAGACCTTGTACTGTTGGATATTGTTGGGATTATCTTAGACTGCTTTTATCTATTTTATTCCTTGAGTTCTATTTCATATCATGCTATCTCTTCCTTAGTTGTGATTGAGTTTACTATTGCTATGTCACCCCCATTCGGGGAGTATAAACTGTTTAGAGATATATTGTTAGATGTTGTGACCTAGGACAGCGTTCTACCGCCGACACTGCGGCGTAGGCTGGACGTACCCACGTCTCGTCCCCTTACTCTAGGGTGCGGGTCGTAACACCCGTACCCACTGTGAGGGTACGAGTACGTAACAGCGCCCAGCCTACGTCGCAGTGTCGGCGGTAGAACGCTGTCCTAGGTCAATCATCTAACAATATATAAGGTACCTGTACAATATATACACTCCGAATGGAGGTGACATAGCAATACAGTCTCAATCGCATCTAAGGTGGAATACGATAAGATAGATAGATATGAACAGAAAAAAATCCACAGAGGTACAATCCAGATAAAGACTAAGTATCTATGATAACATCTCCACAAACATCCAAATAAAACAACTCCCAATATATACAATAATGTATCAATGAGAAAGACAAGTAAGAGTCTAAGCTATCTATACTAAGCATGAGTATCATCCTCAGCAGCTGCCTGAACCTCCCCAGGGGTCCAGGTCGCGAGTGTCATCTAGGCAAGCTCCAAGGTAAGGGGTGCAGGGTACCTCATCATCCTCTGTAAAATTTTCAATAGGTCCAGTTTGGATGGGAGCGAGCACAATACATCTCACACAGATCATAACAGGTTAGAAAATATAAACATGCAAGAGAGTACGATACATGAACTGAAAGAAAGTACAAGATGTAAACAGAGAGAGAACTGTAATAGAAATATCTACTATAAGTAGAGAGCTACCAGTGACTAGTGATTTAGAGTACAAAGTCGACATGTGAACGGCTTGATTTGCACATGACTATACTAAAGAGGCGTACATGGCTATACTACTTTGGAATTGTTCACATGACTATTTATACTCCCCCATACCCCAATCAATACACAAGGATCCAGACAAGTTATGTTACGTACATGATTTTCACATGAAGCCCATAGATGGGTGTACATGAAGTATATATGAGGGCTCAGAGAACTGAGTGCACATGAATTCCACATGAAGGCCCATGAAGGGTGCACATGAAGTATAGGTTATACATAAGATACATGAGAAACACGACCGAACATAATAGCATATGAGAGTCCACGAGCGAGCACGAACGAGCATGAAGCACATGATAAACATGAATAACATGAGAGCGAGGAATACACGATGTACATGAAACACACGATATGATGTATCCGATGCTCCCGAGGGGGATAACATCGCATGAAAGGATCCATATAGTACCAATCCATGATAATATCGTGACAGCATCAAATAAGGTAAACTAGAGCAGGAATATAATTCTAAACAAGTTATGAAATGATCAGAGAATGTACTCGCCTGGTATCTGAATGTCTGAAGTAAATATACTGTCCGAGGTGAGGTACCTGACTCCTAGTTAGAGCAACACAAGTCAAGATGTATACCAGGGATGATAAATGTAATCTACAATGCATCTGCATGCTGTCTAGGTCAGGCTAGACTATGGTCAACACTTGGTCAACTCTAGTCAACTAGACTAGTCAAGTCAAACCTAAGCCAGACAAGTCTCACTAGGCCCAACTAGTCTATTCTAGTAAGCACACATCACATCTAGGCTATACAAGACAACTATACCCTATATTGGCATTCAAACCACATACCTAGGCTATGAGCCATAGGCAATATCATGCCTATACCAACCCACATATTCACATATACGCATATTAATATATATATCTAAATTAATATGGTATCCACATTATAATATATAGGCTACATAAAATATGTGCATCTCATATATATATATATATATATATATATATATATATATATATATATATACGTCCGGCGGGCCTAGCTCTTGTGGTTAGGAGGGTTGGCTCCCCTAGGGGTGGGCTGGGTTCGAGCCTTCCCTTCCACCCGGGGTGGCTGGACGGCTTTGGCCGCGGCCCCGGGTGGCACCCGTTGCCGGACACCCCCCCTCCCCTGGCCCCCCCCCCCCCCCCCCCGGGCTCCCCCCCACCCCCGGACCCCCCCCCCCCCCCCCCCGGGCCCCCCCCCCCAAAAAAAAAAAAAAAAAAAAAAAAAAAATATATATATATATATATATATATATATATAGTATATATATATATATATATATATATGTATATATATATATATATATATATATATATATATAAAATATATATATATATATTTTTAATATATAAAATATATATATATATATATATATATCTATATATATATTTTATATATATTAAAAAAATATATATATATATTTATATATATATATATATATATATATATATATATATATATATATATATATATATATATATATAAAATATATATATATATGTATACATAGAAGGATAGGTAGAGGGCACATGTGAGGGTGTTGTGTGTGTAGAGAACAATGAACATGTGTGTGTGTGTGTACATGGAAAACAGTGTGTATGTGATATGGTGTAGATACATGTGTGTGTGTAGACAGTTGTGTGTAGAGAGTTATTTGTGAGAGGAAAATGGACTGACCAGAGAGTGATCTGGACTAGTAGGTAGTATACATGTATGCAAGGATGAAGTGTACAAGACAGTTACATAAAGTCAACCCAAGAAAGGATATGGTCTTAACTCAAGTTCAGTAGGAATGAACTCAAATCCCTACTAACCCTGGGAGTGAAAAACAGGGTCTGAACCCCAATGTTTAGTCACAAAGTGGACTGAACCAATATGATGCAGGAGATAGAAAATCAAATGAGAATGGTCAGCACCCAGTTCAGTATCTGAACAATTCAAAACAGGGTTCGGACAAGGGTAAAAAGACTAACCCAAAGAATTAGAACGGGACCTCACTTAACAAGGATGCACAGTTCAAGGGGACATGACAGATTAGACGAATCCTTAACTAATAATAATTGATACTACATTAGAACCAAGACTTAACAAATGGAATGGATAACCAACAGACTGCTAAAATACTTCAAACATGGAAATGAACCAAGGATAAGTGTCTGAACAATAAAAATGAACCTAAAAGCTACAGCAAGAAGCTCTTTTCTATGATACTCTACTCTCACTAACTGATACCTTGTTGGCCCCACAGAACCTGGCCCTTCCCTCTTTCTTAATACATAAAGATCCCCATCTCTATACAAAAGTCATCTATACTCCAAAACCTGTATCATCTACTTCATTGATACTTGATCAGGTATCAACAGTTACTCGAGTCCCCTCCACAAATTTGAGCCCCCAACTTAATCAAAGGCTTGCACAATTAAGCATGTTAGGTGGGTCTGAATCCTAGTATGGGGATGATGCTAAAACAAGGCTTCAACTAATCAATTGTAGCAATAGATGAACATTGGATTGGTATCATCAAATTGGACTTGACACTAAGGAAGCTAAAGTGGACTGCTCCACGGGAAACCTGGCATCTAATGATACAACAGTGGACAGACAAAATGCAGAAATCAAGGGTTAAACTGGACAAAGCCACAATACAGAGTGGAACCAAGGAGTTGACATCACATCTAATGTGGGCAAAACACTATGGTCTGTTCAAGAGGTAAGGGTGAACACCAATAAAATTAACCACTGGGTTCATTACTGAACTCAAGTGGTTGCCTGCACTTGGACAGGTACATAATGAATCAATTGTAGGCAGTACAGATAACTAAAGGGCTCAACAATAGTCAAATGCAGTGAAGAACATGCTTATGCAATGGCTAAATCAATACAAGGATCTAAAAGTGAAATAAAATGTGAAGTGAAGAGTGCAGGGGATCAATGAACAGTTCACCAGTCATTCAAATTCTCAGAAATTTTTACTGTCAGTGTTCATGTAGCAGAACATGGAAAACTCTTTGATTTCGAAATCAAATAACAATGAATAATTAATTCAAAAAGGTTGGTAATGAACTAGAGTATGTGTACGTGTCATAGGGTCACCTCGTGTCCTACCAAGTCGACACATTTGTGTCCACGACACTAAAGCACACACAGGCATGAACTGTGAAATGACAGTATCGTGCACGCGTGCACACCACTCGTGGACACGACACAGTACACCACGTGTCACGTGCACATGCCTGCGTGTTCGCCTAGGGTAGGTCTTCGTGTCTAGGGGCTTGACACAGGACCACGCCGTGTCTAGGATAGACACGAGATCCGTATCAGGACCCAATTCAACCCGTGCGTGTGTAGTACAAAAACTAGTACGTGACGGATTCTGCGTCCGACACGACACGAGAGTCCATAAGACTCGAGGGGGGTCTATCAGTGATGGCCCCCACCTCTGTGTCAAAAATGAGGTGTCTACGTGGCGTGTCCAAAAAGAAACAGGACACGTGTAGCAGGGCAGCCAACCGCGTGCGCACAGGGCGTGTCCACGGGTCCAGTACGACCCCGACACGACACAAAATGTGTTCAGTCCTTTAGAAACGTGTAAGCGACACAAAACCCTAATTTTTTATTCAAACCAAATTAGAAAATAAGAACGAAATGCCCACTGTGGCATTTCGTCGAACACCTACGAATGCACACCGATATGTGTCCGATACGGACACGTAAAGGACACAAAACACAGCAAAACCTATACCAACAGTTAGAGGACACATAGGGCTTCCCAAATATGCAAAGAAAATGAAATTTGGTGGAGGGAAATAGGAATTTACCTATATGTGCAAATTGTAAGAAAAGCCTCAAATGGGGGGTGTTCTCCTTGATAGCCAAATGCTCCAATTTGGTTCAAACCTGCGATTTCTCTCCATGGACATGAAATAGAGTTGGATTAGGAATTAATTCAAAAGACTAGAGGGGAAAAGGAATTAAAATGAAGAAACTAGGGCTTGAGGAAGATTTCTATACCTCCTTCTTGTAAACTTGTAAAATTTCTTAGGGAGGCTACAACTAATGGAAGGGACATTATATAGGGGTGGGATTCCCTATATTGGCTGGCCAAAACTCTAGGGTTAGGGTTTTAGTTAGTTGGGCCATGGGCCTTCCTCTCTTGGTGGCTTTCTAGGCTTCCTAGTTAAAGGCCTATTCTCAAAACACCTCATTCTAACCATTAAGTCCAAAAGCAATTATCTACCAATTTTCTAACCATGACTTAAACTAACAAGTCCAACTTAGTCTATAGGTTAAGTCTCACTTCTAGGTTAGGACCAATCTAGTCTAGAACCAAGATACCACATAGCAACTAATTAATTAATATTAAAATCACATAAATTTCCATAAATTATAATTAATTCTAATAAATCACAATAAGCTCTAATAAATTCAGAAATGACCAAAATACCCCTAGACTAAAAATGATAATTGAAACACCCTAATCACATGGCTAGGCTCTAGGGCAGACAGTCTCTACGGTTTCACTAGCTGCACATCAAATCACAAGTCATATTTTTAAATAGTTTTAAAATGATTAAAAATCACCAAAAATTATATTATTATTTAAATACCATAATTAAATAAATCAAAACATAAAATTTCAAAATTACCCTCATTTTAGAAAATTGGGTGTTACAATGGTGATTCATGTTACAGGAATGATCAAACTCAGAAAATTAGGACGCGGCAACGTTGATGGTCTCGACTTGTTAGTTTGATGCGAAGAAATTCGAAGATGTTAGGACTTGTGATTGACAAATGAATAAAACTTGAGGATTGAGTAGGTCCAATCCGCGTATCGAGAATGAATTAGTCCAGACACTGTCACGCCCCGCTCCCGTAGGAGCGATCGTCCTCACTAAGGCGTGATGCCGTACGAGCCTAGATTGCGCTCATGCAAGGCAGTTTCATAATGGCCGATTACAGAGGCAACAACGGGGTCATCGCACAGAAGTCCCAAGCAGAAATATTGAACATGCAGCGAAAATTTAAAGGCAAAACACAAGATATTCAAAAGAACACTTTATTGATATTGAACAATCAAATTACAATGGCGCAAGGCCATGATTACAAGTCTCTTGTGCTCACTTTTCTCTCATTTTACATGTCACTCTGCTCTCTCAAGCTTCGGAAGGCGATGTCCATACATTATGTTCCGTATAAGTTTTTGACTCCACGCGACCGCACGCTTCGAGTCGCCAAGGAACTCCGTGCCTCAACGCATCCAAGCGACATCCGCGCCACGAGCTTCTACCTGTGCCTGCACATAGAAACTATGTGGGTGTCAGTACTCAACTGTACTGGTGGAGTGAGCTCCTCGCCCACCCATACATAACCGACACGTTCATTTACTTTGTGCAGCTTAAATCCCTTTACGATTGTCTTTCCAGTCTTGCCTTAGGATCAATTTTAAGACTACGACGCCTGACCAAACCGATGTGCAACGACATGGTCGTGCTATAATGCCAACGTGTGTCCCGATTAAGGCAGTGCCTCCTCGCTTATATACTTGACCGAACTCCAACTTGGGACGGCGGGGTCGTGACATACTCTATTCATGGCTTCAACATACTCGAGACAGTGCATCGCCGAGGAGCAACTTATGCGAACTCGGCCGTGTCAAGACCTTTACTTAAACTCAAGTGCCTCAAGACCATTCTCGTGCCAACATCAAGTGGACGACTCGTACAGGTCATGCCTCTAGATCTTGCTTAGACTTGTTCGTGCATCAAGATTGAGGCCGTGCCTCGCAACTTATCAAGACTTATCCATGTTACCGCCTTACGGCCTTCCTGTTCGACTTATAAAACCAACTTAGAAAGACTTGTGAAACATAATGTCGATTCCATGAACATCTCGACGCCAAGTATCGTGCCTAGTATGGTGCCTATGCTGCAGCCCAATCTTAGGCCCAGATATTGTGTTATCGACTAGACCTACATTCAAGTTCTAGACCCAATCCAAAGGCATACACGCGGTTTTGCCGCTACTCTGCCGATCCATCTACATGAGTGGTCACTAGCAATGTCAAGCTATCTTAGATCTCTGCTCGAGGATATCGGCCCGTCCGTACACGGGTAGCTAGTGTAAAATTCCTAAAATTTTTATTATTATTTTTATTATTTTATTAGACTTAAAAATAAATTTATACAATTATTGGTTTTTTAATTAATTATTATATTTTGCAACACGTTGTACAATTTCTGAACTCGAAAAAGGTGTGTGGTATAAGTTCACCAAAACCACAATAGGACTATTTTTGTTATTTTATATTTTTAAAGTTAGTTTTATGGTGATTAAATGTACATATTCATTACTATTAGATATCATTATTATTTGTTGTCCTATTTATGGTCAATTGAATTTGTATATATATAAATATCTTTAAATACATTATATATATATGGATGGATAATATTACTTTTTTTTTTTAAAATTCTTGAAGATTTTATGGTGAATATATGGATATATATATTTGTATAGATATATACATTTAATGATTTAAGCTTTTGATTTAAAAAGATAAGTAAAAAAAAAGGAAAAGAAAGTTGTGGGGCCGACCCCCACCACCAACGCCAACTACAGCAGCTTCATGCTGCGCATATGACATGCATATATACATATTTAATATATATATATATATATATATATATATATATATATATATATATATATATATATATATATATATAAGTTGTGGAGAAGATTTAAGCAAAAGAAAAAGAAAAAAAAGAAAAAAAATTATTAAGGAAATGGGTGGTCGGCCCCACCCGACCACCCACACCACACGCCCAACCGAGCAAAGCAGCAGTAGCTGCAACAAAATAAAGGGGCGACCCTTTATAACAGTAGCATATTTTGGCCGACCGCCATCCCCTTTAGATATATATATACACATGTATATATATATGAAATTGTCTCTCAAAAGAAAAACCCTAATCTCCTCCTCCTACCTCCTCTTTCCTCCTTCATTCCTCCTCACCCTCTCCTCGACGTGCGTGCCCAGCCTCGCCGGAGGGATAGCAGTCCCGCCTCACGGTCGACATGGCGACAACGACAACCAACACCCACAACAACGGCAGTTTTTAATATCGAGGTACCCGACTTCTCCAATTAATTTCTCTTCCAATTCTTGTCCGTTTTTAGATCCGTAAATTTCTGTAGAAAGCCACATGACCCCCTATCATCCCTTTCAAATAGATTTATTTATTCTGCAATAAATTCTAGGTTTAATTAGATTAAAAATCACAAAAAATCAGTTTTCAAAAACTTAAAAACCCCGGTACGAGGTACGTCCCGACAAATCGAGCGATCTCGTCGCAAATCGAGAGTATCGAAGGGTCCGTATCGACTTTGCAGACGTGCGGGCATTGACGGAATTCAAGTTCGTTGCGTGTACGCGACGAATTTGATCCGTATCTGTCAAATTTTTCCGTATCAGGCTTTTTCGATATTTCCTAATTACTTTGTACACACTAATCAAATCGTGACAAAACTTACGCCATTGGACTCGAAATATTTTTTTAGTCCTGTATGCCAAATTTGGTCCAATTCTGAGACCGTTGACTGGGACACCATTTTGGCGGGCCCACAATCCCACTCAACGGGCGATTTTGTGCACGGCTCCTCGGAATCCGAAATTGGACATACCATTGACTTCGTCTCTGAAAAATAAATTTATAGACATGTAGTTTGACGACTTTAGAGACCATAGGTACTGGCACGTGTTTGCCATTAAAATCTTTTATTGCAATTTCAATTACAAACAGAACAGTGTTATAATGTAGAATTTATATGTAGTCCTAGGAGAACACTTTTGTTTATCTGGGTCCCTTGTGCCGATGGAGCGAGTGGTAGTGCGTTGACTCCGTTGACGATGTGACGACGGTTATCGGTTCTCTGAAGGTCTGAGTTGCTCTGGGTGCTGGAGCTTGCGGAGAAGAAGGAGACGTTGAGTGTCTGTATCTGCCTTTCTGTGTGTGTGTTCGTAGGTTCGTCCCTGTAGAAGAAGGAAATGATCCCTCTATTTATAGTCTGCAGGCTGGCTGCCTATGTACGTATATGTAGGATGCACCTGTTTGTGGGGATGCCACGTGGTGATTGCTGATGGAGGCGCATGGACGATACGCTCTGATTGAGGAGTTGAACTCTTTCTGTTGCCTTTGTGGGCTGCGGCCGAGCTGACACGTAGCAATGGGGAGGATCTTTCAGTTACTGAGATCTTGGGTGATTAGTATCCTTTCATAGGCTGAATCGTGTCAAAGGACACGTATCGTAGGTCCATGCCTCAAAGATCTCGGATTTGGTGGAGAGTAATCTGATAGGATGCGCCTGGGATTGGGCGTATGAGGAGACTCTGGCTTGTAACCTTTATGGGTCACGAACCAGTCTGGGCGCACGGCTTTTGAGGCACATACGAGGCTTCAGTAGCGACTTTGACTTCTGTCTTTAGGGATCAGAGAAAAGTCTGAGGCGCATGCAAGGATTTGGGCACACGGCTTCGGTTGCGCATACGAATGGTTGGGAGGCCACATGGTTTGTAACCGCCGGAGAAAAGTAATGATGATGCTGACGTCGACGATGCTTCGTCTCCTGAAAAAGTTGTCAATTGTTCAGTCCTCGGGGGACGTGCTGCCAACTCTGCTAGACTTCAGCATTTAATATTCTTTGACGGATGATGGGCTGTTGAGTAGGCACGTCGATCTGCGTTCTACTAGGCGCATGGGGATGCATGGGCGTATCCTCATAAGGTGCTTGGGGCTGATGGGCGAGTCAGTGTGATGCGCGGTCTGACCGGCGCATCCGTTTGTATGACACGTCTTTATTGGTCTGACTGTTACATTCTTCGAGTGCTTTAAATAGCCATTTTTGACTTGGCTAAATTCGAAGCTCAGGTTCATCACCATTAATGCAAATTTATTGCACGGGATTTGGAGAGCCCGCCACTTGGCGCATGGGTTTGATTTGCCCGGCCTATAAATAGTGGCAAGGAGAGAGTTTGCTTCTCGTTCTCTCACGTCCTTCCGAAATGAACTTGTTTGCTCAAGCACATTCTGTTGATGAGATGCTCCCGAGGGTGAAGATGCGACGCATTGTCTTTATTGATGCACTTGAAGGTGACAGTTACATCCAAACGTCGGAGTCGAGGGCTTCTGAGGCAGGCGGAAGATGCCTGTTGCATCCAAAGATCAGGATGCTCGAGCCCCGTCTCCGTTATGCTGGAAGAGCCGCAGATCGAAATTGCGGTGCCCCGGCTTTGGAGGCTCTTTCCTCTGTCAAAGTGGGTGTTGCCCATTCTGGTTGTGTTGAAAGCCTCCTTTTGTCGTGGATCAATTACGGTGCTCTCCTCTTCCTTTGGGCTTTGGAGAGCTCTTCCTCCAGCTAGGGGGTTGATTGCCCACCCTCGTTCTGCTCAATAAATGCTTCATTAGTCGAAGCATTTGATGGGGTTGAGGTAAGGTGCATATGCTGAGACTTCATGATGCGCCTGCCTGAGACGCTGAAGGGCGGCACATAACTGAGTTGCTGAAGGAATGCACATAACTGAGGATGCACATGACTGAGCTGCTGAAGGGATGCGCCTGACTGAGACGCCGAAGAGATGTGTCTGACCGAGACGCCGAAGAGATGCGCCTGATTGAGAGCGCATGACAAGATGCGCCTGTTTGAGAGTGCATGGTGGTTGCTGCGCTTGGCTGTAGACTTAGGATCTTTTCTTTTTGTAGAAGTTCTCCTTTGTACAGCCTTTTTTAGACATATAATAGACTTTTATATAAAAATAAAAATCTTCCTTTAATGTCTATGCTTTTGCTGTTTGTTGTGCCAAGTACTTCATCTGAGCTCCTTGGCGCATGTAATGTTAGGCGCATAGGATTTCTGGTTCTGAAATTTCATGCTTCTACAACACGTATTTCAGTGCAAAACGGGTCCAACGGCGGACATCGTTTCGACCCAAAATTACGATTTTGCCCCTGTTCCAGAAATTAACTTTTGGACAAGCGTTTCCTAGGCCTATCTTTTATTCCAAACTCGTTCGTGATGTTTGTTTCAGCATCCGGAGCTCCTTGTGGATTTTGACTTTTGTGTTGACGATTCTGACTGTTGGATTTTGCTACATCTCGTACCACCCTCAGGCAGGACACCTTGCCATTTGCTGTTTATTTATTTTAGCTCATATCTCATGCATTATTCATTATTTTTTTTATACAAAATAAACTGTGATACATGGCATAAACTGTTAGAACTTATTGTTCAGTTATATTTTCTGCTATGTATTATTTTTTTTACACATTAAACTTAGAGTTAAGGGACCACCTTTGTGTGTTGCATTCATAGGCCTTAACATATTTATTCCACGTTGTTGTGAGTCACATATAGGACTCGGACATGCGTGATTGGCTGGCCACCAGTACGTATAAGCCGTACGTTAGGAAATAACTGCTGATAGAATTGCATGCTAGAAGACTTAGCAGTTATGAGTTGGCATTGGGCGGAAAGAACATGATTGGAAGTTGACTACCACCCTATCTATCGTAGACTCGCTCTCTATTGAAGAACGATAGGTAGACTATATGCTATAGACTCGCTTGATACTGAGGAATAGTATATGGTGTTGTGACTCGCTACTGAGGTACTGCATTGGTATTTTCTTAACTTGACCCGGTAGTCATGCGACCATGAACTGTTCTTAAAACTGCATTCACTTAGAATGGTTAGGCTACCTTATCCGTTAGGTATGAGTACTTTTAGTTTGGGTACTTGTATCTGACCGTAGCTTGGAACAATAACTTGTCGCGGATTAGTTCGTCACATCTTGTCCTTGTTTGGTTGTAGGTGTGACTTACTACTTCGATGAGAAGGTATTGAACCTTGTTGAGTTCCGAATACCATATTGGGTTCATAGCGTGGAAAGATACGTCATCGTGAATTAGTTTACCATCTCCTGTCCTTGTTTGGTTGGGGGGATGGTAAGCTAGTTCAATAGGTGTGTATTGGACCATGTTATAATTCAATTAACTTATTTACTTGAGCAATATTTATTCAGTTTATATGGCATGATATTATGTGTCTTGTTACGTCCCTCTGAGAACCTGGTTATCTCTCCAGGTGTGTGTTCTTGTCTTTCGCAGCTGCTCTAGCTCTAGCCGTGACCATCTCTATTTCTTCGACGATGATTGCGCTTAGATCGTCTTCGCTTCACTCGCCAAACTCTTTCTTTTGTTATGTATTTTTTTTCATAGTTGGTAGTGGATTTGTCTCCTCCCAACTACATATACAAATGACAATTTATTATCATTATATGACATCTTTTATTCCTTTATTTTGTGGATGAGATTAGATTACTCTTGGTTTACTGCATTTTACAGCTTATGTATTCATACGAGGTTTCCATATATTGGAGTATACTTCGTATGTATATAGTTGGCATGTCTATGTTCCTAGTCCTACGTATTTTAGGACTGGAGCGTTACAGCTAGCTCGGAGGTGCCGAATTCTGCTATGCGGTTATCCAGCATCCTACTTCAGCCTCACTCGCTTCTCCCGGGCCGACGTGATCCCGGTGCCCCGACGATCAATCGAGAAGACCTAACCTTGTCGACAAGTTGTCCAATGACCATGTAAGACTCAACTCGATCTATCAAATCCTTCCTTAACATGACCATGCTTTTCCTCTTTCTATCGAGACTCCCAAGTAGCGGGACCGATCTCGTGCACTTCCTTATCGAGACTTAACGAGACTTAACGAGACTCCCAAGTAGCGGGACCGATCTCGTGTGCGAGACATATCGAGACTCCCAAGTAGCGGGACTGATCTCATGTGTTTCCTTGTCGAGACATAACGAGACTCCCAAGTAGCGGGATCGATCTCGTGTACGGGACTTATCGAGACTTAGCGAGACTCCCAAGTAGCGGGACCGATCTCGCGATAACAAGTCGCGTTGACTTCCTTTGTCTATGGCATACTCTTTACTAAACTGACCGTGGCTCGTGCCTTAGACAGGCCTGGTTCTCAAGGCGACGCTATCGCTCAAGTCATAAACTTATACGACGAGCCTTGTTCTTGAGGGACTACGCGACTTGACAACCGCAGCTAGAGCGGGACAGTGCTAGAAATAGCTCAGATCGACCGGCATAACTTTGCCTAACTTATTTGTGCAACGACTTGACGAGCAAAGGCTACGCCAAGCTTCGCATCGAGGGAACGTGCCGTACACTTGTTCAACTTGAACAACCAAGTTCTCGGGTGCCTAGACTTAAGCCACAAGCCGTGGAAGACGACTTAACTCACGGGACGTGCGAAGGCTATGCCAAGCCTTGGACGATGAGACCGTGCATATATTTTCAAGCATTCACGCGGGCGACACCTATGACTTAGGCCAATTCGAGCATTGGGGCAAAACGACGGGACCGTGCATACTTTATCAAGCATTCACGCGGGCGACGCCTATGCCTTAGGCTAATTCGAGTGTCGTAGCAACTTAAGCCAACTTCCTTCTCCCAAGCCAAGGGAACGAAGGATCAAATGTCATTTGAAAGCATACTGAGCCGACTTCTAAGCAGACCGTGGGACCATTTTCCATGTTGTAAGACATTCCGACCCGTCGGGATTACTCCCTTAGCTATGTGGATGCGTCTCTTTTATTAACTAGCCTAACTTGTGCAAGTTGAAAACATGCGAGTTATTAAGTGAAGGCTAAGATAAGGCGATTTCACCGAAACTAGCCCACCTGAGCGAGGAGTCGCCTCGACCGAGCGAGCCTTCGAACAGCCGTTGTAAGGCTAATTCCGAACGCCGTCGGCGTTTTGATTCTTCTGATTGACTTTGCGGGACGGGGCACTACAACATACACCACTCAGAACAAGTCTCGTCCTCGAGCTGAAGGCAAGCAATCCTACCATTTCTATGGCCATGACTTAATCGTGCCTAGACACGGAACTATAACAGTTGTGCGGGGTACGCCATAATTTATCGTACACACTCCGCCTACGCGTTTATTTGATTACGAGTCACACTCGCACTAGTATTGATCCTTTCCTTTAATACGATCTCAAATTCTCGACACTTTTCCATTCCTCAAGTCTCATTTAATTAAACGTATTACTTGGTTGGATCGTGCACGCATTTCAGGCATCCCCAAAATATATGCATTCAGCCAAGCCGCATGATAGAGAATTTGTCATTCTCACTCGAGTCGTATCGTGCACATACTCAGGCGTCCCTGAAATATATGCATGTCAGCCGAATCTCGTGAGGGGTATTCCTATTTTCGTGATTCACACTATCCATCCATGCCAATTCTCAAGATCAATCTTTTCGATTGCTAACTCTTGAAGCAGGGGCGTCTTGCCTAACCGCTAGGCCATTTCTCAAGGCTAAGTCAATGTCAGGATTTGAATCATAGTTCCCCAACAATAATGCCAACACTGACCCTAATCCTAGGGTCAAACCAAAGTCGGTAGTACGAGATTTTTTTACCCAAGCTCGTATCACTCAAATTTCTAAACATCGAGCATGATCACCTAATTTGCATCAAGGCATTCGTTGTGCAAGTTTGAACCCGTTCAATTCACCAATTCTAACCAATTCATGTATTCGATCACGAGGTTGTCTACCTCGACAATACGTTGCGCCCCAATCTCACGTGAGTCCGATTATCCACAGTGGTTCATGAATCACCATACAACGCTCCCGCAGAATAACCATTCTCATCGGGACATAACTCTTGTTTGATTCTAGACTAATTCATTCTCGATACGCGGATTGGACCTACTCAATCTTTAAGCTCAATCGTCAAGCACACTGGGTCATTCTCAAGTTCACCTTTGAGTCAAACCACAAGTCGATGCGTATAAAATGCCACGCCATGCAAGTTCGATCACCCCCGTCGTATGAATCACCATACCAGCGGTCACGTGGAGTGATCGCCCTAATCGGCATGACGCATGTGCGAGGCTGGAGTTGTGCTCGCATAAGATAAGAACGTCAATATTATGGTTATCGTCGAAGCAATCCAAACATTTTATTTTCACCCAAGGCAAATTCGATAGTCCGTTTGTCATTCGATCGACTAGAAAATCCTCGAGCCAAGTCTATCTTTTTCTCGACACATTTCAACATCCCGAGCATGGCATCCATCGGAACAATGACATCTTGCATGATCATCATTCTTCGAATCAGAGTACCCCCGAGTTATCGTACATCGATCTTCGATATGCCTCTACCATCGATGATGTACGTAACCTGACGATCTTCCTTTGCAACGAACTCCGAGTCGTGCGACTGATGCCATTGTCCGAATTGGATATGCCATAATTCCAATCAATCAAATCTGAAATCACAAGCACGATCCTCTAGGTTTCTTCGATCAAGACATTCACTTTTATTCATCGTTCCGAATCACTTTCTAACTTCCATTGCCTATTCACAAGTTGTCCGAACGACATCTCGTTCGGGACATTCGAAGTCACGACCAGTAAAACCCCTAAATTTTCTACTATTTTTTTATTATTAAATTTGGTACTGATTTAAATTTTTGTATTGTACGTCGTATAATCGTATTATACGTCGCGCACGAAATTTTATTTTTTTTCGAATTTGCTCGACGAGTGCGATTATGTGCGAGCGTACATATTTTTGAAAAATACTTTTCTTCTATTTTTATGGTTTCAAAATATTATACATAATAATTATTTAGCTATCGTACCAAAATTTTCAAGTTTATTATTTTTTTATTTTATTTACACAAAGGCTTTCGTTTATACAGTTATTAATTATAAATAATATTTTTAGTGCGTACATGTATTGCATAAATATTTTATTAGTGTAATTTTCGAAATTATTAATATTAATATTTTATTATTCAAAAAGATTTATTATTTTTGAAATTATTATTATTAATATTTTTGGAAAATATATTTCGAAATTATTGTGGAGATTTAAATCTCGATTTGAAATGTTGGATTTATTTAAATAGCTAAGTATTTGAATTTGATTTATCCTATTCGATTTTTAAACTATAAATTAAATTAGATTTGAATTGGATTTTATTTGGATGTAGATTTATTAAATTGATTTAAACTAGTAATTGAGTTATCTATTTTGGGGTTTAAATTATTCCTAATCCATATCTAATTGGGAATTCCCACATCCTATAAATAGGCAGGTACTCCTCCAATTTTTATCATCCACCAAATTTTCTCTACAAATTTCCACAAAGTGTACGTGCCTCGTGTCGGTGTCCATCTCTTCCGTGTCAGCCGTGACGGCCTCGGGTCCGACCCCGGGTGTCTTTCCAATAGGTTATTTCTTTACATATACATTCATTTCTCTTCTTGTTGTCCGACAATCCCGGACCTCATCACCGTCCTCGTGTCCGACACTTGGACACAAGCCCTAATCATAAACCCAACCCTAAGTCCCTAAACCTTAGCCCTAACCCTAATCGACAACTCTGCCGCCCTTCCTGCTGCTTGAACCCCGCCGCGACCATCGCCACCACGACCACACACCCGACCATCTTCATCACCACCCCCATGCCCTCACGACCACCTCCGCCTAGATGACCAGCACCACCACAACCCGGCACTCCGACCCCTAAGCACCCCATCTCTGTCCCCGACGCAGCCACCTCGGCCAAACAACATTGCCACCCCGGGCAACGACGGCCGTGCCCAAAAAGAAGCGAAAAACCCAAAATTTAACCAAATAAGAACACACGCACACACCCCTCACCTCCGACAGAGCCGTCTCCTCCACCGCGCCTTGCCGACCTGAGCCCGTACTTCTCCGGCCGCCTCCACCATATCCCTCCGCAGCCGTCGCCTTGTACTGCGACCAACACACTGCGACGCCGATTGTCCCTCCGGAGTCGGCGACGGTCGCCACCACCGGTCCGTTCTCGTGCGGTCCCGCCGATCTGGTGAGCTCCGGCCACCGAAACCCTCCGAACACCGTAACCCACCTTCCTCCATCGCTCTAGCGACCAGCGCTGCCCCGACGCCGGCGCCGCGTCACCCCTCTCTGTGCTCCCCTTTTTCCTTCGCCTCCGCGCCCAGCTTCCGACTGCCCCGTCAGATCCGCCACCGCCACGGTTGATCCACCGAGAACCCTGCCTCGCCGACCTCCGGCATGCCCTAGAAACACCGCTTCCACCGCACAGGCCTTTTCGATCATCTCTGCCCTCCGAATCCTCCTCGATCCTCCCGCTTCTCCTCCATCGATCTTCACCTCCGCCAAATCCACATAGCTCAGAGCATCCCCTCTCAGCGTCTGCTCCGCCTGAACCTTCGCCCGCCGCCTCGCTCTCCCTCTCAGCCCGCCGGAACGTCGACTTCCGCTCCCCCTCTCGAAAACCCTCCGCTCACCCCCGTTTCCCCTCTCTCTCTCCAACTCTTCTTTCCTTCTTTCGTTTTTCTCTTTCTTTTAATTTCCCAACTACTGTGAGTATAATCTACTGTGAGTATAAGCCCTCCGCCGAAACACAGTGCACTTTCAGATTTTTTTAATTTTTTATATATATTATAATCTCTGTTATTTGGCATTACTATTATTATTATTATTATTATTATTATTATTATTATTAGTTCTATTTCGTATTTTATTATTATTATTATTATTATTATTATTATTATTAATCTGTTTTATTATTATCTTTATTATTATATTTACTATTATTATTATCATTATTACTATTATTACTCTTATATTATGGATTAAAATTTTTGTTATTATTACTGATAAAAACAGTATGCTTGTACAACAAAATATATTTTATATATTTTGGTTATTTACTACTATAATAATTGGTATTAAAATATTGGTAGGTAAATTATATATTTTTCTAAAAATGTTATATTAAGAGGCTTGGCCTACCTCTATATTGTAAAATAAAATAGTTTTTTTAGATTATTTAGTTAAAGGCATTTTGACCCATAAAGGGTAGTTTCCAAATTTATGAGATAATTTACTAGGCTTTCAAATATTTATTATTAGTATTATTTTTAATAATAAGATATAGTATTTTTACCTAGAAATTTTATTTGGGACAAACATAGAGTTTGCCTAAAAACAATTTTTCTAGATTTCCAAGTAATTATCAAAGACTATTTTACTAATAAAAATATATAAATATTTTTTAAATAGTTATTTACCTATATTTATTTTCTTCGATTATCTATTCTTGTCCATAACTAAACCAAATCATTTCCACCTTCTTGCAATCTCGAACCTCCCTATATCGTCCCTAGCCAAATTGACTATTCCGGACCCAATGACATAATCCGTGCCACCATCGGAGGTCACCTTGCATAGTTGTTAGACCGAAGTCGCAGTTCGTGCCACCGTGATATTCACAGCACACCAGGCGCTCTACCAGGCAAGACACCTTGCCATTCGCTATTTACTTATTTTTAGCTCATATTTCATGCATTATTTATTTTCCTTATGCAAAAACTGTGATACATGGCATAACCTGTTAGAACTTACTGTTCATTTATATTTCCTGCTGTGTATTATTTTTATAAATTAAACCTAGATTTAAGGGACCACCTTGTGTGTTGCATTCATTGGCCTTGACACGTTGTAACACGAAGTTGTGTGTCGCATGTAGGACACGGAAGTGCGTGATTGGCTGGCCACCAGTACGTACAAGCCGTACGATAGGAATAACCGCTAATAGAGGTTGCATGCTAGTTTGACTTAGCGGTTATAGAGGTTAATGTTGTGGATACAACATAATAGGCATTAGGCGGGGAGGACAATTCCTTAGCGTATGGGCTTCGATGCACTTTCCTTTGTGATCCGGACTCTCCGCTGGAGATACGGGGTTGATGACCCATGATTACTGACGGCCACTGGCGATTCTGCGGAATGTCATGCTCTTACTGATAGGGCCTCTGGTGCCCAAGGGGGGACTATGCCGATCCTATTTAGCCAGGGCCCATGCGTAGGAAGGATTGTCCTTAACTATATATCACTTAGAACGGTAGGCTACCTTTATCCGTTAGGTACGAGTACTTTTGGTTTGGGTACTTGTATCTGACCGTGGCTTGGAACAATAACTTGTCGCGGATTAGTTCGTCACATCTTGTCCTTGTTTGGTTGTAGGTGTGACTTACTACTTCGATGAGAAGGTATTGAACCTTGTTGGGGTCCGGATACCATATTGGATTCATAGCATGGGAAGATACGTTATCGTAAATTAGTTTACCATCTCCTGTCCTTGTTTGGTTGGGGGGATGGTACGCTCGTTCAGTAGGTGCATATTGGACCATGTTATAGTTCGATTTACTTATTTATTTGAGCAATATTTATTCAGTTTATATGGCATGATATTATGTGTCTTGTTACGTCCCTCTGAGGACCTGGTTGTCTTGCCAGGTGTGTGCTATTGTCTTTCGCAGGTGCTTTAGCTCTAGCCGTGATCTTCGCTATTTCTTCGAGGATGATTGCACTTGGATCGTCTTCGCTTCATTTCGCTCGCCAAAAATCATTCTTTTGTATATCTTGTATTTCTTTTACTTGTTGGTAGTGGATTTGTCTCCGCCCAACATATTGTATCAAGACAATTCATTATCTTTATGTGATATCTTTTATTCATTATTTTGTGTGGATGAGATTAGTTATGGTTTACTGCATTTTACAGCTTATGTATTCATACGAGGTTTTCTATATATTGGAGTGTACTTCGTACGAATACAGCTGGCATGTCTACGTGCCTAGTCCTACGTATTTTGGGACTGGGGCGTTACATGTTTTTGTGGTGGCCCATGCAGGTCAAGATAAATTGTTTGGTTACTTTACCGTACCAAGCAAGCCTGCGAATAGGATTAGAAGTCTAGGATCTCATCCACGTACTCGACCACTTTCTTCAATCTACCGTTTGACTCATCGATTGCATCTTGCTTGCTTCCTTCCATCCCTATTCATATCTTCTCTTCGTGCTTGCTAGAGATTGACCCTACTAGTTAGTTGTCCCCAAAATACCATTAGTTTAATTCTTTAAGTTGGGTAGAATACCTTATGAACTAGCAACCCCTTGACCTAGTGACCTATATTAGCAATGCTTATTTAGATCGTAGAATCTAGAGGACCTAACCCGTCTAGCCAACCAAGGACTTGGACAAGAAGACTATAGGACGACTGTATGACTTAGAATCATTCTACCTTCTTAAATCTTAATATCTCGTACCTATGTAATTACCGTTCTGACTAATGATGCTAACGTAGCCTAGTTTTTGCAAGCTTATTCTTTATCGAGTTTGTTCATGACATATGCTATTGAGCGCTCACTAGCATGTTGTCTAATCAGAATCGGTGCATAATGGTCTGATCAACCAAGTGCACTTTGGTTCGCTTTTATCTATCGTTTTACGTGAATGGGGACATAGCTAAACTTGCCCTCTAGAATCCCATCCACGACTGCCTTGAAAATTCTTTTTGAAATTATTCGATCGTCTTTGAATCACGTATTCGTATTCGATAACGCCTCCTTCGAACCCAATATTGCTTCGCCCTCACCTAATTTAGGAGGACGAAGGCGTCATACTAGAACTCCCTCTAACCTCCCCATCGGCTATGACCATTCTCACTCGATGTTGCTATATCTTCATCCCAAACTACTCGACCTTTTCGTCGACCCTAAATCTACAATCTTGACTTTCTAATCACTCGAATTTAAAAGTGATTACAATCGTCTCTTAATCATATCCTTAACCTAGACTACGACCATATAAACTTCGAATCCTTCTATCTACCGTTGTGCCTTCTCACCCCCTACTAAATCCTTAATTTCGAGGACAAAATTCTTTTAAGTTGGGTAGGATGTAAAACTCCTAAATTTTCTACTATTTTTTATTATTAAATTTGGTACTGATTTAAATTTTTGTATTGTACGTCGTATAATCGTATTATACGTCGCACACGAAATTTTATTTTATTTTTGAATTTGCTCGACGAGTGCGATTATGTGCGAGCGTACATATTTTTGAAAAATACTTTTCTTCTATGTTTATGGTTTCAAAATATTATACATAATAATTATTTAGCTATCGTACCAAAATTTTCAAGTTCATTATTTTATTTATTTTATTTACACAAAGGCTTTCGTTTATACAGTTATTAATTATAAATAATATTTTTAGTGCGTACATGTATTGCATAAATATTTTATTAGTGTAATTTTCGAAATTATTAATATTAATATTTTATTATTCAAAAAGATTTATTATTTTCGAAATTATTATTATTAATATTTTTGGAAAATATATTTTGAAATTATTGTGGAGATTTAAATCTCGATTTGAAATGTTGGATTTATTTAAATAGCTAAGTATTTGAATTTGATTTATCCTAATCGATTTTTAAACTAAAAATTAAATTAGATTTAATTAGATTTGAATTGGATTTGATTTGGATGTAGATTTATTAAATTGATTTAAACTAGTAATTGAATTATCTATTTTGGGGTTTAAATTATTCCTAATCCATATCTAATTGGGAATTCCCACATCCTATAAATAGGCAGGTACTCCTCCAATTTTTTATCATCCACCAAATTTTCTCCACAAATTTCCACAAAGTGTACGTGCCTCGTGTCGGTGTCCATCTCTTCCGTGTCAGCCGTGACGGCCTCGGGTCCGACCCCGGGTGTCTTTCCAATAGGTTATTTCTTTACATATACATTCATTTCTCTTCTTGTTGTCCGACAATCCCGGACCTCATCACCGTCCTCGTGTCCGACACTTGGACACAAGTCCTAATCATAAAACCAACCCTAAGTCCCTAAACCTTAGCCCTAACCCTAATCGACAACTCTGCCGCCCTTCCTGCTGTTCGAACCCCGCCGCGACCATCGCCACCACGACCACACACCCGGCCATCTTCATCACCACCCCCATGCCCTCACGACCACCTCCGCCTAGATGACCAGCACCACCACAACCCGGCACTCCGACCCCTCAGCACCCCATCTCTGTCCCCGACTCAGCCACCTCGGCCAAACACCATTGCCACCCCGGCCAACGACGGCCGTGCCCAAAAAGAAGCCAAAAACCCAAAATTTGACCAAATAAGAACACACGCACACACCCCTCACCTCCGACAGAGCCGTCTCCTCCGTCGCGCCTTGCCGACCTGAGCCCGTACTTCTCCGGCCGCCTCCGCCATATCCCTCCGCAGCCGTCGCCTTGTACTGCGACCAACACGCTGCGACGCCGAGTGTCCCTCCGGAGTCGGCGACGGTCGCCACCACCGGTCCGTTCTCGCGCGGCCCCGCCGATCTGGTAAGCTCCGGCCACCGAAACCCTCCGAACACCGTAACCCCCTTCCTCCGTCGCTCCAGCGACCAGCGCCGCCCCGACGCCGGCGCCGCGTCACCCCTCTCTGTGCTCCCCTTTTTCCTTCGCCTCCGCGCCCAGCTTCTGACCGCCCAGTCAGATCCGCCACCGCCACGGTTGATCCACCGAGAACCCCGCCTCGCCGACCTCCGGCATGCCCTAGAAACACCGCTTCCGCCGCACAGGCCTTTCCGATCATCTCTCCCCTCCGACTCCTCCTCGATCCTCCCGCTTCTCCTTCCTCGATCTTCACCTCCGCCGAATCCACACAGCTCAGAGCAGCCCCTCTCAGCGTCTGCTCCGCCTGAACCTTCGCCCGCCGCCTCGCTCTCCCTCTCAGCCCGCTAGACCGCCGACTTCCGCTCCCCCTCTCGAAAACCCTCCGCTCACCCCCGTTTCCTCTCTCTCTCCAACTCTTCTTTCCTTCTTTCAATTTTCTCTTTCTTTTAATTTCCCAACTACTGTGAGTATAATCTACTGTGAGTATAAGCCCTCCGCCGAAACACAGTGCACTTTCAGATTTTTTTAATTTTTTTATATATATTATAATCTCTGTTATTTGGCATTACTATTATTATTATTATTATTATTATTATTATTATTAGTTCTATTTCATATTATTATTATTATTATTATTATTATTATTATTATTAATCTGTTTTATTATTATCCTTATTATTATATTTACTATTATTATTATCATTGTTATTATTATTACTCTTATATTATGGATTAAAATTTTTGTTATTATTACTGATAAAAACAGTATGCTTGTTCAACAAAATATATTTTATATATTTTGGTTATTTACTACTATAATAATTGGTATTAAAATATTGGTAGGTAAATTATATATTTTTTCTAAAACTGTTATATTAAGAGGCTTGGCCTACCTCTATATTGTAAAATAAAATAATTTTTTTAGATTATTTAGTTAAAGGCATTTTGACCCATAAAGGGTAGTTTCCAAAATTATGAGATAATTTACTAGTCTTTCAAATATTTATTATTAGTATTATTTTTAATAATAAGATATAGTATTTTTACCTAGAAATTTTATTTGGGACAAACATTGAGTTTGCCTAAAAACAATTTTTCTAGATTTCCAAGTAATTATCAAAGACTATTTTACTAATAAAAATATATAAATATTTTTAAAATAGTTATTTACCTATATTTATTTTCTTCGATTATCTATTCCTGTCCATAACTAAACCAAATCATTTCCACCTTCTTGCAATCTCGAACCTCCCTATATCGTCCCTAGCCAAATTGACTATTCCGGACCCAATGACATAATCCGTGCCACCATCATAGGTCACCTTGCATAGTTGTTGCACCGAAGTCGCAGTTCGTGCCACCGTGATATTCGCAGCACACCAGGCGCTCTACCAGGCAAGACACCTTGCCATTCGCTGTTTACTTATTTTTAGCTCATATTTCAGGCATTATTTATTTTCTTTATGCAAAAACTGTGATACATGGCATAACCTGTTAGAACTTACTGTTCATTTATATTTCCTGTTGTGTATTATTTTTACAAATTAAACCTAGATTTAAGGGACCACCTTGTGTGTTGCATTCATTGGCCTTGACACGTTGTAACACGAAGTTGTGTGTCGCATGTAGGACACGGAAGTGCGTGATTGGCTGGCCACCAGTACGTACAAGCCGTACGATAAGAATAACCGCTAATAGAGGTTGCATGCTAGTTTGACTTAGCGGTTATAGAGGTTAATATTGTGGATACAACATAATAGGCATTGGGCGGGAAGGACAATTCCTTAGCGTATGGGCTTCGATGCACTTTCCTTTGTGACCCGGACTCTCCGCTGGAGATACGGGGTTGATGACCAATGATTACTGACGGCCACTGGCGATTCTGCGGAACGTCATGCTCTTACTGATAGGGCCTCTGGTGCCCAAGGGGGGACTATGTCGATCCTATTTAGCCAGGGCCCATGCGTAGGAAGGATTGTCCTTAACTACATATCACTTAGAACGGTAGGCTACCTTTATCCGTTAGGTACGAGTACTTTTGGTTTGGGTACTTGTATCTGACCGTGGCTTGGAATAATAACTTGTCGCGGATTAGTTCGTCACATCTTGTCCTTGTTTGGTTGTAGGTGTGACTTACTACTTCGATGAGAAGGTATTGAACCTTGTTGGGGTCCGGATACCATATTGGATTCATAGCATGGGAAGATACGTTACCATGAATTAGTTTACCATCTCTTATCCATATTTGGTTGGGGGAATGGTACGCTCGTTCAGTAGGTACGTATTGGACCATGTTATAGTTCAATTTACTTATTTATTTGAGCAATATTTATTCAGTTTATATGGCATGATATTATGTGTCTTGTTACGTCCCTCTGAGGACCTGGTTGTCTTGCCAGGTGTGTGCTATTGTCTTTCGCAGGTGCTTTAGCTCTAGCCGTGATCTTCGCTATTTCTTCGAGGATGATTGTACTTGGATCGTCTTCGCTTCATTTCGCTCGCCAAAAATCATTCTTTTGTACATCTTGTATTTCCTTTACTTGTTGGTAGTGGATTTGTCTCCGCCTAACATATTGTATCAAGACAATTCATTATCTTTATGTGATATCTTTTATTCATTATTTTGTGTGGATGAGATTAGTTATGGTTTACTGCATTTTACAGCTTATGTATTCATACGAGGTTTTCCATATATTGGAGTGTACTTCGTACGAATACAGCTGGCATGTCTACGTGCCTAGTCCTACGTATTTTGGGACTGGGGCGTTACACGACCAACTAAGCATGACGCATTCTAAGGCTTTCCGCGATCGCATCGCCTCGCCGACATACTCGTTGTTACTCGTAATCCTCAAATTTTGCTCGAATGATTTCCAAGACAAACCATACACTACTTAGGATTCGAGCCATCCGATCTAGTCTAAATCACGTTCGCGTTACTCGCTAAGTCATCTTTTAGATTCGTTCGACAAATCTCTAGCGTAATCGCTCATGTCGTTTCGACGTACTAAGTCGTTCGTACTATTCCTCAAAATTCAAAACAATCTTCCTTGTACGCCTAAGAGTTAGTCCAATAGTGTTCTTATCGATACACACTCTAAGTGTATCTCCGTTCCCGACCGAGCGATACTTGATATTGCTCGTAACTCGTTTGCACCAAAAGCTCGAGGTACGTGATACGCGGCACAACTTAGCCAAAAGGCCGTATGTATAGCTATCCCGTGCGGACTATATTCGAGTTTGCATGCTTATTTGCTAAGGTCGACGTAGGACTAGTTAGGCACACGCACGACATTGCTAACTTTAGCATGCATTCTTTATCAAGTCAAGTTTGACACCGTTCGGCACAAAGGCCATTATCTATCGATGCATTCGATTTAACGCTTGTACGAGCTTTTGAAAATATTTAGACTTATTGTATGGACATGCCGCGGGACATTTGAGAGAGAGCGCACACTTCTTTAACAACGACGAGCTTTCAAAACTGAGAAATTCAACTTGAAGTCCAAGGACGTAAAGTCATGCTCTGATACCAATATGTCACGCCCCGCTCCCGTAGGAGCGATCCTCCTCGCTAAGGCGTGATGCCGCACGAGCCTAGATTACGCTCGTGCAAGGCAGTTTCATAATGGCCGATTACAGCCGCGGTGACGGGGTCGTCGCACAGAAGTCCCAAGAAGAAACATTGAACATGCAGCGGAAATTTAAAGGCAAAACACAAGATATTCAAAAGAACACTTTATTGATATTGAACAATCAAATTACAATGGCGCAAGGCCATGATTACAAGTCTCTTGTGCTCACTTTTCTTTTATTTTATATGTCACTCTGCTCTCTCTCATCTCTCGATACAATGCTTGAGCCAGCGGAAGCTTCGAAAGGCGATGTCCATACATTATGTCCAGTATAAGTCTTTGACTCCATGCGGCCGTACGCTTTGAGTCACCAAGGAACTCCGTGCCTCGACGCATCCAAGCGAGCTCCGCGCCACGAGCTTCTACCTGTGCCTGCACATGGAAACTGTGTGGGTGTCAGTACCCAACTGTACTGGTGGAGTGAGCTCCTCGCCCACCCATACATAACCGACAAGTTTATTTACTTTGTACAGCTTAAATCCCTTTACGATTGTCTTTCTAGTCTTGACTTAGGATCAATTTTAAGACTACGACGCTTGACCAAACCGATGTGCAACGACATGGTCGTACTATAATGCCAATGTGTGTCCCGATCGAGGCAGTACCTCATCGCTTTTGTACTTGACCGAACTCCAACTCGGGCTGGCGGGGTCGTGCCATACTCTATTCATGGCTTCAACATACTCGAGACAGTGCACCACCGAGGAGCACCTTATGCGAACTCGATCATGTCAAGACATTTACTTAAACTCAAGTGCCTCAAGACCATTCTCGTGCCAACGACGTCAAGGGGACGACTCGTGCAGGTCATGCCTCTAGACTTTGCTTAGACTTATTCGTGCATCAAGATTGAGGCAGTGCCTCGCAACTTATCAAGACTTATCCATGTTACCGCCATGCGGCCTTCCTATTCGACTTATAAAACCAACTTAGATAAGACTTGTGAAGCATAATGTCGATTCCATGAACATCCCGATGCCAAGTATCGTGCCTAGCATGGTGCCTATGCTGCAGCCTAATATTAGGCCCAGACATTGTGTTACCGACTATACCTGCATTCAAGTTCTAGACCCAATCTAAAGGCATACATACGGTTTTGTCGCTACTCTGCTGACCCATCTAAATGAGTGGTCACTAGTAATTTCAAGCTATCTTGGATCTCGGCTTGGGGATATCGGCCAGTCCCTACACGGTTAGCTAGCCCGGAGGCGCTGAATTCTCCCATGTGGTTACCCAGCATCCTACTTGAGCCTCACTCGCTTCTCCCGGGCCAACATGATCCCGGTGCCCCGACGATCACTCCAGAAGACCGAACCTTGTCGACAAGTTGTCCAATGACCATGCAAGACTCAACTCGATCTATCAAATCCTTCCTTAACATGACCACGCTATCCCTCTTTCTATCGAGACTCCCAAGTAGCGGGACCGATCTCGTGCACTTCCTTATCGAGACTTAACGAGACTCCCAAGTAGCGGGACCGATCTCGTGTGCGAGACATATCGAGACTCCCAAGTAGCAGGACCGATCTCGTGTGTTTCCTTATCGAGACATAGAGAGACTCCCAATTAGCGGGACCGATCTCGTGTGTGGGACTTATCGAGACTTGGCGAGACTCCCAAGTAGCGGGACCGATCTCGCGATAATAAGTCGCGTGGACTTCCTTTGTTTGTGGCATACTCTTTACTAAATCGACCGTGGCTCGTACCTTAGACAGGCCTGGTTCTCTAGGCAACGCTATCGCTCAAGTCATATACTTATACAACGAGCCTTGTTCTTGAGGGACTACGCGACTTGACAACCGCAGCTAGAGCGGGACAGTGCTAGAAATAGCTCAGATCGACCGGCATAACTTTGCCTAACTTATTTGTGCAACGACTTGACGAACAAAGGCTATGCCAAGCTTCGCATCGAGGGAACATGTCGTACACTTGTTCGACTTGAACAACCAAGTTCTCGGGTGCCTAGACTTAAGCCACAAGCCGTAGAAGACGACTTAACTCATGGGACGTGCAAAGGCTATGCTAAGCCTTGGATGATGGGACCGTGCATGCATTTTCAAGCATTCACGCGGGCGACACCTATGATTTAGGCCAATTCGAGCGTTGGGGCAAAACGACGGGACCGCATGCTTTATCAAGCATTCACGCGGGCGACGCCTATGACTTAGGCTAATTCGAGTGTCGTAGCAACTTAAAACAACTTCCTTCTCCCAAGCCACGGGAACGAAGGATCGAGTGTCATTTAAAAGCACGCTGAGCCGACTTCTAAGCAGACCGTGGGACCATTTTCCATGTTCTAAGACATTATGACCCGTCGGGATTACTCCCTTAGCTATGTGGATGGGTCTCTTTTACTAACAAGCCTAACTTGTGCAAGTTGAAAACATGCGAGTTATTAAGTGAAGTCTAAGATACGGCGAGTTCTCCGAAACTACTCCACTTGAGCAAGGAGTCACCTCGACCGAGCGAGGCTTCGAGCAGCCGTTGTAAGGCTAAGTCCGAACACCGTCGGCGTTTCGATTCTTTCGATTAACTTTACGGGACGGGGCACTACAGACACAAAATAAGAGTTACGTCCCGATGGGGATGATTATCCTGCGGAAGTGTTGCATGGTGATTTCATGCCCACCGTGGATGATCGAACTCTCATGATATCGGGGCATGGCTTATTGTTAAGTCAGACGACCTTGTGATCGATTACGTGAATTGGGATAAATGACTTAGGGAGTGTGAAATATGAATTATGGTTAGCAATGAATCGTGTCGTAGCGTGCTTGACTTGGAAGGATTGATAGGCGGATTACGTCGAACGTGTTCGAAGAGATAGACTAAGCGAAACGGTTTGATGAACGAACAATATTGATATGACGTGTGATTGGTTGAAACGTGAGTTATCGTAGGATGACTTTACTGAACGACTCGGACCCCGTACGACGAATATTGGGATGTGTGTAGGGAATCAATGCTCGATGTTTAGAAATCGGAGTAATGCGAGCTTGGGTAGAAAACCCCGTACTATCGATTTGGTTTGACCTTAGGATGGGGTCAGTGTTGATATTGTTGTTTGGGAACTATGATTCCAATACTGACGAATGGCTTTAGACTAAAGGCATAGCCTAGCGGTTAGGCAGACGTTCCGGTTTGAAGCGATAGGAATTATGGAAGCACCACTCATGAGGCTCGGTTGACATGCACGTATATCAGGGACGCCCGAATATGTGCACGATCCGACTCGAGTGGTGATGGCGGATTCTCTATCATGAGGCTTGGCTGAAATGCATGTATTTTGGGGACGCCTAGAATATGTGCACGATCTAACTAAGTGATACGTTGAATCAAGTGAGACTTGAGGAACGGAAAAGTGTCGAAGATTTTGAGATCGTGAGTTTTGAAGAAATATTGATGGTAATGCGATCATTGAATTGAGACGAGTTTGAATGTTGGTTGATCGGTTGGTGTGCCTTACGACTAAGTTAGCGATAAGCACGAATGTGGCTCGGATTTAGGGAACGCATAGAAGTAGTGTGTACGAGAAACGTAGGATGTTGAATCAAGTAATAAGTCGATAAGTGTACTCAGTAAGTTTCGAGGACGAAACTTTTTTTGAGTGGTGTATGATGTAGTGCCCCATCCCGCTCAATCAATTTAAGGAATCGAAACGCCAACGGCGTTCGGACTTGGCCTTGCAACGGTGACTCGAAGACATCGCTCAGGTGGGGTAGTTTTGGTGAACTTGCCTCATCTTAGCATTCACATAATAAATTACGTGTTTTCAACTTGCATAAGTAGGCTTAATAATAAAAGAGACGAATCCACATAGCTAAGAGAATTATCCCGATGGATCGAATCGAGTTTAGAACATGAAAAATGTCCTACGGTCATTTAGAATTATTGTACGGTGTGCGTTGAAAATGAAACTCGGTCCTTCGTCCCGTAGCTTGGGAGAAGGTAAAGTTGGTCTTCGTCACAAGCTAAGAGTTAGCCTAAGTCATAGGCGTCGCCCGCGTAAATGCTCGATAAAGCATGCACGTTTCCTCGAATGCAAGGCTCGGCGTAGCCTTGTTCGTCCCACGAGCTAAGTTGTATCGCACGGCTTATGCATAAGTCAAGTTACCCAAAGAATTTGGTCTTTCAAGTTGAGCGTATGCACGGTCCCACGGTTCTACGGCTGCATATAGCCATTCGTTCCCACGGTCTTAAGGCTCATCACATAGAGTATGACTTGGACGATAGTGTCGCACGGAATATATTGGATTATGAGGTACATTAAGAAGTATGAGGCGGTCCCTCGGCTGGGAGTCTCACGTTCCTATACACGTTAAGAATTATGAGGCGGTCCCTCGGTTGGGAGTCTCACGGTTCCTATGCACGTTGTTAAAGTATAAGACGGTCCCTCGGATGGGAGTCTTACGGTTCCGGTGCACTTTATGCAAAGTGTGGTTTAGAGCACGAGATGCTAAGTATAGTTCCAGCCGTACCGTAACATTAGGCCATGTATTTACGTGAGTCTAGATGTCTCGTAGGTGCGTGGTCATGGACAACTTATCGACAAGGGCATTTTTTTCTTCGAGCGGTACCCCGGGGCTACGGGACCGACTCGACCTAGGAAGAAAGACGGTATAGCCGAGCTGGGTAATAGGCAATGGTAGTTCGGGGACTTGCATCGGGGGTCGCTACCTGCGGTGCAAGGGTCCCGTTTGCCAGGCTATGTCCACGATGGCTTGTCATGCCAGTGATCTTTCATATAGATAATTGGCGTGCTAAGCGACGAATCCGCATGCATGGTATCGGTCGTAACAAAGGAAGTGTAAGCACGGTATGACTTGAGTTATGAAATGTGTGCTCGGTTGCACCAAAATATTATGTGGCCTAAGATTTGGCTATGCATAAGACACATGCTTCGGTATACGATGTGGTATCGTGTTACTCCCCGCTCCCGTAGGAGCGATCATTCTCGCTAAGGCGTGACGCCACACGAACATAGATTGCGCTCGTGCAAGGCTGGTTCCATAACGGCCGATTACAGCGGCTGCGACGGGGTCGTCGCATAGAAGTTCCAAACAGAAACATTGAACATGCAGCGGAATTTAAAATCAAAACACAAGTTATTCAAAAGAACTCTTTACTGATATTGAACAATCAGATTACAATAGGCGTAAGCCATGATTACAAGTCTCTCGTGCTCACTTTTCTTTCATTTTATAAGTCACTCTGGGACGTAACGACTCGGTCGTAAAATGAACTCGATTGGTGCTTTAATATTTCTGAGGAATTGCCTCCTCGCTAAGTCATGCCTATACTTGTATTATGACAATGCGACCGTGCATCGCATTTCGAGGTCGTGCCTCGCAGCTTAACCTGACTTAACCAAACTCACCTTACGGCCCTTTCCAGACTTAAACTCGAAACATCTAACCCAACTTGTGGAACCGGTGTTGAGAACTCAAGCACGACGTCGTATCTCATGTCGAAGCACGTGTCTTTACGTATAGCCAAATCTTAGGCTTCATAATACTTTGGGTGCAAACCGAGCACACATTTAATAACGCTAGTCACACCGTGCTCACACTTCCTTTATTACGACCGACACCGTGCATGCGGATTCGCCGCTTAGCACGCCAATTATCTATATAAAAGGCCACTAGCACGACAAGCCATCGTGGACATAGCTCGGGTAGGCGGCGGGTCCTTCGATGCAAGGTAGCTTGCCCCATAGAAAGCCCCCGACTACCCACGCAATACGTGCACTGCTATAACGTCTACCTCCTAGGACGACTGGGCCCGGTGCCCCGGCGTATAACCAGTCTAGGCAGAAATCTTTGTCGAAAAGTTGTCCAATGACCACGCACCTACGAGACATCTAGACTCACGTAAATGCATGGCCTAATTTGTTGGTACGACTGGAACTATACTTAGCAACTCGTGCTCTGAACCACACTTTGCATAACGTGCATCGAGACCGTGCGACTCCCAACCGAGGGACCGCCTCATACTTCTTAACGTACATAGGAACGTGAGACTCCCAACCGAGGGACTGCCTCATACTTCTTAACGTGGATAGGAATGCGAGACTCCCAACCGAGGGACCGCCTCGTACCTCTTAACGTGCATAGGAACGCAAGACTTCCAACCGTGGGACCGCCTCGTACTTCTTAACGTGTCTAGGAACGCGAGACTCCCAACCGAGGGACCACCTCGTACTTCTTAACGTGCATAGGAACATCTTATACTCCAATGTATTCCGTGCGATACTATCGTCCAAGTCACACTCCATGTTACGAGCCCTAAGACCATGGGAACGAATAGCTATATGCCGCCGTAGAACCGTGGGACCGTGCATATGCTCAACTTGAACAACCAAATTCTTTGGGTACCTAAACTCGTGCCATAAGCCGTGCGATACAACTTAGCTCGTGGGATGATCAAGGCTACGCCGAGCCTTGCATTCGAGGAAACGTGCATGCTTTATCGAGCATCTACGCGGGCGACGCCTATGACTTAGGCTAACTCATAGTTTGTGACAAATACCAACTTTTCCTTCTTCCAAGCCATGGGACGAAGGACCGAGTGCCATTTTTAAAGCACGCTGAGCCGACTTCTAAGCAGACCGTGGGACCTTTTTTCATGTTCTAACATATTTTGACCCGTCGGGAATATTTCCTTAGCTATGTGGATTCATCTCTTTTATTAGCATGCCTATTATGCAAGTTGAAAACGTGCAATTTATTAGGTGAAGGCTAAGATGAGGCAAGTTCACCGAAACTATCTCACCTGAGTGATGTCTTCGAGTCGCCGTTGCAAGGATAAGTCCGAATGCCGTCGGCGTTTCGAATCCTCCGATTGACTTCACGAGACGGGACACTACATATCGTACTTGATTTCTCAATACGAGTTCCACAAGTTGGGTTAGACATTGCGAGTTAAGTCGAGAAGGGCCGTAGGACAAGTTGGGTGAAGTTACATTGAGTTGCTGGGCACGACCTCAATTATGAGGCACGACTTCACTGTCATATCACAAGTATGGGTAAGTCAGTAGGTGGCGAGGCACTGCCTCAAGGAGGTAGCACGGTCACACGAAAATGGGATCTGTCGTGTAGTTGTGTCTCTGATTATGGCCATAAGACAAACACGACTTAATAGGTTAACGTTGTTGGCACGAGAAGGGTCTAGAGGCAAAGTATGAGTTAACGTTGTTGTTGCAAGTACGGGATAGTCCTCAGACACAAATATGCCAAGGCGTCTGTCATAAAACTGATCCTAAGACAAGACTAGAAAGACAATTGATAAGAAGAGACTATGTTGCACAAAAGTAAATCAAACGTATTGGTTTTTGTATGGGTGGGCGAGGAGCTCACTCCACCAGTACAGTTGAGTACTGACACCCACATAGTTTTCATGTGCAGGCACAGATAGAAGCTTGTGGTGCGGAGCTCGCTTAGATGCGTCGAGGCATGGATTTCCTTGGCGATTCGAAGCGTGTGGTCGCGTAGAGTCAAGAATTATATGGGACATAATGTATGGACGTCGCCTTCCGAAGCATCTGCTGGCTCGAGACATGTATTGAGTGATGAGAGAGAGCTGAGTGAACTTGTAAAATGTGAGAAGAGTTGTAAAACCCCACAAATTTAATTTGTTTTTTTATTTTTATTATTTTTATTAGTTGTTATTTTAACTAATAATTAATTAATGTTGATGATATATAGTAATATATGTATGTAAACATATATGTATATATATATGTGGCTATATTCAACTGTGGATGTGTGGTAATGTGTAACCTAATTAAAACTCTAGATAACTTAACCTTAAACCTTAGTTTAGCCCTAACCCTAATCTATTTTTAGTCTCTATTTAATTAAGAAATAAATTTACATGTTTTTTTTATATATATAATACTTGATTTACTTAACTAAACCTTAATCCATTCCCTACCCATTGATTTTCGGTTACCACAAAGTGTGGATCTCATGTAACCGAATGATAACCTCTCCTTCCCTTCCATTTTTTCGGCCACACCACAACTCCTTCCCCTCCATTTTTCCGGCTACCCGAGAACTCCCCTTCCCTCCTATCCCGGCCGGCGTGCATTCAGCGAGGAGATCACCTCGTCCTCAGCGTTCAGGCCATCTCCGGCGGCGCCATCACCACCGTAGCGTAGCCCCGACTCCCTGCAGTCGGCAGGTACGATCTCGAGCCTCCACGTGGCTTTGTCACGAGGATATCCCCCTACAAAACCTAGAGCATTAATTTCTATATTCTCTTTTCCTGCAAATAGTCATTGATTAATAATTTGTGTAAGGAAGAAATAATGATTTTAATTAGTATTATTAATGTTTAATGATTGTTAATTTAGCGTAGAATCAGAAATAAATTGTAGAGAAATTGTTGTGAATTATTATGATTTTATCCGTATTAATTCGTGAATGTGAAGTAATTATTTGGTGTGATTATGGCTGTGTGATTAATTAATTAAGGATAAATTGATAGTAATTTGTACCTAAATTTTTAGCTTATTGATTAGAGACATTAGTATAGATTCTATATTAATTGTATCAGATTTTTATACAAATTATTCGTATTTATTAAGTATTTAACTGATGTCAATAATGCAGTTTTTGTGTAAATTTCCACAGAATTATATATTCTGTTTTAATTTTTTTGAATTTAATCCATTAAGGAATCACTCGTTATGATCTATATATAATTTGTAGGTAATTATGTAATCTAATTACTGTTAAATTTTCAAGATTTAATAAATAGTTTAGATATTTTAATTATATTTTAAACTGTGAATTACTGATTCTAAATGACTGTTTATTTATGCTGTTTTGGATTTTTAATAATTAATTCATTAAGAATTAATTAATGAGTTTTATAAAAAACTTGTAGATAATAATTATACCTATTTACTGTAAAATTTTCAAAATAGAATAATTATGTTTGGTATTTATTTGGCAATAAACCAGAGTTAAATATATTTGATTATGTAATTAGTTCAATACTAGTTTTAATTTATAATAATTATAAATTATTATTGGTAATGCTCATAAATGTATAGTCACTGTTAGAAATGTTATTTTCTGTGATTTATGAATTTTTCCCAATTTATTAGTGAATTTTTAACATTTAATTCTAATTGCAATAGCTAAAATAGTAATTTCTATATATTAGTAGTTAAATGTTTTATTTACTTATAAATTAGGTAAATAATATTAAAAATATTATTTACAGTAGAATTTCATGGAAAAGTGTTTTTTTTTTACCAAATTTAGACTTGTCATTATTTATTAACTAGTATTTATAATTAATGGGAATTTGTGAATGCATGTGTTTCTTAATTGTTTAACTAATTAGTTATAAGTAATTTATTAATTATTAAATTATTAATTGTATTAATAATTTCAGAATATAAAAGTATAATAATAAGTGCTTCATACTTATTATTGTATGATATTATTCATATTTATTAGTAATGATTAGCTAGTAGTAATGGTTTGATATTAATTACCGATTAATCATCAATTAAATGTATAGTTTAATTTGGTTAATTAGTAATGAATTAGGGTTAATGTTATTGTAGGATTATTCATTTCTCGGAACTTGGACTCGATACCAGACTCGGATTCTCAGCTATTGGACACAGGCAAGTACACCTTGCTTGACTTTACTATGCAGTCTTACAGTTGACCAGTTATTACAGTTGTGTGCACTCGTCACCATTTATGACTACCCTGTCAATAGTTAGTATAACTTAACACATCTCAGACACGCATCACATATGAGTGAGTTGAGTGCAGAGATTTTTTGTTGATTGGCCATTAACATGTGATCTTGAGTTGTAGCAGTGGTTAGTTACATTATATGTATATTGCCGTCTTGCATATTATTTGTACCGTGTATACGGTCCAGGTATTCATTGGGTGGGGAGAGTCTACTAGTGGTGTATGAGAATTCTGTTTCCAATTTACGCTGGATGCTCGTAGCCCCTCGTTCTCAAACCGTAGAACGCTTGGTGGACGTTTCTTCTTCTTCTCCCCCTCTCATGTGCCACTAGAGATGTCTCAAAATGCATTTACACTTAGATGGTTAGAACACCTTTAATTGTGTACTACGTTTTTTCTGTCCTTGTTTGGTTAAGGAATTACTTAGTAGCAAATTTATTTAGTTACTTTTACTTTACTGCTCAGTATTATCTTGCATGTCATTTTCCTGTGTATTTGTTATGTCCCTCTGAGGACCTGGTATCTTTTCCAGAGCTTGACGAGGATTCCTACCCGACTGATTACGGAGTAGCTGGATTAGACGACGACCTTGAGGTGGAGCCACAGCCTTGATCCTTTGGAGGCTAGCTTTATCTTCTGATGTGGGTTCATTTTCTGTATTCAGTTATTTCCTACTTTCCATTTCATTTCATTCCAGATGTACTGTTCAGTGATTGGTCTTTCATTTGACATTTATTGTGACTCTGGGAACTCTCTTTACATTTATCTATTATTTGTTTCATGGATGAGACTAGATTCTACCTGCCTGTGTTGTTAATATTATTAGTTTTACCTCAGCGTACTACGACTGGTCATAGTCCATTAAATTGGGTAAACTATGTCTGATCGTACAGCTGGCATGCCACGTGTCTCCAATCCGATTATTTGGAACTGGGGCGTGACATGTTTTAGTGGTGGCCCATGCAGGTCATGAAATTTGTTTGGTTACGATATTGTACCAGACAAGCCTGCAAATTAGGTTTAGAATATAGGGTCTCATCCATACTTGATTATATCATTCTTGAATATCCTTGAACAAAATCTTTTGCATCTCGTTTGTTTCCGTCCTATTCTCAATTCCTTCTATCATATCTCTGCAGAATCATGAATTTGAGGAGTGGACGTACCGCTGCCGATGGAGACAACCAGTCATCTGGTACAGATGAACAGTCCGCAAGGGTAGTTCCAACTCACCTTTTGCTTCCAGGGCAGACGTCTCAGCCAGTTGGTGCACAACCGACTGGGGTACCACCTCCTCTCCCGTAGAACCCTCAGATACCATTTGGAGTGCCCCCGGCTGTGCCACAAGACAGTCAGGCACAGATGCTTCAGTTCATGCACATGATGATGCAAGAACAGAGGCAAGAAGCAGCTGAGCAGAGGCGGAAAGCTGCTGAGATGAGGCAGGGATTCCTGGCAGCTATGGAGAGGATGACAGCACCAGCACCTGCACCAGCTCCGACACAAGCTCCCGCGAGACCAGCGCGGGTAGGTTCAGTGAAGGACTACGTGCAGATGGATCCCAAACCTTATAAGGGAAATGAGAGTCCGGAGGAGACCACTAATTGGATCGCCAGCACCAAGAAGAAATTGCAGGCATCTCAGTTGCCAGAAGATTTATGGATGACTGGCGTAAGAACTCAGTTGGAGGGAAATGCCCATCACTGGTGGGATTCTATGGAGCGTCAGTTGGGTACCCGTCAGTCGTGGGAACAGTTTCTGGAGTTCTTTGATAAGAAGTACTTTTCTACTACTGTGAAGAATGCTTTATACAACCAGTTCCTGCACCTGGAGCAGGGAAACAAGACAGTGGATGAGTACGACTCGGAGTTTAGTCGTCTCAGCAAATATGGGGAGGTGTTGATCCCCAACGATCTGGAGAAAGCTAAGAGGTTCTACAACGGACTGAGACAGGAGTTACAACAATTTACCAGCACTCAGTCCTGAGTCTCTTATTCTGAGGTGCTGACGGAGGCCAGAATCCAAGAGTCAATTGTCAAGAGAAGGCAGCACCAGCAGAGGAGCCAGCAAGTACAGCAGAAGACGCAGCAAGGAGGTCCTATTCGGCGACCTATGGGACATCAGCAGCATCAGAGGACTGGACCCTATCAGTCGAAGGAGCTTCCAACTTGTCATTACTGTGGCAAGAAGGGACACTTGGAGAGAGAGTGCAGAAGGAGACTGGGTACTTGTTTAGCCTGTGGATCGGGCCAGCATCAGGCTCGAGATTGCCCGGTTCGGGGAGCTATTGTGCCAGCAGGAGGTCAGAAGCCACCAGCATCAGGAGGTCAGCAGAGAGGACCTATACTCCCTTCCCAGTCAGCACAGTTTGAGAAGGCCAAGCAGCAGGCAGGAAACAAGAAGCAGGGTCAGATCTTTGCTCTCACTCAGGGAGAGGAAGAAGCAGTAGGAGAGGCTATCACAGGTACTATCTTAGTAGGTTCATTGCCTGCTACAGTATTATTTGATTCTGGTGCTACCCTGTCTTTCATATCATCTAGATTTGTAGCTGTGCATAGGATAGCTACTTCTACTATGCCTAAGAGTTGGAATATTATTACTGGTGGGGGTTTAGTACCTGTAAATAGTTCATGTAGAGCCTGTTCGGTAGTTATTTGTGGCAGGGAGATGAGAGCTCGACTTTTGGTATTTCCTATGCCAACTTATGATGTAGTGCTGGGTATGGATTGGCTTAGTCAATATCATGCGATATTGGACTGCCACAAAGGTTGTGCTATATTTAGACCGCCAGGCCAGCCGGAGTTTGAATTTCAGAGAGGAAGCATTGAGAAGGGAGTCTCTCAGTATCATGGAGCTTGCATGGCGATGGAGGTGGCCCCGCCACCGATCATTGATGAGTTTTCTGATGTCTTTCCTGATGATCTGCCGGGACTACCACCCGACAAAGAGGTTGAGTTCACCATTGAGCTCATACCAGGAGCGGCACCAATCTCTTCAAATGTCTATCGATTGGCGAAGAAGGAGCTGGATGAAATAAAGGTACAGTTGCAGGAGTTACAAGACAAAGGATTTATCAGACCAAGTGCGTCACCATGGGGAGCCCCGGTCTTGTTTGTGCCAAAGAAAGATGGAACAGTTCGCAAGTGCATTGATTATAGGGCTCTTAATGCTGTGACAATCAAGAACAAGTATCCCCTGCCCAGAATTGATGATCTATTTGACCAGCTGACAGGAGCCCAGGTATTCTCGAAGATTGATCTGAGAACGGGATACCATCAAGTGAAGGTTCGGAAAGAAGACATCCAGAAGACGGCATTCAGGACTCGGTATGGTCATTACGAGTTCTTACTAATGCCCTTTGGTTTGACTAATGCACCTGCTGTGTTCATGAATTTAATAAACAGAGTATTCCATGAATATCTTGACAAATTTGTCGTAGTATTTATCGACGACATTTTGGTGTATTCAAAGAACCATGAAGAGCATGAGGATCACTTGAGGAAGGTGCTGGAGGTCTTGAGGCATCAGAAGTTATATGCGAAGCTGAGTAAGTGTGAATTTTTGCTAGATCATGTTTCATTTCTTGGACATGTTATCTCAGGGAAAGGCATAGAAGTGGATCCGACGAAGATATCAGCGGTGGAGTCGTGGCCAACTCCAACCGATGTTTCAGAGATACGAAGTTTTCTGGGGCTTGTCGGATATTACCGGAGGTTCGTAGAGAATTTTGCAAGGATTGCGGAGCCCATGACCAAGTTGACCCGCAAGGATCAGAAGTTCGAATGGACGGAAGAATGTCAAGCTGCCTTTGATGAATTGAAGAGGCGCCTTACTACTGCACCAGTTTTGACCATACCATCGGGACCAGGAGGTTTTGTCATCTATAGCGATGCATCTGGGAAGGGATTAGGATGCGTCTTGATGCAGCATGGGAAGGTAGTGGCATATGGTTCGCGGCAGTTGAGGACCCATGAGAAGAATTATCCCACGTACGACTTAGAGCTTGCGGCGGTGATATTTGCCCTGAAGCTTTGGAGACATTATCTGTATGGAGAAACGGTGGAGGTATATACCGATCATAAGAGCCTCAAGTATGTCTTTACTCAGAAAGATTTAAATTTGAGGCAGAGGCGATGGCTTGAGTTGATGGCAGATTTTGATATAGAGTTACAGTACCATCCAGGGAAGGCTAATTCAGTAGCAGATGCATTGAGCCGGAAACCTATGGCGCACTTCTTGACATCACAAAAGGAGTTGCTATATGACTTGGAAAAGATGGGCATTGAGGTTGTTAGGCCTGGAGGAGTTGCGCAGATGATGAATATTCAGGTTCAGTCTTCATTAGTAGAGAGGATCAAGACGACTTTACCCACAGATGCCAGATATCAGAGGCTTCGACAGAGGACAGAGCAGGGACTGCAGACTGGATTGAGGATTCACGAAGACGGGACCTTGAGGTGTGGAGATCGCCTCTATGTTCCTAATGGTGAGATCAGGCAGGAGCTGATGGCAGAGGCTCATATCTCGATTTATTCTATTCATCCAGGAGGTACGAAGATGTATAGGGACCTGAGACAGTACTACTGGTGGCATGGAATGAAACGTGAGATAGCACGTTTCGTGGCGAAGTGTTTGGTGTGTCAGCAAGTCAAAGCTGAACATCAGAGATCCGCAGGATTGTTGCAACCGCTTCCGATACCTGAGTGGAAGTGGGAGCACATCACTATGGATTTCATTACGAGATTTCCGAGGAGCCCAGCTGGACGAGATGCAGTTTGGGTGATTGTGGACAGATTATCGAAGTCTGGCCATTTCATACCATTTCGAGTGGGGCAATCTACAGAGGTATTGGCAGATTTGTATATGAAGGAGATAGTGCGATTACACGGAGTACCAGTCAGTATAGTCTCTGATCGAGATACGAGATTCACATCGCACTTCTGGAAGAGCATGCAGGAAAGTCTGGGCACAAGACTGAAGTTCAGCACAGCTTATCACCCTCAGACGGACGGGCAGTCAGAGCGTACCATTCAGACGTTGGAGGACATGTTAAGAGCTTGCATGTTGGACTTTGGTGGATCCTGGGAGGATCACTTGCATCTGGTGGAGTTTTCTTACAACAATAGCTACCAGGCAAGTATCCAGATGGCCCCTTTTGAAGCATTGTACGGAAGGAAGTGTCGATCGCCAGCATGTTGGGGTGATGTAGGCGAGAGACAGATATTGGGACCAGAGTTAGTGACTCGTACAGTAGATACAGTTAAGAAGATTCAGGGACATCTTCGAGCAGCACAGGACCGGCAGAAGCAGTGGGCAGACACTCATAGGCGACCTCTTGAGTTCAAGGAAGGAGATCATGTGTTATTGAGAATCTCCCCGACTAGAGGTACAATCAGATTTGGAGTCAGAGGAAAGCTCAGCCCAAGGTACATCGGACCATTCGATGTGTTGGAGAAAGTTGGCGAGGTTGCATACAGATTGGCACTTCCGCAGTCATTGGAAGGCGTCCATGACGTATTTCATGTCTCCCAGTTGAGGAAGTATGTGGCAGACCCTAACCACGTACTAGATCATTCAGAGATCACCGTGGGACCGACCTTGTCCTACGAGGAGCAGCCTGTGGAGATCCTAGACCGCAGAGAGAAGGTGTTGAAGGGGAAGACCATTCGACTAGTCCGAGTTGCGTGAAAACACCATTCTCCGGGCGAATCGACTTGGGAGCGGGAGGATTCTATTCTGGAGCGTTTTCCATACCTTCGTGAGGCGTCTGGTATGATATAATTCTGCAAGTAATCATTCTCTAGAATATGCTTATTTTAGTCTGTAAAAATTTCTTAGGTTTAGAATTGTGATTTTGTGTGCCAATGTTGTGTGTTAGATCAATTCCCTAGCATTCTATAATTCCAAATTGTTTTAATTTCGAGGACGAAATTTTAATAAGTTGGGTAGAATGTAAAACCCCACAAATTTAATTTGTTTTTTTATTTTTATTATTTTTATTAGTTGTTATTTTAACTAATAATTAATTAATGTTGATGATATATAGTAATATATGTATGTAAATATATATATATATATATATATATATATATATATATATATATATATATATATATATATATATATATATATATATATATATATATATATATATATATGTGGCTATATTCAACTGTGGATGTGTGGTAATGTGTAACCTAATTAAAACTCTAGATAACTTAACCTTAAACCTTAGTTTAGCCCTAACCCTAATCTATTTTTAGTCTCTATTTAATTAAGAAATAAATTTACATGTTTTTTTATATATATAATACTTGATTTACTTAACCAAACCTTAACCCATTCCCTACCCATTGATTTTCGGTTACCACAAAGTGTGGATCTCATGTAACCGAATGATAACCTCTCCTTCCCTTCCATTTTTTCGGCCACACCACAACTCCTTCCCCTCCATTTTTTCGGCTACCCGAGAACTCCCCTTCCCTCCTATCCCGGCCGGCGTGCATTCAGCGAGGAGATCACCTCGTCCTCGGCGTTCAGGCCATCTCCGGCGGCGCCATCACCACCGTAGCGTAGCCCCGACTCCCTGCAGTCGGCAGGTACGATCTCGAGCCTCCACGTGGCTTTGTCACGAGGATATCCCCCTACAAAACCTAGAGCATTAATTTCTATTTTCTCTTTTCCTGCAAATAGTCATTGATTAATAATTTGTGTAAGGAAGAAATAATGATTTTAATTAGTATTATTAATGTTTAATGATTGTTAATTTAGCGTAGAATCAGAAATAAATTGTAGAGAAATTGTTGTGAATTATTATGATTTTATCCGTATTAATTCGTGAATGTGAAGTAATTATTTGGTGTGATTATGGCTGTGTGATTAATTAATTAAGGATAAATTGATAGTAATTTGTACCTAAATTTTTAGCTTATTGATTAGAGACATTAGTATAGATTCTATATTAATTGTATCAGATTTTTATACAAATTATTCGTATTTATTAAGTATTTAACTGATGTCAATAATGCAGTTTTTGTGTAAATTTCCACAGAATTATATATTCTGTTTTGATTTTTTTGAATTTAATCCATTAAGGAATCACTCGTTATGATCTATATATAATTTGTAGGTAATTATGTAATCTAATTACTGTTAAATTTTCAAGATTTAATAAATAGTTTAGATATTTTAATTATATTTTAAACTGTGAATTACTGATTCTAAATGACTGTTTATTTACGCTGTTTTGGATTTTTAATAATTAATTCATTAAGAATTAATTAATGAGTTTTATACAAAACTTGTAGATAATAATTATACCTATTTACTATAAAATTTTCAAAATAGAATAATTATGTTTGGTATTTATTTGGCATTAAACCAGAGTTAAATATATTTGATTATGTAATTAGTTCAATACTAGTTTTAATTTATAATAATTATAAATTATTATTGGTAATGCTCATAAATGTATAATCACTGTTAGAAATGTTATTTTCTGTGATTTATGAATTTTTCCCAATTTATTAGTGAATTTTTAACATTTAATTCTAATTGCAATAGCTAAAATAGTAATTTCTATATATTAGTAGTTAAATGTTTTATTTACTTATAAATTAGGTAAATAATATTAAAAATATTTTTTACAGTAGAATTTCATGGAAAAGTGTTTTTTTTACCAAATTTAGACTTGTCATTATTTATTAACTAGTATTTATAATTAATGGGAATTTGTGAATGCATGTGTTTCTTAATTGTTTAACTAATTAGTTATAAGTAATTTATTAATTATTAAATTATTAATTGTATTAATAATTTCAGAATATAAAAGTATAATAATAAGTGCTTCATACTTATTATTGTATGATATTATTCATATTTATTAGTAATGATTAGCTAGTAGTAATGGTTTGATATTAATTACCGATTAATCATCAATTAAATGTATAGTTTAATTTGGTTAATTAGTAATGAATTAGGGTTAATGTTATTGTAGGATTATTCATTTCTCGGAACTTGGACTCGATACCAGACTCGGATTCTCAGCTATTGGACACATGCAAGTACACCTTGCTTGACTTTACTATGCAGTCTTACAGTTGACCAGTTATTACAGTTGTGTGCACTCGTCACCATTTATGACTACCCTGTCAATAGTTAGTATAACTTGACACATCTCAGACACGCATCACATATGAGTGAGTTGAGTGCAGAGATTTTGTGTTGATTGGCCATTAACCTGTGATCTTGAGTTGTAGCAGTGGTTAGTTACATTATATGTATATTGCCGTCTTGCATATTATTTGTACCGTGTATACGGTCCAGGTATTCATTGGGTGGGGAGAGTCTACTAGTGGTGTATGAGAATTCTGTTTCCAATGTACGCTGGATGCTCGTAGCCCCTCGTTCTCAAATCGTAGAGCGCTTGGTGGACGTTTCTTCTTCTTCTCCCCCTCTCATGTGCCACTAGAGATGTCTCAAAATGCATTTACACTTAGATGGTTAGAACACCTTTAATTGTGTACTACGTTTTTCCTGTGCTTGTTTGGTTAAGGAATTACTTAGTAGCAAATTTATTTAGTTACTTTTACTTTACTGCTCAGTATTATCTTGCATGTCATTTTCCTGTGTATTTGTTATGTCCCTCTGAGGACCTGGTATCTTTTCCAGAGCTTGACGAGGATTCCTACCCGACTGATTACGGAGTAGCTGGATTAGACGACGACCTTGAGGTGGAGCCACAGCCTTGATCCTTTGGAGGCTAGCTTTATCTTCTGATGTGGGTTCATTTCCTGTATTCAGTTATTTCCTACTTTCCATTTCATTTCATTCCAGATGTACTGTTCAGTGATTGGTCTTTCATTTGACATTTATTGTGACTCTGGGAACTCTCTTTACATTTATCTATTATTTGTTTCATGGATGAGACTAGATTCTACCTGCCTGTGTTGTTAATATTATTAGTTTTACCTCAGCGTACTACGACTGGTCATAGTCCATTAAATTGGGTAAACTATGTCTGATCGTACAGCTGGCATGTCACGTGTCTCCAATCCGATTATTTGGAACTGGGGCGTGACAAGAGTGAGCTCGAGTGATTGTAATCTTGGTCTTGCGCCCCATTGTAATCTTTGTTCCAATATCAATAAAGAGTATTTGGCAATAACTTGTGTTTTGTTCTAAATTTTTGCTGCATGTTTCAATGTCTCTGCTTGGGACTTCTGTGCGACAACTCCGTCGCAGCCGCTGTAATCGGCCGTTATGGAACCCGTCTTGCACGAGCACAATCTAGGCTCGTGCGGCATCACGCCTTAGCGAGGACGATCGCTCCTACGGGAGCGAGGCGTGACAACCGCACTTCCACTTCACAAAAGATGCTCTCTTTCTTCTGGTCCAATGCATTGGCTTTTCGATTGTGACTGATCGTGCTACTGCGGTAGTATCCATGCCTAGTTGCGCTCGGGTGCTCGTGGACATCGACATTTGCTGTCCTGCCCCACCTCAGTTCAGGACCAACTTGCCCGACGACAACATCATCTGGCAAGACATCATATATGAAGATCCCCTCTTTATTGCAGTGGTTGCTTTCACCATGGCCACAAGGTTCGGGACTGTCCATGGGTCATGCTCGTGGATGTTCAGTGGCAAGCTGCCCCCTCGGTGGTGGCTGGACCCTCTTCCTTTGCTTTGGACACTCCGGGGAGCGGCACCCGGGTCGATTATACCCTAGATCGTCCACCCCCTTCTGGATCCAACTCTGCCTCCCGCACATGGCGATCCTCTAGGCCACTGTATCCTGCTCGCGTCTTTGTCTGGTATTGCATCTTTCTCTTCTCCGTTTGGTCACTTTACAGCGAGTGGGTCCCCTGGCGGTGCAACCTCGGTGAGTGTTGTTATCCCTGTCCCGCCCCCATCTAGTAGAGTGCTGGTAGATACGGGGACGATTAGTCGTCCGCGGTGCAGAGATTTAGCGATACCATATGTGAGGGCGGTCAGGGCTAGTGTGGAACCCTTGTTAGAAGGCTCAGGATTGGGTGCTCAGGATGTTTCTCCTCTGGTGGATGCTTCACAGTGTCGAGTGATGCTTGATAGGCCGCTCGGCGCCGTAGGGGAAAGGGATAAGGGAACTATAGGGGTCACGACCCCGCATAGCCCTCCCTCGGGTTCTAGTTGCCGCCTCAGTTGGGCGGATGAGATGGATGTAGCTGTAGATTTATGTGCAAGGTCTTCCAAGGATGATTCGGTGTCTTCCAAGTCAAGGGATGGTGCAAAGGGTAGTGCTACTCTGCACGTCAGCAGTTTCAGGCTTGGAGGGAATGGATCCCTCAGCTAGAGCTATCATCAGTATCATCGATTCTAGAGTGGAACACCTAACCTCTTCATCCCGAGCTATGATCCGATCCCACTTGACCAGGCGTCTCCCCTTCAAGCAAGAAGAACAACATGCAGTTGTCCGAGAAGCAGAAAATGGATATCGCAAAGTCCATGAAGACTAAAAACTCTAACAGAGTTATTTCTCAGCTACTCACGACTCTTCGGACTCCCTCTTTTCGATCTAAATCAGTCAAACTCAAGTCCTAGGATATAGGTCTTTTTGCTTATTTTATTTCACTGTTGACGGTCGTATTAGTACGCCTTTCTGATGGTCTTTAGTTTCTTATAACACATCTGTTTTCATTAAATAAAATTGCTTTTGCTATAATATACATATATATATATATATATATATATATATATATATATATATATATATAAGGAAAGCTGTTGTATATATAATGAAAATGAATCTGGTTACAAAACCGTCGGGTCCAATAAGACACAAAATGACCCTACGCGCCACTACAAGAAAATAGGAATTTACCGACATTTTTTCTCTCGACATTTATGGGAACGTCGTCTTAGACATGATACACCAACATTTTATAGTAAACGTTGAAAAATATCAATGTTTTCTTACAAAGGTTAAGAATTCCTGACGTTTATTTCCTGGCATTTATGGATTAGTCGGCATAGAGATGATATGCCAACGATTTCCAATAAATGTCAAGAAATTAGCTAACGTTTGGATATAAATATCGAAAATATCCGACTGGTTTGTATAAATGTCGGTTAATTTTGACTTAAAAAAGAAAAGTAGACCGTATTTATTTTAAGCTAAAATAAATAAAACCGTCGGTTTATTGATTCAGAAGGAAATCGTCAGTATTTATGTTTTTTCGTCCAAAAACTCTTCTAAAATTTAAAGCTACTATATATTGTTCATTTCGTTTAATTTCTTTATGCCCTACCAAATCCTCTCGTCAAAATCGTTTACTTTCCTCTCAATATGCACCTCTGGCAGATACCTTTTGCCCCGAGCACCCCACTTCTCCAGCGGAGACCCTTTATCCTCCTCGAACCCCTCTTTATTACCATACCCCCTATTTCTTTCTCTCGTCTTCTCCAACCCAGCCCCTTCCTCTTCTTTCCATCAAAATCTACCAAATTTCCTCAAATATATACTCAAATCAGTCTCCAATGCCGTCAGAAATCGGGGTGGTGGAGGAAGCAATCACCTCCACCGTCGTGGTTATGACCCCTCTCTACTACGTAAACCCTAACTTCCTATCTCTGCCTCCTCCGTCGATGCTCCTTCTCTCCTTCTTCTATCCATTGCTGCCAAGGAAGGAGCGGAGAAAGCAAGGAGAGAGCAGCAAAGGAGGAGCCTTTCATGGTGATGACCCCTCTCTACTACATGAACGCCCCTCCCCACACGGGGAGCGCCTATACCACCATCGCCGTCGTCGCCATTACTCGCTTCCAAGTCAGTTTATTTCAGTTTCGGACTTAAGAAGTTTCAATTTTCGATCAGCACGATAATGCTCGAGTGTAGTTTCGGCCAAAGTTGATTACTTTTTCTATAGTTTATTATGATTATAGTTTTTGTTAATTTGCAAAGGTTAGGTTTTGCTCAGTGCCCATGTTTGTAATTAGGGATGGGAGTTGTAGTTCTTTTTTACTCTGTTCGATCGATGCAAGCACATCTCAAGCGTGTTTTGGAAAATTAACTGCAACATAGGTGTGATTTGGAGGAATAGTTAGTAATTTGTGATTAATTTGTTACCTGTCTATATTATGTTGTTGTATATTTTATGGTGCGACATAGGTGGACTATAATGCTTGATTTTAGGTTTGGATTTTGCTCTCTTTCTGATGGAATTTTAGTAATTCATGTTTGTTTGTCTTGAGACTTTTGGTGTCTTATTGATTTTTTGCCTCCTGTTTTCTAGTATAATACAACAACAACAACAACTATTATGTAAGATTCATTTTCATAAAGATTCAACCTATGTTGCAGGGACACATATACGACATGAAATCGTAATGACACGGACACACCTATTTTGGTGTGTCATAATGTATTTTGTAATGTCTGATACATGCCTTTGGACTTGGAGTGTCCAATACATTTCCAACGATCACATTTTTGGAGTGTTCATTCTTCCTAGGATCCAACAAACGGTTTACTGGTTGTCAGCTACCTACCGCAACCTTCCTCCTCTATTCCTGCTTGGAAGGCAATGGAAATATAAGACATTAAGCACAACACCATGGAAATTCTTTTTATAATTTTATTAGTGTGTTGTTTATTGGATGGATTTGGATTCTACTATTACTTTTACTAGAGATATATGTAATGCTTTTAATCGTTTACTTCCATGCTGAGGACTTCATATTGACATTAGACTTCAATTTTAATCACATCTTTTGGATTTCCGAATCTTTTTAATATATTGAAGTAATGCCCTAGTTTAGTTTCAGAAGAAGGTTATTCTTTTTCTTGTGGAATTGGGTTAATACTTAGTCGCGTGCTTCTTTAGTTTGTTTTGATTTTTTTTTGATGGAATGTGTATGAATTGAATTTTTATCTTCGTTTGTTGGTGAATTTAGGCATCATGGTTTGGAGGATTTGTTTTGTCGTTTCATATTTTAAAACTTTTTTATTAAAGAAACAATTATCTAGATATTATTTTGCTTGTGATTGTGTCCTATAATTAACTACAGATTTTGACTGCGATATTTTATAATGATAGCATTAGCATGTCTTGCATTGGGAGCATAGTGTGTGTGTGTGTGTGTGTTTGTGTATATATATATATATATATATATATATATATATATATATATATATATATATATCGTCTGCAATGTATAATCTTTTTTTTTTGCTTTCCTTCTTATATTTCTTGCAACATAGACTACTTGGGAAGAAGGTTATATTAGTCACAGGCACTGATGAGCATGGGTAGAAAATTGATGCTGCTGCAGAGGCAAACAGTACTAGCCCTAGTGAACAATGTGACACTGTCTCACATGCTTATCAGATGCTCTGGAAAGATGTATGTTTTCTTTAGTATACATGAATTGAGTGGGTTCCTTTTTCTAAGCTTTTGTTGTCTATTATTGTACAAGTAAAAGCATTACTTTTGGTTTAATGGCTATTTCAGTTGGACATCGGCATATGACAAGTTCATCCGCACTACTAATCCAAGTCATGAACTGGTCGTGAAGGACTTCTACTCAAGAGTGCTCAACAATGGTGATATTTATCGGGCTGACTCAATCCTGCCATTTAAAAAGGCATGTACAGCTTATTATTAGAATATATTAGAATTGTCACTTTCTTTATCTCTATTGTAAATTTCTTAAGTATATAAGTATAAAAGCTCTGAATTATCACTCTCTTTATCACTGAACTAGTTTGTTTGTGCCTTTGTTTAGTATCCGCAAAGTTCATCTTTTTTTTGAAGAACAGTTTGGCAACTCTAGAGGGGGGTGAATAGAGTTTATATAAAAAAATAGCCAATTAAAAAATAACTCTTTCACCAACAATCAATAATCAGAGTAAAGTGCGGAAAATAAATAAAGAGCAAAAGAGCATACGCAAACACAGCGATTTTAACCTGGTTTCCCTCGTGGAGGACTAGTCCAGGCCTGAGAACTCTAGCTCAGGATTAAATCCACTATTTGTGAAATAGTAGTTTACAACCCGTGCCTTTTCTTCAGAAGAGCACGTCAACTTCTTAACAGAGGATCGCAGTGGCGATTTGCTTGGAATTGTCCAAGCGACTTCTTCGACTCTTGCACAAGAATCCTAACTGAGAGATGCTGAGCACTCGAGACTTAGGAGGCTTGTGGCTAGTAGATGGGAAGGGTATGGCTTATTGAGCTTATAAGAGAGAAGAGAAGAGAAGATTGGATGGATTGAAATGAGAGAATTCATGCCCTATTTATAGTGTTTTTATAGGCAGAATTCGGCCAGAATTCGGGTAGGAAAATTCAAAAATTTGGCCGTTGGACAACTAGCAACCAGCTATCCCTAAAATTAGGGTTCCTGATTTCTAGGGGACAGAGTTCGGCCCGAACTCTGTGTGGAGGCAGAGTTCGGCCCGAACTCTGTCTCCAGAGCACAGAGTGGTTCTAAGGGGACCAGTGGGCAGTTTTTGGTTCAGTGGAGCTTGGGATTTTAGGTAGGTTATAGACTAAGTTCCAAGAGCTCAGCAAGACTCAGAGTACACAAATCTAGACTCAATGAAATTATAAAATACAGACTCCAGAACACACTGAGAGCCGGAGACTGAGCTGTCATCTGTCTTGAACTGAATGCAGTCATCGTGTGTCGTATTGAATTAATACAAATATTATTTGGTCAATGTAGTCAATATTTGGTTGACTGTGACTTTGTGTCAACAATCTCCCCCATATTGATAATTGACAAAATAATATATGTATATTTCAATATTCATACCTGGATACAGTTGATTGTAACATAGCTCCATAGCTCCCCCATAAACGATGCCTGAGCTAAGAGAAAATAGCTCCCCCGTAAACCATGAACGGTGTTGAGCTAGAAGATATAGCTCTCCCCCGTACAAAATGCATAGTACCTGTGATCTGATAGATAATATTTTCCAGAGCAAGAAGTACAGATATACACAGATATACGAATGCATAGAACCAGTGGCCTGATAGATAATATCTCCCAAAAGCAAAACAAGCACAAAAATATAAACAAGCACAAAAATATACATTATTTCTCCCCCTTTTGGCAGTTAGCAATATAAAGAAGCAATGAATATTAATGCAACCACACCAAGCAGAGAAGAAACAGTAAAATACTAAGCAAAATAAGTCACTGACATAGAATGATAATAAAGACAGATAATGTCATCCACCAAACCAAGTGGCCAACTCATAAACAGAGTACATAAAACCAGCTACATAAATCCATAAGAAACTAAATAACTGAAATCAAAAGTAACTAAGATCATCATCAGTAGCAGCAGCAGCAGATAGTAGCCAATCTCCATCACGGAGCACGAGATGGTCCAGGAGAGTTGGAACGTCTGGGATCCACAAGAGCAGCACTTGGATCCAGGTAACGCAGGACCCATGGATCATCAATGCGATATCCCTCACGATCGGGATCCCGCTGCATGGGAGTGGGCAAAGAAGGATGATGGGACATGGAGTACCGAATATCATGCAACGAGTTGCAGAGTGCACTCATCTGCAGGGTAGTGCGGTAGTCCATCTGAGCCCACCGATCAGCCTCTAAGTAAAAACGATCCTGGAGCATGGTCTGGATGGAGTCAAGAGTGGCAGGTGGAGGAGGTGCATCCTGACCAAGAGGAGGGGCGTCAGGCTCCTCATCATCAGAATGCTCAGAAACATCAGGAGAGGCGACAACTGTGTGAGTATGTCGTGCCTTGGACAGAAAGACAGGAGCAGGCAAGAACGGACAGATATCAAGTGGTATATTAAATGCACGAAAGATCATAGGAAGGAACAGAGGATAAACCAGAGGTCGTGGTTTCTTCCTACAGTGAATCATCCAGTCCATCATTGTACGTGGAAGATTGAAAGAAATTCCAAAGTGAAGATGATAAAGAGCGGATATTTCAAGATAGGTGATGTCATCATGGGAACCTGTTTTGGGTAGAATGGTGTTAGAAATAATCCAATGAAGGTCAGAAAAATATGGGTTGAGATATGTAGCCGTGAGCTTGCGAGGACGTGTATATGGAGAACACAAATCGTCCTTGAAGCTCTCAAGGGAAATTCTGTCGGGAAAACGGAACGAGCGAGCGTCAACTAGCTTTTCCCAAGAATTGGGCTCTTGAAGATCAAGATATTCGGCTAAGTCAAAGTCATCAAAAGAAATATTGATACCTGCAACCCGGGAATAAATATGGAGATCATCAAAGGTCATGTTGCAGTAGAACATTTGGACAGCATGACGATAGATGGCAGAAGTGGAAGTGACAAGCTCATCAAAGTAGAGGTCATGAAATAAAGAATCATATTGAGAAAAGATAGAAAAATTAATAGGATGTCCTGCGAATACCTGACGATTCCGATAGTCACTAAACCAGTTGTTTGAGGCTTCTAGTGAAACAAACAATCGGTTGTCATAGGTAGAATGATTTCGAGGACGAGGTGGGTTGAACAACGGATGAGGTGGTTGAAGTTGTTCAATAATTTGTTCATTCGTCGGAGGAGTATCCGAAGATGAAACACTCTCAGTTCGAATTCTCATTCCACGATTGAACAAGCGAGGAGCCATAAAAACAATTGATAGAGTGAAGTATAGAAGACAAGAATGATACCTCAAAGTAATACCAAACAGTAGAAGAGAATGATGAGAAACCCTTTTCCCTTGATTTTGAGGAGCAATGGAGCACTCTAGATCAAAAACTAGGGTTAGGGTTTGAAGGAAGGAGTTTGGAAGAGGTGGAGAAGAAGGAAATATGGGAGGAAAGAGAAGGAATCCCGACATAAAGTAGGGCTTTGTCTTTGGTCGGGTAGAATAGTGACCATTGGATTAGAATAGATCCAACGGCAGAGCCAGATCCCGATTCTGGAACCTAGGGACCGAACTCGGCCCGAACTCTGTTAGGGACAGAGTTCGGCCCGAGTTCTGGATCAGTGGTCCAGAACAAAAGTCAGGCTGAAAAATGATTAAGTGTTGAACAAAAAGAGATACAATTTTGATAAACCCAACAAAGTACATAGAGAGATTCACAAAGGTCAGAATGAACTTTAGGAAGACCAATTTGGCAATAATAAATCGTAACAAACTATATAATAAATAAGGAAATATATTGTAATTCAGTATTTCAAATTTGCCATGGGTTAGCTGCAGGGGCCGGATCCCAGCTAGCGGTAGTCCTGAGGACTAGTGCACCGTGTCGCTTAGGCTTTTACGCCTTTTTGTCAGAAGGACCCTTTCGGCTTGTACCCATAATAAATTTGTCATAAAAGAATCAAAATATACTCGATATTTACGCAAGTAGGTCTCAACTTATAACTGCTTCATCCAAAATTCCGAGTTCACGACAGAGAAAATTGAAGCGCTCTTCGGATAATGGCTTAGTAAAGAAATCTGCTAGCTGATGATCAGTGTCAATAAATTCTAAGTTAATCGTGCCATTTTGCTGATGATCACGCAAAAAGTGGTGTCTGATCTCAATGTGTTTAGTGCGTGAGTGGCAGACAGGGTTCTTAGTCAAATTGATGGCACTAGTATTGTCACAGAATATAGGAATATGCATGAAAGATAACTTATAGTCTTCAAGGGTTTGCTTCATCCACAGAATTTATGCACAACAACGCCCAGCTGCTATGTATTCAGCTTCTGTTGTGGATAGTGCGACAGAGTTCTGCTTCTTGCTAAACCATGAGACTAAAGCCTTTCCTAACAAATGACACGTGCCGCTCGTACTTTTACGGTCGACCTTGCATCCAGCAAAGTCAGCATCAGAGTAACCGATGAGGTCAAATGATGTTGACTTGGGATACCATAGGCCCACTGTAACCGTACCCTTAAGGTATCGAAAGATACGCTTAACCGCGGTCATGTGAGATTCCTTAGAATTTGCTTGATATCTAGCACATAGGCAAACACTAAACATGATATCGGGGTGACTAGCAGTTAAATAAAGTAAGCTGCCTATCATACCTCGATACTTACGTTGATCAACGGGTTTGCCGCTCTCATCTGGTTCGAGTTTGGTTGAAGTAGCCATTGGCGTGCTAATTGGTTTGGCGTTGTCAAGGTCGAACTTCTTCAGCATGTCCTTGGTATACTTCGATTGACAGATGAAAGTTCCATTTGCCAGTTGCTTTACTTGCAGGCCAAGAAAGTAGTTGAGCTCTCCCATCATGCTCATCTCAAATTCTGTCTGCATACACTTGGCAAATTCTTGACAAAGAGTTTCATCAGTAGACCCAAAAATAATATCATCAACATAAATTTGAATTAACAGAATAGTGTCTTTAAAAGATTTTATAAACAGTGTAGTGTCAATTTTCCCTTTTGAAAAACCTTTCTCAAGTAAGAAGCTACTTAGCCTTTCATACCAAGCTCTGGGGGCTTGCTTGAGGCCATAAAGTGCTTTCTTTAGCTTGAACACGTGGTCGGGAAATTTGTGATTTTCAAAGCCAGGAGGTTGTTTCACATAAACTTCCTCCTTAATAAAACCATTCAGAAAAGCACTTTTCACATCCATTTGAAATAATTTAAAGTTTTGAAAATTAGCAAAAGCACAAAGCATCCGAATGGATTCTAGTCTAGCAACAGGAGCATACGTCTCATCGTAGTCGATACCTTCCTCCTGGTTGTATCCTTGAGCTACTAGACGAGCTTTGTTACGTGTGACTGAACCATCTTCATTTACTTTGTTTCTAAAAACCCATTTAGTACCAATTATAGAGTGATTAACCGGTCTAGGAACGAGTTCCCATACTTGGCTTCTCTCGAATTGGTTGAGTTCTTCTTGCATAGCAGAAATCCAAAATTCATCATTAAAAGCTTCAGAAATATTTTTAGGCTCTACTTGTGAAATGAAGGCAGTGCTAGCAACAGAGTCTCTTAGTGATGATCTAGTAGTTACTCCACGTGAAACTTCTCCTATAACTAAATTTTCTGGATGAGAAGGTTTGAAAGAGAATTTCTTAGGCAAACCCTCCAGAGAATTAGTTTCGGTTGAAGTATTCATTGGAGTAGAAGTTGATGGCTCAATGTCATCATCAAGAGTACTTGCTGCACTGTTGTCTTCATCAAAAGTCACATTTGTTGACTCTTCCACAATAAGTGAGCGTTTATTGAAAACTCTATATCCCTTACTCTTGGCGGCATAACCAAGAAAGATACCATCGTCAGCTTTGGCATCAAATTTGCCTAAGTTGTCTTTGGTGTTAAGGATAAAACATCTACAACCAAAAACTTTAAAATAAGAAACATTGGGGGTTCTTCCAAACCAAAGCTCATAGGGTGTTTTCTTCGTAATGGGACGAATCAGCACCCTATTCAAAATATGGCATGCTGTACTAACAGCTTCTGTCCAAAAGTATTTCGGAAGTGAAAATTTATTCAACATGACTCTGGCCATATCGCCGAGAGTTCTATTCTTCCGCTCCACAACACCATTTTGTTGAGGAGTTCTAGGACAAGAAAATTCATGATCAAAACCATTTGCATTACAAAAACTTTCAAAATCATAATTTACGAATTCGCCTCCATGATCACTTCGGATTCGAGTAATCATGTAGCCTTTTTCGTTTTGAACTTTCTTTACAAAAACTTTGAAAGCAGAAATAGCATCGCTCTTATTAGCGAGAAAGAAAACCCAAGTAAATCTCGAAAAATCATCAACAATAACAAATGCATACAGTTGGCCACCAAGGCTAGCTATTCTACTAGGACCAAATAAATCCATATGAAGTAGTTGCAAGGGTCTAGTAGTACTTACAGAGTTGATGGAATGAAATGAGGATTTTGTTGCCTTGTTTAGTTCATATTCGGCACATACCGTGTCCTTTTTGAATGTGATGTCAGGCAATCCTCTCACTAGCTTCTTGGTAGAAAGCCTGGATATAGCATCCATGTTGGCGTGACCAAGACGCTGGTGCCAAAGTAGTCGTTCGTCTTTGTGGGCATATAAACATCTACCTGCATTGTTAGTATTTATAGAAAGATAGAAAATATAGATGTTATCCTCTCTTTTCCCTTCAAAAGCAATGTCTCCTGTTGACCTATCATAGATGTAGCAACTGTTTTGTCCAAAGTTAATGTCATATCCATGATCAGCAAGATGACTAATGCTGAGCAGGTTATGCTTTAACTCGGTCACTAGGCAGACATCCTTTATTACAGGAGAGGGAGGATGACCAATGATACCATTACCTATAATGTGCCCTTTGAGATTGTTACAGAAGGATACGTATCCTTCTCTCTTCATCGATAGTGATGCAAAAAGGTTTGCGTCTCCCGTCATATGTCGCGAGCATCCACTATCGAGAATCCACTTACTTTCAGTTGAGGAGGGAAGGTCCACCTACATCAAGAGTAGATATGACCTTTGGTACCCGAGTTCTTGAGGGTCCTGAAAAGTTAGTCTTTGGGAACCAAGCATATATCCTTTTATCTACAAGTCTTCTAACTCTGCACTGTGGTGAGATATGTCCATGTAATCCACAATAAGTACAGATAGCATTCTTGTTTATACTAGGAGTATGAGAATGATATTTATAAGCAACAGGATGAGGATGGACATGATGTGAAGAGTTAGCATGGTGAGGATGATTATGCATGGAATAAGTGGCATGGTGATGGTGTCTTTGAGGCATAGAATGATGGTATTGTCTATGATGAGTGACATGCTGATATTGTCTAGATGGCATGGCATGATGATTTTGTCTATATGGCATGACATGATGATTTTGTCTATATGGTATATGAGGACCTTGTCTATATGGCATTGCATGATGATCTTGTCTATATGGCATGACATGATGATTTTTATGTGTGAAGTGCTGTTGATTGTGTCTTTGTGCATGATGCTTGTGTACTGAGTGAGAATTGTTCTTACGTGCACGTGGTTTGTGAAAGTTTGTGTATATGAATGCATGGTTATGTGCTGCATGAGAATGACTTGGTTGACTAGCATGAGTGGTGTTGTGCCCATGTGATTGGGTTTGAGGTTGAATAACCTGTTTACCCAATTTGGTTTCTAATCTTTTAGTAACAGCTTGCAGTTCAGTAACCTTAATATTTAAGCCATATATCTTAGTCATGGAAATCTTGTGTCTACTCTTTTCTTCAGCAAGCAACGTGTTGAGTGTAGTGATTTCTTGAGTTTGTTGCTCAATACGTGCTTCAGCATCATGCAAGCTTAATTTGAGCTTGGATACTTCATCAGCGTCATTAGTGGGTGATGTGTCTCTAATATTATCAAGAAGTAAGGAAATTCTTTGTATCTCATCTTCTAGACTTTTGATTTTGTCCTTGGCATGTTTATATTTACCGATGACCTTTTTATGATCATCGAGTAAATCAGTGAAAGCATCGCCAAGTTCATCAAAAGAGAAGTCATCCAGAGTTTCGTTAGATACCTTGTTAGAAGTTGCCATCAGGCACACATTTGCTGTATCTTGAGGAGAGTCCTTTTCTTCCTCAGAGTCACTTGCTTCACTTTCATGCCAGATGCCTGTGTTGGCATATTTCTTTGATGAGTTCTTTTTGTATGGCTTCTCATAGCGGTTGCTCTTCTTCAGGAATGGGCAGTCTTTTCGGACATGTCCAGTTTTCTTGCAACCGTAACAAGTTGGTTCTTCTTCATCGTCTTCTTGAGATTCCTTCTTCCTTCGATTGAAGCGAAGGAATTTCCTGAAGTTGCGAATCATGAGAGCTTGTTCTTCATCATCCGAATTATCTTCTTCGGTCTCATCATGATTAGCTCTTCGTTGATGAGCTTTGAGTGCGATCTCCCTGGTCTTCGGAGCAGGCTCTTCGAAGTCCTTGAGGTCAAGCTCGTGAGTCATAAGCTTACCCATCAAGGTCTCCATTGACATTGTTGTGAGATCGTTTCCTTCTCTGATGGCTGTCACCTTAGGGTTCCAAATCTTTGGTAGCCCTCTGAGCAGCTTACGAATCTTCTCGTGGTTTGAGTACTGCTTTCCGAGCGAAGATAGAGGATTGATGATGTCGAGGAATCTTGTGATCATTTGAGTGATCGTCTCACTTGGCTTCATCTTGAAGGCTTCGTATTCTTGAGTGAGACGGCTTATTTTAGATTCCTTGACCTGTGTGGTTCCTTCATGCGTCACTTCTAGAAGTCTCCATACTTCATGAGCAGTGGTGCAAGTAGAAACCCTGTTGAACTCATTCCTGTCTATAGCACAGAATAAAGCATTAATAGCCCTAGCGTCTAGACTTGCCTGTTTCTTCTCCTCGACAGAATATTTGTCGTGTGGTTTCTCAATGAGGTCACCATCGACAACTATCCTGGCGGGCTTTTTGTAACCGTCAGTGACGACAGTCCACAGGTCAAAGTCTAGAGACTTAAGATAGAAGCTCATCCTTGTTTTCCAATATGTGTAGTTAGTTCCATCAAATAGGGGAGGCCTATGAGTGGACTGACCTTCACCATGATTGGAAATCAAGGATTGTGTGGTTGCCATGGATCAGCTCTTAGAATGTTAATCCTTGTAAAGAGAACAGAGCTCTGATACCAATTGAAGAACAGTTTGGCAACTCTAGAGGGGGGTGAATAGAGTTTATATAAAAAATAGCCAATTAAAAAATAACTCTTTCACCAACAATCAATAATCAGAGTAAAGTGAGGAAAATAAATAAAGAGCAAAAGAGCATACGCAAACACAGCGATTTTAACCTGGTTTCCCTCGTGGAGGACTAGTCCAGGCCTGAGAACTCTAGCTCAGGATTAAATCCACTATTTGTGAAATAGTAGTTTACAACCCGTGCCTTTTCTTCAGAAGAGCACGTCAACTTCTTAACAGAGGATCGCAGTGGCGATTTGCTTGGAATTGTCCAAGCGACTTCTTCGACTCTTGCACAAGAATCCTAACTGAGAGATGCTGAGTACTCGAGACTTAGGAGGCTTGTGGCTAGTAGATGGGAAGGGTATGGCTTATTGAGCTTATAAGAGAGAAGAGAAGAGAAGATTGGATGGATTGAAATGAGAGAATTCATGCCCTATTTATAGTGTTTTTATAGGCAGAATTCGGCCAGAATTCGGGTAGGAAAATTCAAAAATTTGGCCGTTGGACAACTAGCAACCAGCTATCCCTAAAATTAGGGTTCCTGATTTCTAGGGGACAGAGTTCGGCCCGAACTCTGTGTGGAGGCAGAGTTCGGCCCGAACTCTGTCTCCAGAGCACAGAGTGGTTCTAAGGGGACCAGTGGGCAGTTTTTGGTTCAGTGGAGCTTGGGATTTTGGGTAGGTTATAGACTAAGTTCCAAGAGCTCAGCAAGACTCAGAGTACACAAATCTAGACTCAATGAAATTATAAAATACAGACTCCAGAACACACTGAGAGCCGGAGACTGAGCTGTCATCTGTCTTGAACTGAATGCAGTCGTCGTGTGTCGTATTGAATTAATACAAATATTATTTGGTCAATGTAGTCAATATTTGGTTGACTGTGACTTTGTGTCAACATTTTTTTGCTGTTTGAGTTAAAATTACTGATAAATAAATACTTCTCTGTTGCAGGAATATGGATTTTGGGAACACTAGTGGAAATGGTTGTTGATGGCAAAAAAGTCTCTGTTCTTGACATAAATAAAGGATTTGGAAGTGTTGGAAAATCTAATGTACACGATGACAGGTAAGAAACTTCAATACATCTCTTGCTTGAATTTCTGTGACTATTCACTGTGTCTTATGTGTACCACGGGATCTTTGCTCTAGCGACAGTTCTGAGTTCTGCTCTTATATATATTCTACTTGAGACGGTTTGTTCTCTATCTAGCGGCAAATTGTGTTGGCATTTATTTGGGGTTCGCCATCCTATTTGCCTGTTAGAAGCATCTAATTCTACACTCTCAAGAAATACCTTCTGGCTTCTTCATCATAACATGTTCATTTCCTGATTTTTTTTTCGAGCATAAAGAAAAAGTAGAAAACGGAGAAATCATATGCTACCCACCTAAAGTCTACAAAAAGTTGTAAGAAAAAGAGTCTAAAAAGAGTTGCAACGTGTAGGCATAGTCACTATATTCGGTGGTTTGGTAAAAAAAATCCCCGTATGCTCATTTTTTCGATATGTTCATTTCCTGATGTTTTTTCTTGGAAACTAATCAGCAAGCCACTCCATATTCTTTATTTCTTAACATGCCCCACTAATTCATCATTATGTTAGCTCTTTCCCATTTTAGAAGAGATTGCTGATGTACAAAGGTAGTAAATTTTAATTTTATAGTTGAGACTACCAACCTATAAAGCATTAATATACTCGCACAGAATAATAATACTCATTGGATAATAACATCAATTGATGAACTCTGCTTGGAAGCATCTTGAATTTATTGATCACTAATTGATTAAATCCGCTAATTTATTTTGCAGGATTTGCATTCACTTAAATAGATGATAAAGTGAGGCTGAGGATGCAATTCATGTGCTTGATAGGCTGAGGATGCAACCCAAATTTTTTTGGAATTCTAAAACAGTAAACAAATAGCAGTTGAGATGATACCGTCTCTTCAAGGCAAGTTTTCATACTCCGAAAAGCTACTTGCTCGAGCTTTCCTCTTGAAACATGTCAATATATATATATGCTCGAGCTTTCCTCTTGCTCCGACGACTATTTATATTATTCGTTGTAATGTTTCATCTTTTCCTCTTGAAACATGTTGGAATCTCCTTAAATGTTGTTCTGTTACCGGAATCATATATGTCAATATTATTGGGACCCATCAGTTTTTAGTATTGGTCTATGCTAGTTTATTACTCGTTTACTTTGATTGTAAAATCTATGAACTTGCATTCAAAGCGTATCTAAATTTCAGTTTTATAACACTAGACTGCATTACTTATACAATTTGATTATATAGGTGAATTTTTTAGATGGCAGGATTGAGTTGTCTTGAAGAGGAAGTCAAGAGGCAAATAGGAACTCTCGGTAAAAAAATTTAATGCCTTGTAGTAAGCTGTAATGTTTGCGTTAAATTTTTCAATATTCTAATATACGATTTAATTATGTTGATAATGTGATGATATTACCATTATATGTAGAGACAAATATGTTGAAACTAAAATCTGATGATATTACCATTAATGTGATGATATTACCATTATACGATTTAATTATGTTGTTAATGTGATGATATTACAATTATACGATTTAATTATGTTGTCAATGTGATGATATTACCATTAATGTGATCGTGCATAGATTTTTCAGTTTAGTCTGCAATCCTTTTTCATGGAAAGGCTGAAACTAAAATCTGGCCACTCCATGTGCATGTCCAAGTCACAGGTAACATGATAGTTTTAATATTGTTCTCTTTCTCTAAATAGCTTGTATCCCCCCTATTCCGGTCATGGAATGGATGAAATAAATCAAAAAATGGATTTTTGTTCAAGAATGAAATCTTATTGGAACTGTCCATATCCGATTCATCCTTCGGAACCATATCACGTCCCGGATCTGATGAAATAGGATGAATTGAGACGCTATTTACATAATTATCTTGAATATATCAACCATTTCTTTATTTTTCGATCGCCTGGAAGGGACAAAAGAAACATCTTGTTTTTTCTTAAATTTTTTTTGATCTCTAGTAGACTTCTCAGAAGGATTCAAACCTAGATGAAGTTCTGGCCATCTGTCAGAGAAAAAAGAATGAATTGATCTTGTAGGATTCCCAAGAAATTCTTCGATTTCTTTCGGAAGCAGATGATTATTATACCGAATGTTGAAAGGGGAATTTTTATACTATATCTATAAATTGATATTGTGGTGTTAATTCATAACCAAGAAGATACTGCTAGCAAGAGCTAGACAAGGTAGGTAAATCATATTTGTGCCTTGTTGATATATTTGACTCTCTATGTTTAGGTAGTTGCCATATAGATTGTCTATAAATCTGGACCCTAAAGATTGATTCCTGAGCTTCTTAGGTTGAAAATTATGAGAACTAAAAATTAATAATATTCAACAATGAGTTTTATCTCTAGGTGACAGATTTTCTTGGTTGTAGGAATATGAGTTTGCTCCCCAGACGCTGGCTGCTGTCAATCCAGTGTCTATTGAAAGATTGAGGGTCATTGTGACATGCGATGTTTTAAAATTTAGAGAAATTTTCCTCCCTTTCTAAAATTTACTGAAATGCATGTGGGTGAGTTATTGCAGGAATTTTCAACTCTCAACAAGTTAGATCCTACAACTTATGGACCTCTGGAATCTGCAATTCTCAACAAGTTAGATCATGCAATTCTCAGCAAGTTAGATCCTGCAGTTCTGAAATTTACATTTTGTACTCTTTTTTAATTTTTGTTTGCTAAAGTGAAGCATGCGCAATTTTACTGTCGTTCCTTTCTGTTTATATATGTCTTTAATTTGCGTTTACGTTGCAGGGATCTTTTTGATCAGTTTGTTCAGATGCACACAATGTTATCAGCGTGACACCCTAGTAGCAGGAAGCTATCATGAGTTATTTGTTTCTTTCATGTTCTCTGGCTTAAATCAATTTTTATCATTGATTGACTAATGTTGACACTTGTTTTGTATTGAAGGTTTGGCTTTCTTGGTAGACAACTGTATGTTGGAATTATGTTGGATTTTATGCATAATGATTTCTAGCATCCATGAGGGATGAGTGGGTAGTCAAGAACAGAAACATATATATGTCCAGGTTGGTTTTTTTTTATTTCATGTCAAGTTCATCTTTGTGATTGTGACGCAGACAAAATTAAAACTTGATATATGTATGATGATCTCTGCGCAGGCCCTAGCCTATCCAATTTATGGGTGCTGGTTCAAATGATATCAGTAAAACTATGCATCCAGGCAAAGACTATCTCTTTGCCATAGCTTAAGCTATTTTGTTCAGTGGAAGTAAGTTACCTTGCAATGTAGGTCATTTTTTTGAGAGAAGCTGGTGAACAAGTATTGTAGGTAGGAAATAATGTATTTCCTTTTTAACTTGTGCATCAATGCGTGGGATTGCTATGGAGCTTCTAGTTATCTAGAAACCTTGATGCCAATTTAATAATATCTAGTATTGCGGTGCCATATCTCTTGTGGAACGTCATAAACTTTGTTTTAGAAATTGCATAATTTGTTTTACATGTAAATTGCTATTCTTTCCATGATGATAAAAAAAAGTATGAATTTTTGGGTCGAGTACATTGCATCTGCTGGTTATACATACGAAGGAGTGAGGCTTATATACTCCCAGATTTGAAGACATGAAGGAGGGATGTACATCTAATTGGTTGATCATGCACGATGATGAGAAAAATGTTGTATTTTGACTTGTTTTATTTTCTTGAACTTGGTTGTATAGTAAAATGTTGTATTTTGACCAATAAAGTTTATTGTGTAGATTTTATATTGTTGAATGTATAATGTAATTCGAGTATGATTTAATTAATCATTAGGAAGCCGTTGAATACAAGCGCATGACAAATATATTTAAATATTTTTTTAAAATAATTTTTACCTATACCGACATTTATGTTAAAGCATTGAAAATTTATTGGAAAAAAGGTTGGAAAAGCAACTCCCAACGTTTTTGCAAAAGGTTGGGAAGAAGTTTAGTTTCCGACGTTTTTATTAAAACGTTGGAAATTATTACCCATTATTGAACAATTTTTGACGTTTATTAAACGTTGTCCCAAACGTCGTCTTTACCTATACCAACGTTTATCTAAAATGTTGTAAATTCCCAATTGCGACAACGACGACGTTTGTCAAAAACGTTGGGAATAACTATGCCAACATTTTTGACATCTTTTTCGACGTTTATAAAACGTTGGAAAAAAAATCAATTTTCTTGCAGTGGCCGAACAAACAAAAAGGTGTAAGCCCAAAACAGCAAAGGAAAATTCCTCAGCTCAGAAGCGACCCGGCCAGCAATAGCGAAAGCCCGCTAGGCACTGTCGTCCCACCTCGCCAAACCTTCGACAACTGCCTCAAGACTTCCACGACCACATATATATATATATATATATATATATATATATATATATATATATATATATATATATATATATTTCAATTACTCTTCGATACATAATTTGATAAATGAACTCAACATTTTATGAGAAAATGTGTGTGTGTGAAAATTAGAGATAGTGGGCCAAAAGACATGCAACCATTGTGCACAAAGTTTAGTGAATTATGTCGGAGATCGGAAAAAAAAAACATCCTACAAAAATTTACTATATATATATAATTCAGTTATTGCATGGTTTATCACAAAATCTTTATGTCCGAAGACATGAACATCGACTCAGTTTTTATCGACTCATTTTTTTTCTTGGATTACGAGCTATTATGTTTTCTAAATCAAGATGTTGGTGAAGTTCATTTACAGCTGTATGTATATTTTCTATAAACCCGAATTTATCTGTTGTCTGAAGACTCATGTTCATCATTTCTAAAAACTTATACATATTGTTTATTAAGTCTTGCACACTCAAGAGGAGTGTTGTATCGAGTTTGTATTTTAGTAGTTGATTGTGCTAAGTACAACAAAGTAGATTTCATTCTCTCTTAATGACCTATTAAGATCATATTGTAAGCTTGATGATGACTATTTGTATATATATAATATAGTAATCCCATACATACATTCACGTCAAATCTCTCTCTCTCTCTCTCTCTCTCTCTTCTTCTTCTACTATGAGAGTTCTTGAACAAAATTTTTAAAAATTGTATAAATAACTACTTTTGAAGTGTTCCTTCATATTGGCAGCCAATGTCACACTCTAAATAATACACCAAATTCATACTCCAAATTAACCTCATTTGAAGAGCATCTTGGCTTGGTAGTATTTTTAAGTGTAGGCAAGAGCCCACTGCATGCTCTCAATTAAGTGCTACAAATTTTGAATAAAGGAAAAATATAACACATCAAACCACTTCCACTGTGTATACTCTTAGTTCTTTAGACTACAACAATATTAAAAAAAATCTTTTCTAATATATGACATGAGTAATGTCATTCGTATCTCCAAATGTCTCTCCAAAGCATCCCTCTTTATGTGGCAGCTGACGGGACATCTGACATGTCAGCTGATATGGTAAATTTAACCAAAAAAATAATAATTATCCAATTTTTTAACGTTAATTTAAATTAAATTTAAATATTAATGTTAATGTTAATATTAATGTTAAAATTAATATTATTGTTAATGTTAATATTAGTGTTAATGTTAATATTAATTTTAACCTTTAGTATTAATTTTAATGTTAATTTTAATTTAAAAATTTGTCTTATCAGCTGGCTGCTATGTTAGATGATAGATAAGCTGTCATATAAGGAGGAAAACTTTGGAGGGACAAATAGCACATATTTTCTTTGTTTCTATATGATATTCATCCCAGTTTGAAATAGATTCCCTGTAAATTCTCTTCTACCATTTGGAAGAATGGAAAGAGCGTTAATTTGGTTTCAAAGAAAGACCATAATAATGAGATTGGAATCGAGAGTAGCGAGATGTTCCTAGTAAAAGACATCCGACATTTGCAAACAATATACCTTTAGCTTCATCTATCATTTACTCTTTTGTACATAAACTTTGATTAATCAACCCAACAATCTAAAAAATGTAGTATACATAATTCAACTATTACAATGTTTAGTAACAAAGTCACCAACAAAATAAAATATATGCATACTTGCTCTTCTTTAGCCAAAATGTCCGAAAAAAGTTTAAAAAAAATATAAATAAGAATGAAAAGGAAAAAAAAAAAAAAAATCCTCTAGCTGTTAAGCTGGTTGGTTCCTTGACCCGGGGCCGAAGGCGGCACCATTCCTCTAGGAAGCCGGTTGAGCAGGAGCGACCGGTACTTCTCCGCGAGCAACGCTTTCTCGGGCGACGAAGAGCCGTTGCAGGGGCCGACAGTAGTTGGCGTGTCGAACGACATCGTTGTCGCTTCCTCGATCGGGAGGGTGATGCTCATGCCGGTCGAGTCGAGATCGTTCAGAGGCCTAGAGGCCACTAGATTTTGTGTTGCGACGACGAAGAGAAGAAGAAGAAGAAGAATGAGAGTTCTTGCCATTGGAGGAGTACTTGAACACAGAGAGAGAGAGAGAGAGAGAGAGAATGTAATGAGGAGGCTAAGGGACAAGGGGGGAGTGTTTATATATGTGTGTAGTAGTGGTTGAGGAGAAGAAGAGAGCAGAGAATATGTGTGGAAATATTCAAAAGGAAGATGCAGGTGAACTTTCTATGGAGGGAAAATTGACTTTGAATGCCTTGCCTGTGTGTGATAGCGGTGGCAAAGGAAGGAAGTTGGCTTGATAGGGAAGCAGGGCCGGCTCGAGGGACTGAGTTGTTCGTGTCAGACTTTATTTTGGTTGTCATTTGAGCTTTTATTTTGGGTTGGTCCTGGGTCACCTGCGACTACAATCTTTTGCACGTCATGCTAGATCTGAAAAGTTGTCCTAAGTAAAAAAGGGTTGTCCAAATTCGAAGTTAGACTTAACTCTAGACCGACCATGTAGGAAATCGGTCGAGGAAGGGAAGTATAGGTTTGGGCATACGTTGAAATGCAAAACCTTAGGAAAAACATGTGCCAATAGAAATTTGAAAAGTTTTCTTGGACAAAATGATTACTTTTACAAAATTAATATTTTGGATTTCTGCAGAAATTATAGTTTTGAACAAATAAATAGTTTTTATTTGTAACTATTTTTAAAATCTAAAGGATAAAATTTCAAAATATTGTAAATTTTAATACATAGATATAACATAAATATTCAACCTTTAAACTATGAAATTTTGATGCACGAGTTTAGTAAGATATGACAGTAATCCATGTTCGTGCGCTATTATTTAACTCAAAAATGAAGGAAAAAAATTGTTAGAGACAATGACAATACCAAAAATAGCAAGAGGGTAGCTTAAAAAAATTGGGTAAAATGAAATAGGAATTTATAGTATATATATTGTTTGCAAAGACTTTTAGTGGTGGGGTTACACACAAACAGTTTTCTGTACCTCATGTTTGACTGGTTCTTGGAGAGCAAGAAAGAAGCAACTGTCAAGAACAATGACACGGTTTCCTATTTACCGCCTAGTCATGACACTAGGTCCGGATAACGTTCCGATTCTTAATTTTGGAGAACCCTAAAATGGCGGTCCAGTTCGGGGTTGACAAAAAAATTGAACAAAATTGTACCATGTTCACCTCTAATTTAGACCTGTCAATTGGGTCGGGCCGGCCCAGCCTGACACGAACCCGACCCAAAAAATAGGTCCATGTGTCGGCCCGGCCCAATTAATCGTGGGTCTGGTCCGGCCCGATCCAGTATATTGGGTCGCGCATGACCACGTATATTGGCCCATAATATAGGCCCGGCCCGGCCTGGACTGGCCCGAAGTCCAAACCCAACCCGGCCCGATCCGAGGCTCGGCCGAAGCCCGACCCGGTTGCAACGTCCCCTGCACAATCTCTTTGATTTGTCCCAAATCCTACCAGCTAAAAGCGGTATTGTCACTTTCACAAGGAAAAGAAAAAGAAAATATGTACACAACAAATACTTTTCCCTCAAAATATGATTTGTACCACTGCCTAAAGCAACAAGTGCAAGTGGTGGTGGCCTCTGTTATTATTATATAGTATAGTAGTGAATTGAATTGAATTGAAATTCAATTTCTTTCATTTCAATACATATTAGTTCCAAGTTGTTGTAACAACAACATACATGAATGCATCCATACATGAGTTTATTAAAATGATGGCCTCCAGTGCGACCCGGCTTCGGCCCGGCCTGACCCGACCCGAAGTCAACCGTGCTATGGATCATTTGTCGGACTAGGCTTAAAATTTTCATCCATAGTCCGGCCCGGCCCGCTACAGTTCATGGGCTCAAGAGGCCCGGGCCTGGCCCGAGCCGGCCCACTTGACAGCTCTAACACCTATTAGCCACCAGGGGATGACCAAGCAATTGGGTTGGTAGAGTTATAGGTGACGTCCTAGGTTCAAGTCCCGACCACAAAGCATATATATATATATATATATATAAAATAAGGGAGGTGAGGTACCCCTTTATGGGTGTTGGCTATGTGTCACCCTCCCATGCTATCATCATGTACCGAAAAGTGTACAAGTGCATGATGATAGCATGGGGGGTTACATATAGCCACCTCACGGTGAGGTGACACCTCACCTCCCTTATTCTATCTCTCTCTCTCCTCTCTCTCTCTCTCTCTATATATATATATATATATATATATATATATATATATATATATATATATATATATATATATATATATATATATATATATATATATGTGGGAGAGGGGATGAGGTGGATCAAAACATTCGCCTTCGGAGCCCCGCGGAAGCCCTCTCTTTTGCAACGTTGGATTGAGCGGGCCGTGTGGGGCTCCCACGTGTCCGCTCGATCAAACAGTTGAGGACGACGGGGCTCCCTAGTGGTTAAGAGAGATGCATGTGGTCCAAGTGGTCGGAGTTCGAGCCCCATTCGTGGCGAATTCATCACAATTATCCATTGCTTCAAATATATATATATATATATATATATATATATATATATATATATATATATATATATATATATATATAGTTATTCCTGTGGTCTAATTTTCGATGGAAAACTAAAAAATGAAACGATTGTAAGAACACTGTTTCGTAGCAACACTTCAAGGAAGGTGCAAAACAGAGATCCTTGGAGGATTCTGAAAGACGAAAACTAATGTGTTACTTCGAAGAAGACATAGAAGAATTCATAGTAGCAACAACAACGAACGTCCACTAACTTTTCTGATTAGATCAGAGAAGTTCTCGTTCAGAACGAGTTGCAAGTAGATAATGGAAGAACTGAAGGTTCTGATTAGATCATAGAGGAAGAAAGCCTGCTGGGGTGAATTATCACCGGCGCTCAAAGATTGATTCGTCCCACACGAACAGCTTCCAGGAACTAGCAAGTTCGACGGAGAACTTAGGAACACTCCGCTCTTCTGACTCCTCGGATGGCACAGACTCTTGCGCTAAGTGGCGCTGGAGCTGGCACACTTCTCTTCTCTCTTGAACTCTCTAGATTCGTAAAAAAACTTGTGTTCTGAACACTTGTATATTCTGTACCCTGAGAGAGAGAGAGAGAGAGAGAGCAGAGAAGCTTTTTATAGTCCTGCTCTGTAACCGTCCAGTTAGCAACAAGTTCGAAATATGGAAAAAATGGTCCTGAATATGCTGTAACTGCTCAATCGTGCACATACACGATCTGAGCTAAATGACACACATTGCGCACAAGCTGCGCACCAGTGCCAATAGCGCCCAACCACTCCCGCATGTACTAGCACAATGCACACACCGCGCGCACCCTGCACAAACCGTGTACCAACTGCAGTGCCAACAGGCTGTGCCAACTAGCACGCTTACTGGCCGCGCGATCGGGCCGCACCATCTGGTCACGCGATCGGGCAGTGCGAACTGGCACACGAACGGCTGCGCAACGAGCGCAACTTAAGCGTACTATGCGCCTAGCGACGCGACGATGTTGACGTGCTAAGTGCAAAGTGCGCCAACAAAACGCTACATTATGCCTCATGAGCCCGAGTTCGAGTCCGAGTCTGAGTCCGATTCAGAGTAGCTAAGCCCCTACGGGGCTTAGCTCCAATGGAATAAATTTCATTGTAAAACGCAAATGCTTTACCATGGAGGATTATCCTCACCTCCTAGTAAAATCACCCATATGGTTCCCTCCTTAGGGTCACCACCCCATGTGCATATCTCAACAACACATATCAATTATATATATTGAGATACCTCATGATGGTTTTCCAATATGGGACTAAGCTTTACTAGGCATGTGTTGAGAGCAAGCTCTCTTCGTATATTACAAAAAAAAGCTCCAACAATTCCCCACATATCTCGATATATGGAGTTGAGTGTTCCCTGCACTAACTGTCCATCATTCTTAGGAGAGATGTCGCTGACGACTTGAATCTTCCCGCATGGGTCAAACAACATACTATAATATAAGAATGGACTAAGCCTTGAATTCGGAACCATAGCTGAAATTCTTTCCACTCACATAATGTAGTTACGTGTATTTCTGGCTGCACATTAAAGGTCGTGTGCCAGCCTGGTTTCAGTATATAATTTTGTTCGTCTACAAGTTTACCCTCAAAAAAGGCGTGCTACTCTGTCCATACACTATAGGTGAGTTCTTTATTAAAGAGACATGGCATGAAGCCTTGCGCTTCCCTTACGGTACTACGCCGCTATGACATGGCCTAAAGCCGAGATATTACCCCTACTAGGAATCTCATCGTAGTGTCATACTATTGTAGCATGAGGTTATAGCCTCTTTGTAGTGCCATACTACCCAGCATGAAGCCTTAGACTCCCTTGCGGTGTTACGCCGCAACGATATGGCTTGCAAGGCTGAGGCTTTACCCCTATCCGGGTACTTCATCGTGGGGTCGTACCACTGTAACATGAGGAACACCTTCCCTTTGTAGTATTTACCACCCCTCTTTAATTTTATCATACAACATTAGGCTACCTGCCTATTTGCGGTGCTACTCCGTTGTGACTTGGCTCGCAAAGCCGAGGCATTATCCCTTTCGGGAACCTCATGGTGGAGTCACCCTACTGTAGCATGGAGTTTTACTACTTGTAGTGCTGTGCTACCGTGCTTCCTATAAAGCACACAATGCATTCACTCTACCTTGGAACTCATTAAGGCGTTTAAGCCATCCTCTCACAGGATCCATTTTTTGTAGTAAACAATAGTAGACAACAATGGTTGTAGGTCCATAACCTCTCCATGCTACAGAGGACATGTACCCATTGTTTCTGATATTCTTCCAGTTAGTGGTCCTTCCTTGAACCAAAAGCTAGATGCCTAGTAGATTTCTCTTTGAACTAATAGCATAAAATTTTGTGGTAGGATTGCAATAATATATTATCAGAATGCCTTCAAGCCTATTTTTCTTGCTGTGTCATCGACCAGCTGGCGCTTGAGGTCCTTGGTGAACGGATCTGCCAGGTTCTCCTGACTCTGAACATCAATCACTATAATAACACCTCTCTTGATGAGATCGTGTACTATTATGTGCTTCAACCGCACAGTCCTCTTCTTCCCATTGAAAAGGTCATTTGATGCCACCACCGCAGTCGCCTGGTTGTCGCAGTATATCGAAATTGCTGGTATTTATGCCCCAACCACTGGAAGATCATACACGAGCTCCCGAAGCCATTCTGTTTCCTCCACTGTGGTATCAAGTGCAAAGAACTCAGATTCCATGGATGACCGCGAGAGCATAGTCTGCTTCTTCGACTTCCACGATATAGCAGCTTCACCCTTTGTGAAAATAAATCTACCTGTAGACCTCTTGCTCTCCAACTCTGAGCAGCAGTTGGCATTACTGAAGCCTTCCACTACCGACGGATCTCCGCTATAGTGCAGTACTTATGTCTGAGTCTTCTTGAGATATCTCATAACTCGTTTCACAGCTTTCCAGTGCTTAAGGCCTGGGTTGCTCGTAAAATGACTCAGTATTCCCACAGCGAAAGCTATGTCAGGTCTTGTGGCAGTAGTAGCATACATCAAACTCCCGATAACGCTTGCATACTCCAGCTTCCTGATGCTTTCCCTTGAATTAGGCTTCAGCTTCAGATCACTCCTGTAAGGCGTATTGATCCATAGAAGATCCTGATACCTATAGCGTGTGATCTTCTTCTCAATATAATGTGACTGTGACAGCGCTAGTCCAGTGTCGGTCCGAATGATCTTGATCCTAAGATCACATCAGCTTCCTCTAAGTCCTTCATACTGAACTTGATTGAGATGAACTTTTTTTTTTATTTCCGTGACACAGCCCATATCCATACCTAGGATTAGCATGTCATCCACGTACAGACAAACGATTACACCTTTTACATCAGTGAACTTTGTGTAAACACACTTGTCCGTCTCGCTGACCCTACAGCTATTTGACCTTATAACCTTATCAAATTTCTCATGCCACATCTTGGGAGCCTGTTAAGACCGTATAAGAATTTCACCAACTTGCAGACTTTATCTTCAAGACCCTTAACGACAAATCCCTCTGGCTGTTGCATGTAAATCTCTTCGGTCAACTTTGAAGTACGTGTAGGCAACTCTAGAAGGGGGTGAATAGAGTTTGTGTCGATAATAACCAAATAAAAATTAACTCTTTCACCAACAGAAATAATAACCAAATAAAAATTAACTCTTTCACCAACAGAATAATCAATCAGAGTATTAATGCGGAAATAAAAGAGATCAAAAAAGTATACGCAAACATAGCAGTTTTAACCTAGTTTTCCTCGTGGAGGACTAGTCCAGGCTTGAGAACTCTAGCGCAGGATTGAAATCCAATATTTGTGAAATAGAGGTACATCACGTGCCTTTACTCAGAAGATCATGCCAACTTCTTACACTTTTGCTGAGGCGAAACTTAGAATTGTTCAAGCGACTACTTTCAAACTCTTACACAGAACTTCTAGCTGAATTGCACTGAGCACCTTGGGACTTAGGAAGTTGTGTGGCTAGTAGATGGAAAGAGTAGGCTTAGAATATATAAGGCTATAGACGATGAGAATATGAGATGAAGAGATGAATGAAAATGAAAGAAATCATGCCCTATATATACTAGTCCAGGGAGGTAGAGTTTGTCCAGAACTTTATCCTAAAATTTAAATTTTTTGCCGTTGTACAACTAGCAACCAGCAAACCCTAGAAATTAGGATCCTGAATTTCAGGAACCAGTGTTCGGCCCGAATTCTACTTTCTTGGGCCAGAATTCTCCTTTTTAGTGCTACTCAGCGTACATAATCCTAGACTCAAATATATGTAAAATTATAGGCACAGAATAGCAGCATATGTTGATGACGTCCGTCTTAAACCGATATGTGATGATGTGCTTACTTTGGCTTGATGTATCATATTGGATCATAACATATATCATTTTTGTTAATACTCAAAATTAGGTTGACTGTGATCCAGTTTAGGTCAACAATCTTTTTCATTTTGATAATTGACAAAACGATATTTGTATGCCCCAATATTCATACCTGGATACATGTTGTAGGGAGTAAGAGCAAAAAATGAATGGCATGGAATGAATAGCTCCCCCGTAGATGGATATGCCGGCTCCCCCGTAAATAGATATGTCCTGAGACAAAGCTCTTATCTAAACACAACATGATCATATACAATCATATATAATCAAATATTTCTCCCCCTTTATCATTTATCACAAATAAATATCAAAGTGCTCCCCCATAAACAGATAAATGGTTAACAAAGAGAAGAATTGCAATCACACAACCATGGAAAATAGACTAGCAGTTTATAAAAATTCAAACTAAGCCAACTTGCAGACATACAATGAAGAAGAAAAACTACAAAGAATAGTGCTAAAAGTAGGAAACTACAATGCGTAACTAAAACATAACTAAGTCATCATCATCAGCAGCAGCAGGAATGGAACCACAACCATCATGGAGCACGGGATGGTCCAGTAGTGTCTGAGGGGTCGCTGGCAGAGCGACTATGATCAACAAACGCGGCATCTGGATCCAGATACCGCTTGGCCCAGGGGTCGTCGATCCGGTAACCTTCGCGAGAAGGGTCCTGTCCCGTAGGAAGTGGCATAGAGGGATGCCGAGCCATGTTATACTGGATGTCTTGCAGTGTGTTACTGATGGCACTAATCTAAAGAGTAGTGTGATAATCCAACACAGTGCAACGATCGTCTTCCAAACGGAAGCGATCGTGTAGCATGTCACGGATAGAGTCAAGGGTGGCTGGAAGCTCAGGCTTGGGTGCATCAGGATCAGATAGTACCTCCTCAACTGGCTCAGGAGAAGCAACGACAGCAATAGTTCTGCGGGCCTTGGATAGAAAGCCAGGAGCAGGTAAGATCTGACATTCGTCCAAAGGAAGTGAAAGGCATGGAAGATCAAGGGTAGATACATCGCGTAGACAAGCGATTTAGGTTACTTCCTTGTACGAATCATCCAGTCCATCATCATGCGAGAAACGTTGAAGGGGATAGTGAAGTGAAGGTAGTAAAGGGCTGTGATCTCATAATAAGTAACTTCATCGGTGGATCCCACTTTGGGCAAGATAGATGAAAATATTATCCGATGAAGTTCATAAAAGTGATTACTGAGATACTTTGTCTTAAGTTTGCGAGGGCGTGTGTTAGGTTCACACATCATATCTTTGAAACCCTCAAGAGTGATGTCTCCAGCGAATTGGAATTCACGAGTATCACTGATTTTCTCCCAGGAGTTGGGATCGAAAAGTTCGAGATACTCGACAAGATCAAAATCGTCAAAAGAGATGTCAATGCCGACGACATGAGAATAAATTCTAGTATCGTCATGTGTCATATTACAGTAAAACATTTGGATGGCGTTTAGATAGATGACAGATTGAGTGGACACAAGTTTATCTAAACAAAGATCCTTAAAGTTAGGATCAAAGTCGGAGAAAATGGTGAAGTTGATCGGATGCCCCGGCTCAACACTCCTTGATTTAAAATCCAAAAACCACTCATTGGAAGCATCTAATGAGACAAATATTTGTTCATCAAAGGTGTTGGCATTGGGTGGAGGTAGAGGATTAAATAAAGGATGGATGGGTTGAATATTTTGTGGAGTAGGAGGATGATTAGATGAAGAAACACCTTCAGTTCTAGGCATCTTCCCATGATTAAGCAAAATAGGAGCCATTGACAAGCAAAACAAAGAGATAATAAAAAAAGACGGTGAAAAGTGATTTATACCTCAAACAAATTGTTGTAGATAGAGGAGAATCACCACAAACCCTTGATTCTTGAGTTTAGGGAGAGAAATCCTTAAGAATTGAGAGTTCTAGGATTAGGGTTTGGAGAGGAAGGGTTTTGAGAGAGGTTGAAGAAGGTGGTAATGAAGAGAGAGAGAGAGAGAGAGAGAGAGAGAGAGAGAGAGAGAGAGAGAGAGGAAATTTGGGTATTAGAAGAGTAGGGCCGGCTGTTCGCAACAAATCGTGGCCCTTAGATGAAAACAATAGATGGCTGAGAGCTACTGGAGGTTCTGGAACCCAGCAGATAGAGTTCGGCCCGAGCTCTGTGAGCTTGGTGCAAGAACTCAAAAAGTTCAAAAAAAATGTAGTTTTTGAATAAGATTTGTCTTGACTTAATAAACTTGAAAGATATAAGGCATACAATAATTTAAACCAGACAGTAAATTATTGTTAAAACACTTATCATCATCGTTGAACTGCCTCAGGTTAGCTGTACGGGCCGGACGCAGCTAGCGGTAGTTCGAAGACTAGTGCACGTGTCGCTTAGGCTTTTACGTCTTGTTGTCAGAAATGCCCTTTTGGCTTGTACCCAAAGCAATGTCACCATGAATAATATATGTTATAACCATTATTACGCAGGTATAACTTATTGTATGACAGTTTCATCCAAAATTCCTAACTCTCGACGAAGAAAGTTGAAGCACTCTTCGGCTAGTGGTTTTGTGAAAACAGATTTGCTAGCTGATGTTTAGTGTCAATGAATTCTAAGTTGATGGTACCATGCAGTTGATGATCACACAAAAAATGAAGTCTAATCTCTATATGCTTTATGCGTGAGTGACATACTGGGTTTTTGGTCAAATTAATTGCACTCATTTTATCACAAAAAATATGTGTATGCTTGAATAGTAAGTTATAGTCTTCATGAGTTTGCTTCATCCACAGAATCTGTGCACAACAACGATCAGCTGCGATATTCTCAGCTTCTGTTGTGGATAGCGCGACAGAATTCTGCTTCTTACTAAACCATGAGACTAAAGTCTTTCCTAACAAATGACACGTGCCGCTAGTACTCTTACGGTTGACTTTTCTTCCCGTAAAATCTACATCGAAATATCCGATTAAGTCAAAGGTAGTGGTTTTGGGATACCAAAAGCCTACCGTAATAGTTCCTTTAAGATATCTAAAGATACGCTTAACCGAGGTCATGTGTGATTCCTTAGGGTTAGCTTGATATCTAGAACATAGACAACCGCTAAACGTGATATCAGAATGACTAGCAGTTAAATACAATAGACTACCAATCATAACTCGATACTTACGTTGATCAACAGGTTTGCTGCTTTCATTAGGTTCCAACTTGTTGTAGTAGCCATAGGAGTACTAATAGGTTTGATGTTGTCAAGCTCAAACTTTTTTCGCATATCCTTTGTATACTTCGATTGATTGATGAAGACGCCTTGCGAGTATTGTTTGACTTGCAGTCCAAGGAAGTAGTTGAGCTCCCGCATCATGCCCATCTCAAACTCGTTCTGCATGCACTTGGCAAATTCTTTGCATAAACCCTTATTAGTAGACCTAAATATGATATCATCTACATAAATTTGAACTAACAGAATGGTGTTATCAAGAGATTTTATGAAAAGTGTCGTGTCAATTTTCTCTTTTGAAAAACCTTTATCTAGTAAGAAGGTGCTAAGGCATTCATACCAGGCTCTGGAAGCTTGGTTGAGGCCATATAGCTCTTTCTTAAGTTTAAAAACGTGGTCGAGAAATTTGTGATTTTTAAAACCAGGCGGTTGTTTTACAAAAACCTCTCATTTAATAAAGCTATTTAGAAAAGCACTTTTCATATCCATTTGAAAAAGTTTAAAGTTTTAGAAATTTGCAAATGCACAAAGCATCCAAATAGATTCAAGTCATGCAACAGGAGCATACGTCTTATCGTAGTCGATACCTTCCTCTTGGTTGTTTCCTTGAGCTACAGGACGAAGCTTGTTGCGAGTGACTGAACCGTCCTCATTAACTTTGTTATGAAAAGTCTATTTAGTACCAATGATCGAATGGTCAGCAGGTTTAGGAACAAGTTCCCAAACTTGACTCCTTTCGAATTGGTTGAGTTCTTCTTGCATTACAGATATCCAAATTCATCGTTAAAAGCTTCTAAAATGTTTTTGGGTTGTATCTGAGAAATGAATACAGTGCTAGCTATAGAGTCTCTTAAAGAAGATTGAGTAGTTACCCCTTTTGATACCTTACCTATTACCAAGTTTTCTGGATGTGAAGGTGTGAATTGAAACTTCTTTGGTGACCCCTCCAGAGAACTGGTTCCAAGTGATTGTCCACAGGTATAGAAGTTGTTGGTTCAATGTGAGCATCAACGCCGTCATCGGGGATAGCAGCTGTACTATTACTCTCATCAAATGTGACATTAGTAGACTCTTTAACAATCATAGAGCATTTATTGAACACTCTATATCCTTTGCTCTTGGTAACATATCCAAGAAGAATACTTTCATCAGCTTTGGCATCAAATTTGCTTAAGTTGTGTACAGTATTTAGGATAAAACAACGGCAACCTGTCACTCCCCATTTCAGGTGTACATATTTGCTACATAAATCCTCTATATAGTATTTTAACTTATACACCATTTAATGTGTTAATTATTAGTTGTAGCATGTAACATTTAAATATGTCATTAGTTACATGTTAGAGCATGCTTAAGATTAGGGTTTGGTGGAGCCAACCCTCAACCACTATAAATAATCTCTTCCACACTCTCTTTCCTTATTCATTTCCTTCAACCACCAACCCACTTAGGCAAGTACATCTTGCACAAATTAGAGGCCACTTGCATTTTATATTTCTTGTTATTTTTTTGATATTATTAGTCTAGATTGTTCATCTCTTCATTCTCTACAAGTTTAGTTCTTGGTGTTTTTGATTTTAATGGCTACTTTTATGTAGATCTAAGTTTCTAAAAATAGGGTTTAATGGATTCTCGTGGTTTTGATATATCAAACTTGGTTGTTTTCTAAAACTAATTGTTTTATGTTGTAGAGAATTTGATTTCATGTAGTTTTGGCTTTTATTTTGCTTGATTTTGAGTTCGGATGAGGAACTTATGGCCATGGCAAGTTCTTTAAACATTCATGGCTGAAATTGCTATTTGGGGACGACGACCCCCATGCACCGGGATTATCCATGCGCCAAAATTTTCATACGCCTGGGAGGCCATGCGCCGAGAGACGATACGCCGTGAAGTCCCGACAATACATCCTTTTGACTCCGTACGTGTCATGCGTGTAGGTTCCCTATGCATGAACTGAAGACACAACGTGAGTTTTGTCCATACGCTGAAATTCTCATGCGCTGGAATTCTCGTGTGCTGGAATTTTTATGCGCTGGAATTCCCATGCGCTAGAAATCTCGTGCGCTGGAAATTTTTATGCGCTGGAATTTTTATGTGCCGAAATTCTCGTGCGCTGGAATTCTCGTCCGCTGGAATTCTCATGTGCTGGAATTCTCGTGTACTGGAATTTTCATGCGCTGGAATTCTCATGCACTAAAATTCTTCGAATTTACTGTTTTTGCCCGTTTGAGCTGTTTTGTAGCTATAATCTTATAAAACTCAAAACATGAAAGTTGTAGATCTTTGTCTTGGCTTTGAGAATCTTCCTGTTTTGCTCTAACTAGAGTTTATATGCGATTGATAGTTTCAATATCCTATGGATGTTCTTGATCTTTCTTGCATATTTGTTTGTACTTGACCTTCATTCCCGACCCGACTACCTATGCATATGCTGGTAATTCCTACGCGTATACTGAGGTACAATCTATGTGAGCACCGAAGTGCTATCTCATGTGCTAAGTGTTTCTACGCGATATATGGCAGTACGTCCAAAGCCTCCAGTACTTACATAATGAATGGTTGGTAGTAATGACGTGGTATGTATTGCTTGTTGTATTACACTAAGAAGGGATTATTACGTTTGACTCCATGAGCCAGTACGGATCCTTACTTGGGGTACTCAAACAATGTACAACATCGAGTGGAATTAGCATGTGACCACGACATGCGAACTCCGAAAATAAGTTAGGGATTAACTAGGAAACTAATTTGATAGACGCATTGATGAGAAGAATCCCGAGATCATGCCATACCAGCCACCCCAGGTCCCGTCCTGACGTGTCGGGTTGGCCGCCACGGATACGGTTTCATCCGCCTATGGTGGATGACTATATTCGACTCCTATGTGCTATGTGTTATATGTTTCAGCACGGTAGCCTTACGGGGGACCAGTGCATAATCAATGAGCTACGCGTATATGTATATATAATGGATTGGCTAGCCCTACTGGAACGACACAACCTAAGGATTCCTATAATAAGCATTGCGGGGATAACTCCGCCAATATAGAAAACCGAAGGAATGATTTGGCCGCTTGTAAAATGACTTACGTGTGCCTTGCGTCTTCCGCTAGTAGCCGAGGGACATGGACTGTTATGGTGCATGGTCCAACCCATGTCTTTATTTTGTTGCTGGGTTGGGCTATCGTGCTGCGACAGGCTGTGGACTGTGGTTACGACCGAAAGCTTTTATTATTATTATTATTATTATTATTATTATGCTTGGGTTTTATCTCACTCTTTTTTGCTACCTTGTGGTACTTGCTATTCGGGGCTGATACCGCTGGTTTTCTTTGGCCAGATCACGTAGCAGAGCCTGAGGATCCGACCTTCCTTCCTGACGTCAATGGTGCATACTAGGAGCATGGATGGCGGGGGACTTGAGTGGGTTTCTTCTCCACCACTCAATTATTCATCACTTATGTTCTGGCATTTAGCCACCGGCACCTATTTAGCCAGTTAATCTGGATATTTTAACTTTTGTATAATTGTAATTAAATCAGACTGCAGCTAAATACAATTATGTACCTATGACTCTCTGGTCTAGCTAACTTATAAAGCTAGTTCCTAATGATCATTTTGATGAAGCGTTAGGGACGCCTTACTACTTTATCTCATATGCTCATTAATTATTGTTTTATTGCTTTGAATGATTGAGACATAGATGCTCTATGAGACCATAGGAGACTTGATTGTAGCATGCACCCCTTGTCTCTTGACTGCCACGATCATCATATGATATTTGTATACCTCATATAGAGTAGATGGCCTGGTCCGTCTCTGTATTTCGGTACTGGGGCGTGATAAGGTTTTATTGGTGGCCCATGCAGGTCTAATTTTTAGACTTGTAATGTGTTATTATTATAGGAGTCTCAATCAAAACTTGTTCCCTTGATCTCTTGCCCCGTCTTCTCTTCCTCACTTTGATTGATAACTTAAATTGCTTCCTCGAATCTTCCTTGTCTTGTCATTTGATATCTTATATCTTTCCATATAGGGGAGCTTCTTTCTCAGTAGTTAGCGAGGCCAACATGGAGGAACGTCCAGTAGATCATGGCTCGACGGTGCAGCAGTAGGAAAGAATACCTTCTTCTGACCAGATCCGAGTGGAAGTGATATCAGAGCCAGTGGAACCGCAGGTTCTAGAAACTCCTGTACCACCAGCGGTGCCGGCAGCCGCGGTAGTGCCCGATGCTGTAGCGCTCTTGGAGGTCATCCGGGGATTTCTGGCCACTCAACAACATCAGGTGGCAGCCCATCAGCAACAGCAAATCCAGCAGCAGGAACAGAATGTGCTACTGAATCAGGAGTTACAACTAGCCCTTGAGAGAAGTATGAGGAATGATTCGAGAGCATCAGGGAGGTTTTATCGACTTAACCCGAGATACTTTGACGGCACGAAGGATGCCATCATGGCGGATGCTTGGCTTTAGGATATTGAGGCCATATTAACAGCAGCAAAGGTTTCAGCAGAAGAGAAGGTTGACTAAGTCAGACTGTTACTTCAGGATCTCGCCTACGACTGGTGGGCATCGAAAGAGGTTGGAATAGGGCATCTTGTTCCTTGGGATAGCTTCAGTACCAGATTCAAGGCCAAGTACTTCGGCGTGGTAGTGCGGTATGAGCTATAGCAGAGGTTTATCAGTCTCAAGGAGACTGGTAAGACGATGGATGGATATGCAGCAGAGTTCTGCAGACAGGGTCGGCTTGCACCGACGATGGTGGCGGCAGAGCCAAAGAAGGCTATGAAGTTCCAGCAGGGACTTCATCTGGAGATTTTACAACTAGTAGAAGGGCATGACTATCAGACTTTTGATGTTGTTTTAACGACATCTCGAAGGCATGAACTCAACCAATAAAGATTGGAAACTAGGACTGGGGGCCAGAAGATGTCTCATTCCTAGAGTGGAGGCAGAGGAGAAGTGCAACAAACATCGGCACCAGCACCCGGTGTCCGTATTCATGATTCGGGAGCACCACGGAGGTCGACGGTATCAGAGATAACAGCACCAGTTCGACATCAGCAGCTGAAGAACCAGCAGCAGTGCCAGGGGGTGCCCATGGGATGTACTTACTACGGTAATGGAGGGCACACTAGGGATGCATGTCGTTCGGTTAATGGGTTATGCATGAGGTGAGGCAGTCCAGATCATAGGATTGCCAATTGTTCTATGATGCAAAGGCCAGGAGGGCCAGTTCAGCAGTTTCTGGCATTGCTAGCTCTAGGGGCAGCATCGAATAGAGGACCAGCATTGGCGGTAAGGCTACTAGCCCAGCGCTTACCGACGCAGGCTCAGAGGTTTCTCCAGACGCAGAATCAGGAAGGCCAGTAGAGGCCGCAACAGCAGCCTGGTCAAGGAAGACAGCATCAGGGAGCTCAAAATAGTCAGGGTCAGGCGTTTACCTTATCTCTGGAGGAGGTACTAGCTTCAGGCGATGTGGTTGCAGGTAATATTTCTGTTACCTCTTTTCCTGTAGTAACATTATTTGATTCAGGGGCTACCCATTCTTTTATATCTGTACGATATATGACACATATTGGATTAGAGTTCGAGGCATTACCAGAGAGGATGAATATACTCACCGGTAATTGGCTCGTAGGAGTTAGTAGAGTGTGCTTAGTATGTCCGGTCGTAGTGTGTGGGCAATTATTGCCAGCATCTTTGTTTGAGTTCCCTATGGGCAACTTTGATATTCTCCTAGGCATGGATTGGTTGAGAGACAGTCATGCGATGATAGATTGTCGAGGAGGTAGGGTAGTATTTAATGTTCCTGGCATTGAAGAGTTTGCCTTTATTATATCATTGGAGGATCGGCCCAAGGACATAATTGCAGCCGCATTGGCAGAGCATGAGCAGATTCCAAGAGTGGTTAGAGAATTTCTTGATGTATTTCCAGATGAGCTTTCAGGTTTACCATCGGTAAGAGACGTGGAGTTTTGCATTGAGTTAAATCCTGGAACGGAGCCTAAAGCCGATAGAGTTTACAGGATGTCGTAGTCAGAGTTGGACAAGTTATACCAGCATGAAGAAGAACTGAAGATGAAGCAGTTTATCCGAGATAGTGAATCGCCCTGGTCAGTACCGGTGATTTTAGTACCCAAGAAGGATGGATCGACGCGAATGTACATTAATTACCGGCAGTTGAATGTAGTAACAGCGAAGAACAAGTATCCGTTACCAAGGATTGATGACTTGTTTGATCAGTTGAGTAAAGCCTACGTCTTCTCTAAGATTGATCTTCGATCTGGATATTATCAAGTGAGAATCCGGGAACAGGATACACCCAAGACAGCATTTAGATCGTGGTATAGGCATTATGAGTTTCTGGTGATGCTATTTGGACTGCCTAATGCTCCAGCAGTGTTCATGGATTTAATGAAGCACATCTTTATGCAATATTTGGATAAGTTTGTAGTAGTATTTATAGACGACATCCTCGTCTATTCCAGTAGTGAAGAAGAATTATAAACATCTTCGGACAGTTTTGAAGACCTTGAGGGAGCATCAACTTTATGCGAAGCTTAGTAAATATGAGTTTTGGTTGGATTGTATTTTGTTCCTAGGACACATTGTCTATGGAGGATGAGCGCCAGTAGATCCGAAGAAGGTTGAGGCAGTAGAAAATTGGTCGATTTCGAAGACAGTAGCAGATGTGCATAGTTTTCTATGATTGGCAGGTTACTATAGAAGGTTCGTGGCAGACTTCGCCAGGATTTTGGCACCCTTGACGCGTTTGACACGTAAAAAGGTAGAGTTTATTTGGTCAGCAGAGTGTCAGCCATCATTCGAAGAGTTGAAGAAGAGATTAATCATAGCCCCGATCTTAACGCTTCCAGTAGGATCGAAAGGGTTTACAGTATATTATGATGCATCAGAAAAAGAAATTGGGTGTGTATTGATGCAACATGGTAAGGTGATAGCATATACGTCTCGACAGCTTTGGGACTATGAGAAGAACTATCCGACTCACGACTTGGAATTAGCAGTAGCGCGCGCTTAAGTTATGGAGACACTCTTTATGTGGGGATCGAGTGAAGATCTACACTGATCATGAGAGCTTAAAGTATGTATTCACCCAGAGGGACCTGAACATGAGACAAAGAAGATGGTTGGAGTTACTGAAGAACTTCGATGTGAATCTTCAGTATCATCCAGGCAAGGAGAATGTGGTAGTAGATGCCTTAAGTAGGAGAAGTGGTGCATTCATTTTAACCTTGCAGAGGCATATTTTGGAAGATCTTCAGGAAATGGAAATTGAAGTGATCTTGCCGCAAGATACGGGAATTATGGCTAGTTTGCAGATTCAGTCTACTTTAGTGGACGGGATCAGAGTAGCCCAGGCAGAGGATCCGTGGATCCAGAAGCTTCGATCATAGTATGAATCAGGTCTCAGGAAGGAGTTAGTAATCAATGAAGATGGTACACTTAGGTTTAAAAATCGTCTTTGTGTACCAAGTGGAGACCTTCGACATGAAGTTATGTGAGAGGCTCATAGTTCTCCTTATTCTATTCATCCCGGAAGCACAAAGAAGTACCATGATACAAAGCAACACTTTTGGTGGAATTTCATGAAAAGGGAGATAGCGAGGTTTGTGTCTAGATGTTTGGTATGTCAGCAAGTGAAGACAAAGCAGCAAAGGCCAGCAGGATTATTGCAACCGCTCCCTATTCCAGAGTAAAAGTGGAAGCACATCACAATGGACTTTGTGATTGGTTTACCTAGAACCCCGACTAGTAGAAACGCCGTTTGGATGATAGTGGATCGGCTCACAAAAATGGCTCATTTTTTCTTTTCTTTTCAGAGTGGGACAGTCCTCTAAGCAATTGGCAGAAATGTATATGAAGGAGATAGTAAGGTAGCATGGTGTTCCAGTCAGCATAGTATCAGATCGAGACACATGGTTCACCTCTCACTTTTGGTAGAGTTTGCATCAAAGTTTGGATACCAAGTTGGGGTTCAGTATAGCCTATCATCTGCAGACAGACGGACAGTCAGAGAGAACCATTCAGACATTGGAAGACATGTTGTGAGCTTGTACCTTGGACTTCGGCAGAACTTGGGGAGATCATCTTTATTTAGTAGAGTTCTCTTACAGTATCAATTCTCAGGCAAGTATCCAGATGTCACCGTTCGAAGCATTATATGGAAAAAATGCAGGTCCCCTCTGGCATGGGAACGATATGGGAGAACAAAAATTGTTGGGACCAAAGATGATCACGCAGACAGTAGGGACAGTTAAGTTAATCAGAGAGCAACTTCGAGTTGCGCATGACAGACATTGACACTGAGTAGATCAGCATCGTAGGTCTCTAGAGTTTGGTGTTGGTGACCAAGTGTTTCTACGAATTTTGCCTACTCTGGGTATCATCAGATTTGGAACCCGAGGAAAGCTTAGTCCGAGATACTTAGGTCCATTTGATATTCTCGCTCGGATAGGTGATGTTGCTTATCGTCTAGCCCTTCCGCCTTCTCTACATGATGTACATGATATGTTTCATGTATCTCAGTTGCGTAGGTACGTCTCGGATCTGAGTTATGTCCTTGATTATTCTGAGCTGGTCGTTGGTACCGACCTGACTTATGAGGAACAACCCGTTTCAATTTTGGATCGGCGAAAGAAGGTGCTCAAGAACCGGACTATTAGTCTTGTCCGCGTCGCTTTGGGCCATCACTCACCGGGAGAGTCGACATGGGAGCACGAGGACGAGATTAAATCTCGATATCCGTACTTGTTCAACTCAGAAGGTATATGTCCTTATGCCTTCGTAATATGTTTCTATGTTTGTATTGCACCCACTAGGGTGGATGATTGACCTCTAATGCCTGCTAGAATTGATATAATTGTATGTGTAGTTAGACTTGGAATTAGTACCTTGCTTGCCTTAATTTCTCTATCTTGTCTTGGTTAAAATTCTGAGGACAAAATTTTTCTAAGGAGGGTAGAGATGTCATTCCCCGTTCCCGGTGTACGTATTTGCTACATAAATCCTGTATATAGTATTTTAACTTGTACACCATTTAATGTGTTAATTATTAGTTGTAACATGTAACATTTAAACATGTCATTAGTTACATGTTAGAGCATGTTTAAGATTAGGGTTTGGTGGAGCCAACCCTCACCCGCTATAAATAATCTCTTCCATACTCTCTTTTCTCATTCACTATCTCATTCATTTCCCTCAACCACCAACCCACTTAGGCAAGTACATCTTGCACAAATGAGAGACCACTTGCATTTTTTGTTTCTTGTTATTTCTTTGATATTATTAGTCTATATTGTTCATCTCTTCATTCTCTACAAGTTTAATTCTTGGTGTTTTTGACTTTAATGGCTACTTTTGTGTATATCTAAGTTTTTAAAAATAGGGTTTAATGAATTTTTGTGGTTTTGATATATCAAACTTGGTTATTTTCTAAAACTAATTGTTCTATATTGTAGAGAATTTGATTTCATGCAGTTTTGGCTTTTATTTCGCTTGATTTCGAGTTCGGATGAGGAACTTATGGCCATGGCAAGTTTTTGAAACTTTTATGGCTGAACTTGCTGTTTGGGGACGATGACCCCCATGCGTTGGGATTATCCATGCGCCAAAATTTTTATGCGACCAGGAGGCCATATGCCGATAGGCCATGCGCCGTAAAGTCCCGGCAATGCATCCTTTTGACTCCGTGCGTGTCATGCGCGTAGGTTCCCTATGCGCATGAACTGAAAACGCAACGTGAGTTTTATCCATGCGCTGGAATTCTCATGCGCTGGAATTCTCGTGCGGTGGAATTTTCATTCGCTGGAATTTTCATGCGCTGGAAATCTCGTGCACTGGAAATTTTCATGCGCTGGGATTCTCATGCGCTAGAATTCTCATGCGTTAGAATTTCTTGTGCTAAAATTTTCATGCACTGGGATTCTCATGCGCTGGAATTTTTGTGCGCTAGAATTCTCTTGCACTGGAATTCTCATGCGCTAGAATTCTCGTGCGTTGGAATTTTCATGCGCTGGAATTCTCATGCGCTGGAATTCTCTGAATTTATTATTTTTGCCTGTTTGAGCTGTTTTGTAGCTATAATCTTATAAAACTCAAAACATAAAAGTTGTAGATCTTTGTCTTGGCTTCGAGAATCTTTCCATTTTGCTCTAACCTGAGTTTATATGCGATTGATATTTTCAACCCCTATGGACGTTCTTGATCTTTCTTGTTTATTTTTCTGTACTTGACCTTCACTCCCGACCTGACTACCTATACATGTGCTGGTAAATCATACATGTGTACTGAGGTATAATCTATGTGGGCACTGAAGTGCTATCTCATGTGCTAAGTGTTTCTACGCGATATATGTCAGTACATCCAAAGCCTCCAGCACTTCCCTGGCACATACTACACAAGCATTCACCTACTATTTAATTAGCCATGTAGGTAATCCTCTACTAGGACAGGTACATAACTGCATCTGCTCCTAGGGATTAGCTTAGGTGTACATCCCCTAGGTTTAGGTGGTGGCCACCCCTTCTCATACCTCCTACAAGGTAACCTCCTACTCGTGCAACTAGGTACCCAAGCCTGTCTCTGTTGTACAGGTTGCAGGTTCAAAGTTAGGCCGTTGGCCATATTGCTCTGGTCTTCCTACTACCCCTAATTGTTCACTGGTAAAACATAGAAACTGCCCTTTGTTTAACTGGAATCAAATTGTGATACCAAACATGCACTGTCCTGCTCCTCTAATGGTTAAGGCCTAGGCTACTTATCTTGGTAACTGATACAAGATAGGGGCTTTCCTATCCTATCAAGTTCATGTAATCTATAGGTTCATATACTAAGCATTCCCTCCCATCCTAACTGTTGCACATATAATAGATATGTGATACTATTTTTCAATTCCTCTTATAGTGGCATGGTTCCCTATACTACCTATCATCTATACCCATGTAGGCACCAACTATTAGCCACAAGGCATTGTCTATTGATTTGATGTCAGGTTTGTTAGCCAAGATACCTTTACCTATTGAGATGGGGTGCCTGGTAGTATCCTACGGGAACAGGGCAACATAAAGGAGAGAAAGCATTGTACCAGAGATGAGTAGGATACTCTAGCATTCAATTAGTATACTGTGTCAGGGGTTGTACTCGTGCCAACGGGTCATTTCCTCTACTGATGCAAGGGACTCAGTTTCCTGATACTCTGATATATTGTTTATAACATCTGTACCCAAACCATATACGATTGTCATCCTAACCTGGGCATACTTCTTATAATCCTGGTACGCTAACCACCCATCACAACTGGTACCTAGTATGATTTTGATACAAAGGGGTCTCGACCCAGGTGGTACCTTGCCCATTGTCACGACCCGGTTCCAATTTCTTGGATCGAATCGGATCATGCCCAGCCTGCACCACTGTTGAGGCGGCGGCAGTAAGCTGTAACTCCATATGCAGGTAATCATCAACTCAATCTAATTTGCCACAATCTTTAATATTCGATAAATAAAAACTTGTTCAGTACAAAGTACAATCTTAAAACCATCAACTGAATAACATTGTTTTAAACAAAACTATCAAACTGGAAAATAACATCTGAAAAGAAGCAATGTCATCATCAGGTACGCCATCCTCAAGAAGCACAGCAGTGTATAGCTCAGGGTCATAGTAGCTACTAATCAGTAGCTCTGCATCCTCATAAGGACCTAAAAATATAGTCTCCAGTCAGGAGGGAGCAAAGTGCAAACTCATGATATTTTAACAATTGAAATTAATAAAGGAATTATGCACTTTTAAACAATTTGAAATAAATAATTTTCCACCAGTTAAAATAGTGAGATATGAATAGGTAATGAATATGACCGGATTGGGTTTGTTACAATAATATCCTAGTGATATGGTATGGCTTATCCCCGTGTGTTTGAGGGGTAAGCTAATACATTCAGTCATACTAATTGGCTGTGCTCATATCCACTACACTACTCCCCAGTCCCCAATAGTTACAGTAGTTACACTCAATGCTCTCAAGAGAGTTTCGTGTTGTATCGTGATTTAAAATTACATTAAAACAATTATTAACTAATTGTAATCTACCACAAAATTGTACTTGCCTCAAATGATTTGACTGGACGGGTCGATACGTCGGAATGGGAATTCAGGTTCTTCCTTGAGATCCTACATCCGAAAACTTGTCTCAGAAAACCAAAGTTGACAATGATGCTATACTAGTTGCAATCTCTAGTTGTGTCCTAGTCAATTTTAGTCTTTATTTAGCTAATACAAACAAAACGCTATTTATTAATGCGTTGCAATTAAGAAACATCAATTTACATTTAATTTCGGAAAAATGTATTTATCGATTTATTTGGAAAAACTTGGTATTTTATAATTATATAAATATAAAACTAAGATTTTCCTTTTTAATGAGAAATACATGAATTTCTTATTTTAAATTTACAACTTAATTGCTAAGTGACAAAACATTTATTATTATATTCTGTAAAATACAATAAATAATTATTATTTTATACTACGTTCCCATGACCAAAATCATCCAGAAAATAAAAGAAAAATAAAACCTAAGCTATTACAATCTCACAACCAGAATAAATAAATAGGCTTATGCCCTTACAGACCAATTACATGAATTTAAATAAGAATAAAAGTTTGGTTAGTCCTGAAAATTATCCTACAATTTAATAAAATAAAATAATAATTTAAATTCAATTGAATTTATTTTATGAGTCTTAGAATATTGGTCCAATCTTCAAAATAGCTAATGCCTCAACGTCCGGAATAATGCCGGTTTCGTTTGCATTTCGCTAAGAGCCCATTGAACAATTAGTTCGTCGCTCGGAAAAGTAATCGGAATTCAAATCAACCAAAAACCAGTTTAGAATTTAAGAATTTTATAGAAAAACACTTTTGAAATATTTTTCTGAAAATTTCGGCAGCATTCCCTCTGTATTTGGGACAACCCAAAAACTGGAAAAATGCTAAACCAAACACCGATAACTGTTCCCAACCAGGGAACACCAAATATCCCACCAAAAGTTAATATCCAACCCTGAAATGAATAGCAAATCCAAAAGCCGAAATCAAAACCACAGCACCAACATATAGCCATACCAACTACAGAACTGATAATTAGCTATGGCTAAGAAAAATCCACAGAACAATATTCTCAACCCAAGCTTTTATTAGCTTGGTCACAAGACCAAAACTAATAGAGTTCGAAAAATCCGAACTTAACTCAAAAATTCCGAGAAACCACAATAACAAAGCCATAGCTACAAAACCATCCAAAATGTAGTTCGGAAATGTCCGAAACCATAACTGAAATAAATCGAGCCGATTTCCATAGCGGAAATTGGGGACCATATCATCATCGACGCACGGGAGGGACGAATTACTCTGATTAACAGAAATTACCCAATATCCGTTGGTCGGGGAGCCGCGGGATAATCTCGGGAACGAAAACGTAGTCCGCGAGGGAGCCGAACAGAAGAACGCGAAACAGGAAGCACTAGACAGCGGATCGGACAACGCCAAATCCACGCACAGAAACGCTGGACAGCAAATCGGGGACAGGGGAGGTGCTGCGCTGGATCTCGGGGTCGGCCGTGTTGGGGCGCGCAGTGTCGGGTGGCCGCGGGTGGCGCGCCGGCGAAGGGGTCGCGGGGAGCGACGCCGACGGAACAGCGGCTAGGGCACCGCCGCGGAAAGGTCCGGCCGGAGGGAAACTGCGCCTGAGTTAGGGCAAGGGCGCGGATCTGGCAGAGGGGGCCGGGCGGAAGAGATCGGCGATCGGGTGGCCGAGATTCGGCGGGTAGCGGGACGCCGTGGGATGCTCGGCCGGAATCGACTAGGTCTGGGTTGTTGGGAAAGAGAGGGTTTGGTGAGGAGAATGAAGAGAAGGGTTTATATAGGGGTGAAACCTGGGGTTACGAAAATGGAGAGTTGCAGCAGTTTCCGAAGAGAGAGGGGTGAAGCCATGAATGAAGGGAAAGGAAGAGTCAGCAGTTGTGCCAAGGGATCGGCCAGCCGATCAGAAGAGAGGAAAAGGAAAAGTCCTTCTTTCCTTAACAACTAAGAAGGATAGAGAAGACTCAATGTTTTAATAAAGAAAACTTTCTTTTTAATAATTATTTTCTTTAAACAAATAAATTTTGAATTATTATAACTAATGGATTTTAAGCATAAAAATCAAATTTGGGTTTGATTTCAAAATTGTAGTGCCCCGCTCCTCGCGGTCCACTATGTAATACCCACGGCTTGCTGACTCAGTCTCGAACTGAGTATTTGGTGAAACCTTTGCCGGTATCGATTGATCACGGATGAAATGCAATGAACCTTTCCAATTGATGGATTGGCTTCTATTGAAATGAATCCAAGAGTTTTGCTGAATGTTTTCTCTTCGCTGTTTGGTTTTGATGAATGCGTTTTCGTGTTGGTTTTCGATGATTGGTTTTCATTGTTCGCTTTCATCGCATTTCGCATTCATTCCGAATCTTGAGAGAAAGAGACGAAGTATGCTAATCAACTGTTGGTACCATTGTAGGCCGCGTGAATTGTTCGTGAACGGCTCGTGAAGTCCCTCCTTCTCTCTACTAAGATTCATCTCGGTGAGTTGCTTCAACCGAACAGACATTGATCTGTGCGCCTAATAAAAATGATCTCTAGTCTACTCTGTTGCCTTGTCCCAATGATCAACGATACCACATCCACAAAAGATAAGAGAAGATAATTGAATTGAATCAAATGCAAGAATACATGTTGCTACTCTATCTGCTCGATAAGAATGATCATCTGCTTGTCACCTGTCTGCTTGAATATGAGATGAACCTGAAGGCACGAATCAAACGTGTCGTATACCTGTACATAAGTCCAAGTGTGTCTCATCTGATAGAACGGCTAGAGCATGCATTTGGTCTCGGACAACTTGTATACAAGGAAACATTTGTCTCTCGGGTGGTATCTGGGGGCACCTGGAACTGCTCGGCCTAGGAGAGATTAGGGCCTCCATGTGAAAATGGGAGTCGATCTGAGTCCTTAGCGACGAGCTGAACCAAAGAGTCACAGCGGCTAATCATGGGGAAAACCCATGGACCAACATGTAGAATAGTCCACCTGCATGACCCGAATGACAACTTCAATATCTGCAAGAATGAACATGAATTACTCATTATGCAAATTGTGCTAACGTGGTTTTGTGCAGGGATGACTGCCGGCGTTGGTAAGTTGGTTTTGATATATTCTACTGTCATATTCTTATGAATTGTTAAAAAGAACCTAGACAAGTAGAAAGATCACTAGTAAATGTTAGCTCAACATATTGATTTAGTGCAGAGATTTGCGAGTTCGGCCAAAAGCCGCTCGCCAGTACATGATGTGTGCTGACCCACGTTGTGGGCATCCTTTTCAGAAAGCAAAAGGAGACAGGGGGATTTCAAGTGAGGCACCGAAGCTCGTCTAGCCCAGTAGAGCTGTGGATCGCCTCGAAGCTACTTTTCATTTCAGTCAATAGCAAGTTTCCAGTTTTCATTTCCTTTAAAGGTGTCTTTCAATTCCAGCTTGTAATAAAGGATATGATGTATGGGCATTGTGGCTATTTTCAAAAAGAGTGTTTCAAAGAGAATCTTGTAGCCAAATTATAAGGCAAATCTGAGTTCACAAAGCTTTGTACTTGTATTCCAAACAAGCTATGAATAAAATGAGTATTTCTATTTCAAATCTCTGTGTCCAATATTTGGTTTTCTGCAATGGGTGCGTGCATGGGTTTTGCTTGACTAATGGGTGCGTGCGTGTGTTTTTGCTTGACTAGTTGTTTTTGTGCAGGTACATGGCCTTGTGCAAGCGCAACTTAGGCTTGCACGGCATCACGCCTTAGCGAGGACGATCGATCCCGCAGGGATCCAAGCAAGACGGACGACCCTAGCGGGATCGGGGCGTGACAAAGTGGTATCAGAGCACAGTTTTACGTCCTTGGCCTCTTGCAAATATCGTTTTCAAAAAGTATATATAAATACTTTGACGGCTTTCAAAAGAGTCCCGATTTTGAGTTATGAAAACCAATGCCCCATACAATAAGTCCATAATATTTTATGAGACTGACAGAAGTTATACTATTTTGTAGAGAAATGGCTCCTCCTCGTCCATCTGGCTCGACCGATGCGGTAGAACGCATCATGACAATGTTGGAGTTACAGAGACAGGACAATGAGGAACAAAATCAGATACACCAGGCCCGAGCGGAGGCCCAACAAAGGCAGTTGGATGCCTTGACCCAGCTTGTCACGGCGCTTGCGAAAAATCAAGATACCACCGCAACGACGCAACCAACGGGAACGCCCGAGATCGAGCCCGTAGAGGGTGATGAGCCCCAGCCAGCGCAAAGGCACACTTCCTTTAAGCCAAAGGACTTCTTGGACGCGAAACCTCCAGAATTTCAAGGCAGGACGTCACCCGACAAGGTGATGGACTGGATTGATAAAATAGAGACTCTGTTCGCGTTCATAGGAGTTCCAAGTAGCAAAAAGGTAGTCTGTGCCGTTATGCTCCTACGGCTGCGGGCGAAGGACTGGTGGAAGGCGAAAAAGCCGGCGCTTCTTGCAACGGCTAGGAATGGAAAGATCTCATGGCCTCGTTCAAGAAGGCGTTTCTGGATCAATATCTGCCTCGAGCCATGAGCAAGAAGATGGAGGATGACTTCATCACGCTAAAACAGGAGGATATGTCCGTGGAGGACTATGAATCTGAATTTGCTAAGTTGGCAAATTTTGCCGCTGCTTGGCTCCCCACGGAACAGACTCGCATAAATCGATTCGTGGAAGGTCTGAATTACGACATCCAGTTAAGTGTGCTGAATCGAGAATGCGAGTCATATTCTCAAGCCTTTGAGGCGGCGCTCCAGGTGGAACAGTTCGAGCAGAAGAAAGCGTCCAACAAAGCGCAGAACAGTCGGAATCAGCCCGCCAAGAGATATCATGACGGAGAGAAAAAGACTGACGGGGAACAAAACAACAAGCCTGTATGCGGCTTCTGCGGTCGGCGAGGGCATGTCAAAGAAGACTGCCGCTATGGGAATGGCCAGAGTTGCAGTCACTGTGGCAAGAGTGGGCACGTCAAGGAGGACTGTCGTGCCGCTAATAACGCTTGTTTTCGTTGTGGCCAACAGGGCCACTCAGTCAAATATTGCCCGAAAAGAATAGAACGGATCAGAACCGTAATGACACTGAAGAGCGTGGGCAGCTGCCAGGCCCACCGCCGCTTCGAGACCAACCGCACATCCAGCCGCAGCGGACCAACGCTCGTGTCTTCAACCTCTCCACGTTGCTTGATCCAGAATGCAACACAAGTGGAGGTGAGTTTGTATCTTAAGTATTGAGGACAAAACTTTTTCTCAGTGGGTTATTATGTAGTGTCCCGCTCCTCGCGGTCCACTATATAATACCCACGGCTTGCTGACTCAGTCTCGAACTGAGTATTTGGTGAAACCTTTGCCGGTATCGATTGATCACGGATGAAATGCAATGAACCTTTCCAATTGATGGATTGGCTTCTATTGAAATGAATCCAAGAGTTTTGCTGAATGTTTTCTCTTCGCTGCTTGGTTTTGATGAATGCGTTTTCGTGTTGGTTTTCGATGATTGGTTTTCATTGTTCGCTTTCATCGTATTTCGCATTCATTCCGAATCTTGAGAGAAAGAGACGAAGTATGCTAATCAACTGTTGGTGCCATTGTAGGCCGCGTGAATTGTTCGTGAACGGCGCGTGAAGTCCCTCATTCTCTCTACTAAGATTCATCTCGGTGAGTTGCTTCAACCGAACAGACATTGATCTGTACGCCTAATAAAAATGATCTCTAGTCTACTCTGTTGCCTTGTCCCAATGATCAACGATACCACATCCACAAAAGATAAGAGAAGATAATTGAATTGAATCAAATGCAAGAATACATGTTGCTACTCTATCTGCTCGATAAGAATGATCATCTGCTTGTCACCTGTCTGCTTGAATATGAGATGAACCTGAAGGCACGAATCAAACGTGTCGTATACCTGTGCATAAGTCCAAGTGTGTCTCATCTGATAGAACGGCTAGAGCATGCATTTGGTCTCGGACAACTTGTATACAAGGAAACATTTGTCTCTCGGGTGGTATCTGGGGGCACCTAGAACTGCTCGGCCTAGGAGAGATTAGGGCCTCCATGTGAAAATGGGAGTCGATCTGAGTCCTTAGCGACGAGCTGAACCAAAGAGTCACAGCGGCTAATCATGGGGAAAACCCATGGACCAACATGTAGAATAGTCCACCTGCATGACCCGAATGACAACTTCAATATCTGCAAGAATGAACATGAATTACTCATTATGCAAATTGTGCTAACGTAGTTTTGTGCAGGGATGACTGCCGGCGTTGGTAAGTTGGTTTTGATATATTCTACTGTCATGTTCTTATGAATTGTTAAAAAGAACCTAGACAAGTAGAAAGATCACTAGTAAATGTTAGCTCAACATATTGATTTAGTGCAGAGATTTGCGAGTTCGGCCAAAAGCCGCTCGCCAGTACATGATGTGTGCTGACCCACGTTGTGGGCATCCTTTTCAGAAAGCAAAAGGAGACAGGGGGATTTCAAGTGAGGCACCGAAGCTCGTCTAGCCCAGTAGAGCTGTGGATCGCCTCGAAGCTACTTTTCATTTCAGTCAATAGCAAGTTTCCAGTTTTCATTTCCTTTAAAGGTGTCTTTCAATTCCAGCTTGTAATAAAGGATATGATGTATGGGCATTGTGGCTATTTTCAAAAAGAGTGTTTCAAAGAGAATCTTGTAGCCAAATTATAAGGCAAATCTGAGTTCACAAAGCTTTGTACTTGTATTCCAAACAAGCTATGAATAAAATGAGTATTTCTATTTCAAATCTCTGTGTCCAACATTTGGTTTTCTGCAATGGGTGCGTGCGTGGGTTTTGCTTGACTAATGGGTGCGTGCGTGTGTTTTTGCTTGACTAGTTGTTTTTGTGCAGGTACATGGCCTTGTGCAAGCGCAACTTAGGCTTGCACGGCATCACGCCTTAGCGAGGACGATCGATCCCGCAGGGATCCAAGCAAGACGGACGACCCTAGCGGGATCGGGGCGTGACAAAAATGGATCAAGATGAGTCCAGAACAGGTTCGGGACGGGTCAGGCCAAACAAAAATCCAGGAATTTATTAATAATACCATTTTTCCTAAAATAATTTATATTAATAATTAGCTAATTAATAGATTATTTTAACTGAAATAAAGGATTCTAGATAAGTTCGGGACTTGGGAACGAGTTTAAGTCCGGGTCAACCAAATATTCATGATTATTTATTTTAAAATTAGTAACTTTCTATTTAGCTTTTAATAATAATTTGGCAAAATATTAATTTTAACAAACACTAAATTTTAATAATTTTAGAATAATAACAAATATCGAATTTCCAGAATTTTAAATAATTAACTAAAAATTACGGGTTTCACAACCTTCCCTCCTTAAGACATTTCGTCCTCGAAATTTAAAGAGATAAGGTTAGGAATTTACCTCAGGTCTCAAACAAATACGGGTATTGCTCTCGCATCTCATCTTCTCGCTCCCAGGTAGACTCGCCTGGGGAATCGTGCCTCCACATAACTCTAACTATGGGAGTCACTGAAGTCCTGGTCCTCTTCTCGCCTCTATCCAAAATTGCCACTGGCTTCTCTGGTACTGTAAGGCTCGGTCCAATCTCCAGTTCCGAATGATCCAAGATATGACTCGGATCTGGAATGTAGCGTCTGAGCTGCGAAACGTGGAAGACATTATGCACGCCCTCAAGATTAGCTGCTAAAGCTAACCGATATGCTACTTCACCAATTCGACTCAAAACTTCAGATGGTCCGATATATCTGGGACTCAGCTTCCCAGCTCTGCCAAATCGGATAGTTCCTCTGGTAGAAAAAATCTTCACAAAGACACTATCTCCTTCTTCAAATTCCAGTGGTCGACGACTGCTATCTGCCCAATGCTTCTGCCTGTCTTGGGCGATCCTGAGCTTGTCTCTAATCACCTTCACTTTCTCTGCTGCGTCAGTCACTATCTCTGGCCCCAGTAGTACTCATTCTCCTACGTCGTCCCATGCACGTGGAGTGCGGCAATGACGTCCATAAAGAGCTTCAAATGGGATCATACCAATGCTAGCTTGGTAACTGTTGTTGTAGGTGTAAAACCCCTAAATTTTTACTATTTTTATTTATTTATTTATTTGCGTGGATTTAATATTTTTGTACTGTATGTCACGTAGTAGTATTGTACGTCGTATGCAAAATTTCCGTTTGCTCGACGAGTACGAATATGTGCGAGCGTACATATTTTATAAAAACATTTTCTTTTCTATTTTAATATACACTTTCAAAATTTTATAATTATTAATCTTGCTATAAAAAGCCTTTTGTTTCTAAAAAGTTATTAATAATAAATAATATTTTGTATACTAGAAAAGCCTAATTATGTAAAGAATATTTGTTGCATACAAATATTTCGCTATTTATTTATTGGTCTATTTTAAATAAAAGTATAATTTTCGAAATTATTTAATATTAATATTTTATAATTCAAAAAGATTTATTATTCAAAATATTTATTATTTTCGAAATTATTATTATTGGTATTATGAAAAATATATTTGGAAGTTATTTTTGGCTATTTAAATCATGATTTGATTTTTGGGCTTATTTAAATAGATATCCATATTAGAATTTAATTTATTGATTGATTTTAAAACTAAGGGGATCTAATTAGATTTAAATTGGATTCTTAATTGGATTTGGATTTGATGGTTTTTAATTTAAATTGCGTATTATCTAAATTGGGTTTTAAATATCCAAATCCTAATCTAATTGGGAATTCCCACATCCTATAAATAGGCAGGTACTCCTCCAATATTTTTATTCCTCCACAATTCATCCTCCACAAATTTCCACAACCCAACCCGTGCATCGTGTCAGTGTCCTCCTTCCCTTCCACTATTTTTATTTTCTTTTACAATTACATTTTCATCATCTTCGTGTCCACACACGGACACGTCATCTTCCAACCACAAATACAATTCACTAAATTCAGATTTCAATCCCTAACCCAAACCCTAACCTAGCTCAACCATCCAGCCACCACCCGACGTTGTCCCCCTACCATCGCCAGCACCCTCACCCGCCAACATCATGGCCAGCCCGTCCCCTCTCTCTACTACCATCGGCCAGTCCTGGCCACCACCACCATCATCGGCGTTCGACGCCGGCAAACGACCAAAGCCCCTCTTCCCTGTCGACAACACCACCACCTGCTGCCAACCAACCCCATACCCGTCGTCACCACAACCCAACCAAACAAACCCAGCCGCCGCCGCGGCCACTGCCGCGGCAGCCCCGCCTATACCCCAGTCATCACCCAAGCCCCCACCAGTGACACAGCGCCACCATCGTCATCATCCCGAGCTCCGTCCCCATGTCACCGCCAACATAGCCATCGACCATCTACCGCTCGTCGTCACCCGCCATTACCAAAAGCAACACCAACCACCACTGGCTCCTCCCCCTTGGCCGGAGCCGACCACCAGCCACCACACAATAGGAAGGAAAGAGAAACCCTAACCTTAGCCGGTCTGCCGTGTCCTCCGCTCCAGCGCCTCTCCGTCACTCCGCCCGCGACCTCGAACCACCGGCGCTTCTCCATCCTCCGCCCTCCTCCGGCTCTGCGCCGCCCCACCGTGAGCGCACGCCGGCCGATCGGACGGCCTCCACCGTCTCGCCGCTCCACGAGCCCGATGTGCCACCTCCCTCACTCTCTCTCTCCTCCTCTCTCCGTTCTCCTCTTCTTTCCCCCTGCGTCGCCGACCACGGCGGGTCCCCAAAACCCATCTCCTCCGCCTCCCGATCTTCCCGACCTCTGCCTACATCTGCCGCCTCTTGATCTTCTCGCGCCACTCTTCCTCTCGCTCCGCCCTCTTCTCCCAGAACTTCCCTCTCACCTCAGCTCACTCCGCCACCGCGTCCACCTCTCTCGCTCCGCTCCCTTCCTCCCGCCGCCCGCTCTCCCTCTCGCTCTCTGCTCTCGCTCATACTCTGTCTTTGATTTTTTTTCTTTCTCTTACTCTTTCTTCGGTTCGTCTTCTGAAAGAAGACAGCTGCCTTCATATTTTTCTTTTATTTTTATTTTATTTTTGGTTTGATTATTATTTTCTGTTAATTAAAATATTTTATCATTATTATTATCTTAATCATTATCATTATTATTATTATTATTATTATTATATCTTACTATTTTCATTATTTTAACAGAAAATTCTTCTCTTCTCTTTTTCCTTGTGTTATATTGGAGTATTAATTAAGTTTTTATAAGGATAATCATATATAGAATTTACAAAAATCGATTTGTTACTATTATTATTATTATGATTTTATTATGATAAATATTATTAATATTGTTTATTAAATGGGTTCTGTTGATACATTGTTTATTATTATTATTATTATTATTATTATTATTATTATTATTATTATTATTATTATTATTCTGTTAACAATGAGATACTCATGTAAGTATGTTAATATATGTATCTTAAAAAGCTATTTTTACTATTAAATATTTTCTACAGGATAACCATATTCCAATGCATCTTTATTAAAATATATTTTTTATACGATTATGGTTATATTAAATCCATGGGTTTTATAAATATTAAATATTGTTATATCTATAAATTATGTTACGGTATTATTTTAAATATGATTTTGACTTGGAAAGAATAATATTTTTACTATAGCCATTCTCTTCCAAACAAAGGGTGACATTAATATATATATACACCATATTTTTATATCAAAATATAGTTTTAGCCTAAATCTATATTTTAAAGTATTTACCGAATAATTATTTTTCTAATGAATATAGTTTTCGAATATTTCTAAAAATTCTATATATTATTATCCTTTTCTTTTGAATTTCCTCCTGTCCATGACAAATTCCATTCTTCCATTTCCTTCGCAAATTGTGTCCTTCCCCTATCGTCCCTAACTAAACTGACCCTTCTGGACCTAATGACACGATCGGTGCCGCCATCAGAGGTCCCCTTGTGCAGTTATTGCACCGAAGTTGCAGATCGTGCCACATTGATCATCGCAGCACATCAGGCGCCCTATCAGGCAAGGCACCTTGCCATTAGCTGTTTACTTATTTTAGCTCAAATTTCATGCATTATTTATTTTCTTTATGCAAAATAAACTGTGATACATGGCATAACTGTTAGAACTTACTGTTCATTTATTTTCCTGCTATATATTATTTTTCTCAATTAAACCTAGAATTAAGGGACCACCTTGTGTGTCGCATTCATTGGCCTTGACACGTTGTAAACACGAAGTTGTGTGTCGCATGTAGAACACGAAAGTGCGTGATTGGCTGGCCACCAGTACGTACAAGTCGTGCGATAGGAATAACCGCTAATAGAGGTTGTATGCTAGTTTGACTTAGCGGTTATAGTGGTTTGTGTTGTGGATACAACACAGTAGGCATTGGGCGGGGAGGACAATTCCTTAGCGTATGGGCTTCGATGCACTTCCCTTGTGACCCGGACTCTCCGCTGGAGATACGGGGTTGATGACCCAAGATTACTGACGGCCACTGACGATTCTGCGGAACGTCATGCTCTTCCTGCTGGGGCCTCTGGTGCCCAAGGGGGACTACGCCGATCCTATTTAGCCAGGGCCCATGCGTAGGAAATATTGTTCTTAACAACATTTCACTTAGAACGGTAGACTACCCTATCCGTTAGGTACGAGTACTTTTGGTTTGGGTACTTGTATCTGACCGTGACTTGGAACAATAACTTGTCGCGAATTAGTTCGTCACATCTTGTCCTTGTTTGGTTGTAGGTGTGACTTACTACTTCGATGAGAAGGTATTGAACCTTGTTGAGGTCCGGATACCATATCGGATTCTTAGCATGGAAGGATACGTTACCGTGAATTAGTTTACCATCTCCTGTCCTTGTTTGGTTGGGGGGATGGTATGCTCGTTCAGTAGGTGCGTATTGGACTATGTTATAAATTCGATTTACTTATTTATTTGAGCGATATTTATTCAGTTTATATGAAATGCTATTATGTGTCTTGTTACGTCCCTCTGAGGACCTGGTTGTCTTGCCAGGTGTGTGCTATTATCTTTCGCAGGTGTTCTAGCTCTAGCCGTGATCTTCGCTATTTCTCGAGGATGATTGCACTTGGATCATCTTCGCTCTGCTCGCCAAAATCATTTATTCTATCATGTACTTTTCCTTATTTTGTTGGTAGTGGATTTGTCTCCGCCCAACATATTATATCAAGATAAATTTATTCTCATTATATGACATCTTTTATTCATTTATTCTGTGTGGATGATATTAGTTATGGTTCTACTGCATTTTACAGCTTATGTATTTATACGAGGCTTCCATATATTGGAGTATACTTCGTATGAATACAGCTGGCATGTCTACGTTCCTAGTCCTACGTATTTTGGGACTGGGGCATTACATGTTTTTGTGGTGGCCCATGCAGGTCACCATAAATTGTTTGGTTACTTTACCGTACCAAGCAAGCCTGCGAATAGGATTAGAAGTCTAGGATCTCATCCACATACTTGACCACTTTCTTCAATCTACCGTTTGACTCATCGATTGCATCTTGCTTGATTCCTTCTATCATTATCCTTATCTTCCCTTCGTGCTTGCTAGAGATTGACCCTATTAGTTAGCTGTCCCAAACACCATTAGTTTAATTCTTTAAGTTGGGTAGAATACCTTATGAACTAGTAACCCCTTTTGACCTAGCGACCTATCTTAGCAAGCCTACTTAGATTCTAGAATTTAGAAAACCTTAACCCATCTAGTCAAATAAGCCTTGGTCAATAAAAACCGTAGAATGATAGTATAGGAATAAACAAGACTTAGATTCCTATGACTCTTAGACTATTCATATTTGTTTCTTATTTCAATCGTAATCTCGTGCTTATATTTTACCACCTTGACTAACGTTGCTACTATAATTTAGTTTTGCAAACTCATCCATTTTATCGAGTTTGTTCACGACTTATGCTATTGAGCGTGCTCACAAACATATTGTCTAATCAGAACCGGTGCATGATGGTCTGATCAACCGAGTGCACTTTGGTTCGCTTTTGTCTATTATTCTACGTGGATGGGGACATAGCTAAACTTGTCCTCTAGAGTCCCATCCACGACTGCCTTGACAATTCCTTTGAAATTTATTCAATCGTCATTGAATCACGTATTTCGTATTCGATAACGCCTCCTTCGAACTCTAGATTGCTTTCGCCTTCACCTGTTTAAGAAGGACGAATGCGCTGTACTTGAAGTTCCCCTAGCTATCCTATCTCGTGACCATTGACACTCATGTGACTATATCATTGTCTTAATTACTCGTCCTTTCCCTCGACCCTAATTCTACCATCTTGACTTTCTAATCACTTGAATTTAAAAGTGATTACAATCATCTCTTAATCATAGCCTCAACCTAGACTACGACCATGTAAACTACTTTGAACCCTTCTATCTACCGTTGTGCCTTCTCACCCCCCTACAAATCCTCAATTTCGAGGACGAAATTCTTTTAAGTTGGGTAGGATGTAAAACCCTAAATTTCTACTATTTTTATTTATTTATTTATTTACGTGGATTTAATATTTTTGTACTGTATGTCACGTAGTAGTATTGTACGTCGTATGCGAAATTTCCGTTTGCTCGACGAGTACGAATATGTGCGAGCGTACATATTTTATAAAAACATTTTCTTTTCTATTTTAATATACACTTTCAAAATTTTATAATTATTAATCTTGCTATAAAAAGCCTTTTGTTTCTAAAATGTTATTAATAATAAATAATATTTTGTATACTAGAAAAGCCTAATTATGTAAAGAATATTTGTTGCATACAAATATTTTGCTATTTATTTATTGGTCTATTTTAAATAAAAGTATAATTTTTGAAATTATTTAATATTAATATTTTATAATTCAAAAAGATTTATTATTCAAAATATTTATTATTTTCGAAATTATTATTATTGGTATTATGAAAAATATATTTGGAAGTTATTTTTGGCTATTTAAATCATGATTTGATTTTTGGGCTTATTTAAATAGATATCCATATTAGAATTTAATTTATTGATTGATTTTAAAACTAAGGGGATCTAATTAGATTTAAATTGGATTCTTAATTGGATTTGGATTTGATGGTTTTTAATTTAAATTGCGTATTATCTAAATTGGGTTTTAAATATCCAAATCCTAATCTAATTGGGAATTCCCACATCCTATAAATAGGCAGGTACTCCTCCAATATTTTTATTCCTCCACAATTCATCCTCCACAAATTTTCATAACCCAACCCGTGCATCGTGTCGGTGTCCCCCTTCCCTTCCACTATTTTTATTTTCTTTTACAAATACATTTTCATCATCTTCGTGTCCGCACACGGACACGTCATCTTCCAACCACAAATACAATTAACTAATTTCAGATTTCAATCCCTAACCCAAACCCTAACCTAGCTCAACCATCCAGCCACGACCCGACGTTGTCCCCCTACCATCGCCAGCACCCTCACCCGCCAACATCATGGCCAACCCGTCCCCTCTCTCTACTACCATCGGCCAGTCCAGGCCACCACCACCATCATCGGCGTTCGACGCCGACAAACGACCAAAGCCCCTCTTTCCTGTCGACAACACCACCACCTGCTGCCAACCAACCCCATACCCGTCGTCACCACAACCCAACCAAACAAACACAGCCGCCGCCGCGGCCACTGCCGCGGCAGCCCCGCCTATACCCCAGTCATCACCCAAGCCCCCACCAGCGACACAGCGCCACCATCGTCATCATCCCGAGCTCCGTCCCCATGTCACCGCCAACATAGCCATCGACCATCCACCGCTCGTCGTCACCGCCATTACCAAAAGCAACACCAACTACCACTGGCTCCTCCCCCTTGGCCGGAGCCGACCACCAGCCACCACACAATAGGAAGGAAAGAGAAACCCTAACCTTAGCCGGGCTGTCGTGTCCTCCACTCCAGCGCCTCTCCGTCACTCCGCCCGCGACCTCGAACCACCGGCGCTTCTCCATCCTCCGCCCTCCTCCGGCTCTGCGCCGCCCCACCGTGAGCGCGCGCCGACCGATCGGACGGCCTCCACCGTCTCGCCGCTCCACGAGCCCGATGCGCCACCTCCCTCACTCTCTCTCTCCTCCTCTCTCCGTTCTCCTCTTCTTTCCCCCTGCGTCGCCGACCACGGCGGCTCCCCAAAACCCATCTCCTCCGCCTCCCGATCTTCCCGACCTCCGCCTACATCCGCCGCCTCTGGATCTTCTCGCGCCACTCTTCCTCTCGCTCCGCCCTCTTCTCCCAGAACTTCCCTCTCACCTCAGCTCACTCCGCCACCGCGTCCACCTCTCTCGCTCCGCTCCCTTCCTCCCGCCGCCCGCTCTCCCTCTCGCTCTCTGCTCTCGCTCATACTCTGTCTTTGATTTTTTTTTCTTTCTCTTACTCTTTCTTCGGTTCGTCTTCTGAAAGAAGACAGCTGCCTTCATATTTTTCTTTTATTTTTATTTTATTTTTGGTTTGATTATTATTTTCTGTTAATTAAAATATTTTATCATTATTATTATCTTAATCATTATCATTATTATTATTATTATTATTATATCTTACTATTTTCATTATTTTAACAGAAAATTCTTCTCTTCTCTTTTTCCTTGTGTTATATTGGAGTATTAATTAAGTTTTTATAAGGATAATCATATATAGAATTTACAAAAATTGATTTGTTACTATTATTATTATTATGATTTTATTATGATAAATATTATTAATATTATTTATTAAATGGGTTCTGTTGATACATTGTTTATTATTATTATTATTATTATTCTGTTAACAATGAGATACTCATGTAAGTATGTTAATATATGTATCTTAAAAAGCTATTTTTACTATTAAATATTTTCTGCAGGATAACCATATTCCAATGCATCTTTATTAAAATATATTTTTTATACGATTATGGTTATATTAAATCCATGGGTTTTATAAATATTAAATATTGTTATATCTATAAATTATGTTACGGTATTATTTTAAATATGATTTTGACTTGGAAAGAATAATATTTTTACTATAGCCATTCTCTTCCAAACAAAGGGTGACATTAATATATATATACACCATATTTTTATATCAAAATATAGTTTTAGCCTAAATCTATATTTTAAAGTATTTACCAAATAATTATTTTTCTAATGAATATAGTTTTCGAATATTTCTAAAAATCCTATATATATTATTATCCTTTTCTTTTGAATTTCCTCCTGTCCATGACAAATTCCATTCTTCCATTTCCTTCGCAAATTGTGTCCTTCCCCTATCGTCCGTAACTAAACTGACCCTCCTGGACCTAATGACACGATCCGTGCCGCCATCAGAAGTCCCCTTGTGCAGTTATTGCACCGAAGTTGCAGATCATGCCACATTGATCATCGCAGTACATCAGGCACCCTATCAGGCAAGGCACCTTGCCATTAGCTGTTTACTTATTTTAGCTCATATTTCATGCATTATTTATTTTCTTTATGCAAAATAAACTGTGATACATGGCATAACTGTTAGAACTTACTGTTCATTTATTTTCCTGCTATGTATTATTTTTCTCAATTAAACCTAGAATTAAGGGACCACCTTGTGTGTCGCATTCATTGGCCTTGACACGTTGTAAACACGAAGTTGTGTGTCGCATGTAGAACACGGAAGTGCGTGATTGGCTGGCCACCAGTACGTACAAGCCGTGCGATAGGAATAACCGCTAATAGAGGTTGCATGCTAGTTTGACTTAGCGGTTATAGTGGTTTGTGTTGTGGATACAACACAGTAGGCATTGGGCGGGGAGGACAATTCCTTAGCGTATGGGCTTCGATGCACTTCCCTTGTGACCCGGACTCTCCGCTGGAGATACGGGGTTGATGACCCAAGATTACTGACGGCCACTGACGATTCTGCGGAACGTCATACTCTTCCTGCTGGGGCCTCTCGCGCCCAAGGGGGACTACGCCGGTCCTATTTAGCCAGGGCCCATGCGTAGGAAGGATTGTTCTTAACAATATTTCACTTAGAACGGTAGACTACCCTATCCATTAGGTACGAGTACTTTTGGTTTGGGTACTTGTATCTGACCGTGACTTGGAACAATAACTTGTCGCGAATTAGTTCGTCACATCTTGTCCTTGTTTGGTTGTAGGTGTGACTTACTACTTCGATGAGAAGGTATTGAACCTTGTTGAGGTCCGGATACCATATCGGATTCTTAGCATGGAAGGATACGTTACCGTGAATTAGTTTACCATCTCCTGTCCTTGTTTGGTTGGGGGGATGGTACGCTCGTTCAGTAGGTGCGTATTGGACTATGTTATAAATTCGATTTACTTATTTATTTCAGCGATATTTATTCAGTTTATATGGCATGCTATTATGTGTCTTGTTACGTCCCTCTGAGGACCTGGTTGTCTTGCCAGGTGTGTGCTATTATCTTTCGCAGGTGTTCTAGCTCTAGCCGTGATCTTCGCTATTTCTCGAGGATGATTGCACTTGGATCGTCTTCGCTCTGCTCGCCAAAATCATTTATTCTATCATGTACTTTTCCTTATTTTGTTGGTAGTGGATTTGTCTCCGCCCAACATATTGTATCAAGATAAATTTATTCTCATTATATGACATCTTTTATTCATTTATTCTGTGTGGATGAGATTAGTTATGGTTCTACTGCATTTTACAGCTCATGTATTTATACGAGGCTTCCATATATTGGAGTATACTTCGTATGAATACAGCTGACATGTCTACGTTCCTAGTCCTACATATTTTGGGACTGGGGCGTTACAGTAGGAGAATTCCACTAAATGTAAGTGATCCTCCCAAGACCCTCAAAATTCCAAGACGCAAGATCTCAGCATATCTTCTAGCGTCTGGATGGTCCTCTCAGATTGTCCGACAGTTTGAGGATGATAAGCTGTGCTAAACTTCAGTTTTGTTCCCAAGCTGTCATGCAAACTCTTCCAAAAATGTGAGGTAAATCTAGTATCTCGGTCAGATACAATACTTACCGGTACTCCATGAATCCGGTAGATGTGCCGCATGTAGAGTGCCGCCAACTTCTCGGTGGATAAAACAAGCTTGAAAGGAATAAAGTGTGCCAACTTAGTCAGTCGGTCCACAATAACCCAGATAGCGTCCTTCCTTCCTTGGGATCGAGGCAATCCTGACACAAATTCCATTGTTATATGCTCCCACTTCCACTCCGAAATGTCCAGTGGTTGTAGAAGTCTTGCGGGTCTCTGTCTGCTAGCCTTCACTTGTTGACAGATCAAGCATCTAGCCAAAAATTTGGATACATCCTTTTTTATTCCATACCACCAAACGATGGTACGCATATCCCGATACATCTTATTAGCTCCAGGATGTATGGAATACTGCGACTGGTGCGCTTCTTGCATTAGCTCATTCCTTAACTCGCCAGATGGTACACACAGCCTCGTACCATTCTTTAATGCTCCGTCACTGGCGATAGAGAAACCTTCAAGTGTTCCTGCCAGCACTTCATCTCTGAGTTTGCAAAGCGTCTCATCTTGAAATTGTGTCTCCTTGATTTTGTCCATCAGACTTGAACACAATTACAACTGCATCATGGTTGAGTCTGCTCCAGGTATAATAGCTTCTCGCCCCAGTTCTTTCATCTTCTCCTCAGGCAGTACAATCTCCAGACCAAGCTTCTCTATGTCCTCCAACAAGTGCCGCTCCTTGGTCAAGAACATCGCCACTGGGTATCGACTAAGTGCATCTGCAACCACATTAGCCTTACCCGGATGGTACTGCAGGTCGATGTCAAAATCTTTCATCAGTTCCAGCCATCTTCTTTGTCTCATGTTCAGCTCCTTCTGAGTGAAAACATATTTCAGACTTTTGTGGTCTGTATATATTTCCACTATCTCTCCATATAGATAATGCTTCCATAGCTTTAATGCAAAGATGACTGCAGCAAGCTCCAGGTCATGTGTGGGATAGTTCTTCTCATGGTTCCGTAATTGCCTAGATGCGTAAGCAATCACTTTCCAATTTTGTTAAAGAATGCAACCCAGTCCTTTTCCAGAGGCATCGCTGTAGATTGAGAAACCACCAGTTCCTGCGGGTAGCACAAGGATTGGTGCAGTAGTAAGCCTCTTCTTTTGCACCTCGAATGCCGTCTGGCAATCTTCCGTCCAGATGAACTCTTCATTCTTCCAAGTGAGCTTTGTCACGGTTCAGCAATTCTGGCAAAATCCTTCACAAACTTCCGGTAGTAGCCAGCCAAACCCAAGAAACTTCTGATTTCAGCAACTGAGCTTGGAGTAGACCACTTCTCAACAGCAGCTATCTTCTTAGGGTCCACCGAAATTCTTTCTCCTGTGACAACATGGCCAAGAAAATCTACCTTGTCTAGAAAGAATTCACATTTGGATAGCTTACCATATAACTTTTCTTTCCTCAAAGTTCCCAGAACTTTTCTGAGGTGCTCCTCATGCTCCTCTTCAGTCTTCGAATAGATCAGAATGTCATCGATGAAGACAACGACAAACTGATCTAGGTATTCATGGAAAACCTTGTTCATAAGGTTCATGAATACAGCAGGAGCATTCGTCAATCCAAACGGCATGACCAAGAATTCAAACTACCCATACTTGGTGTTGAACGCCGTCTGATACAAAGGGGTCTCGACCCTGGTGGTACCTTGGCCATACTCCTAGTTCCTTCACCCCCATGTTTATATGATTAGCCTATTACAAGAACTCTCCTGTACACGCTGTGTCCTGATACATGGCATATACATCGGTTGTATCTCCTTGTACTCCATACTACATCAACTGGGATGTATCTCCGCTTAATATCAAAACTGGTACCACTCATCCAACAGTAATCACCCCCAATTGTTAATCACAAAACCTCATATATATCTGGTATCTGATCCCTATCCTTGCTCTGTATGCACCCAAAGGTTTTCCATGGTTTCTTCTCAGTAATTATTTCAAACATCTATACTATCCTTAGGAATAATTTGAGAACATAATCAGGTTACTAGTGATAGGTGATCGATTGATACGATTTGAAAGCAGGGGTTACCTGTTTGGAGTTGATGGCTATTGTTCGACGATCCTCCCAGGGTTGTCTCCGTTTGGTGAAGAACAAGCGACAGGTAATTAGGGTTTTGGGGTTCGACTGATCTCCCTTAATGTATACATACATATATAAACAATCCTAGTTTAGGATTATACTCAAAACGAAAGGGATTAGGAGATCTCAGCCGTTTGGATTTTGAACTGATCCAAACACAAGGGAGGGTCGGCCACTGGTTTAAATTTGAATTTGAGAATTTGTGCTAAGGTCCCTGGGCATTAATTAATTTGCAAAAGTCCTCTCCTGCTCTATATTGCTTAATTCCTTTAGAAAATATATTAAAATATAATAACAATAGTAATAACAATAGCAATATTAATATATATAAAAAATTAGTTTAAGGGCTCACAAATCTACCCTCCTTAAAATAATTTCGTCCTCGAAATTCAAAAAAGCCATGATCTACTAGAATGAATAGTCTAGAATATACTGCTATAAAAGTAATTCAATTGCTCTTAGATCAAAGTCTAATATAGGCCTATCTATAATACTACTGCCAATATCGACTGGAAATTTCTGCCAGCTGCTCCTTGTGGTGTTGTCGTATCCTCCGTGATCATGGCATAATCTTGTCGTCCTTGTACGGCTGGTAGTGGTGGGGCACTTGTATTTCTCTTTGGACAATTTTGAGACCTATGTTGGTTGGACCCACAAGTCCGACATAAACCTAACCAACCACGACAATTTTCTTGTACGTGGCATCTCTTCATGCAATACTGGCAGATGGAAATGTCTTAGACTTGATGTGGGGCTGCTTGTGGCAGCTGATGATATTGCTGTGCTGAGGTCTTCTTTGGGACATTAGGACGTTTTATCGCTCCTGATTAGATGATACCTCCTCCGTATGTGTATCTGTCCCTCTTTTGCTTTTGCTTCAATTATTTCTCTACCGCCTATGCGACCTTCAAGATTCTTCCACAGGTTGTGGCTTGACTGGTGGCGATGGCTAGGCGGATTTCATGTGATAACCCTTTCTTGAACTTCTTGGCTTTGGCTTCAGGGGTCAAGGCATATGCGAAGCGGCTGAGACGGGAAAACTCTGCGGTGTACTCGTCGATTGTGAGGTTGCCCTGCTCTAGGATCTCGAACTTGCTCTCTAACTCTTCGTGGGCTGCTTCAGGATAAAACTTTTCCTTGAATAGTTCTTTGAACTCATCCCAAGTCACGTCTGGTGCGGTATATCGGGGCTCATCTCTATACCAAGTACGGGTGATTTCGTAAAGCTGCATGCTAGCTGACTCGATCTTCAGGTCTTCAGGAACTCGAATCATCCGAAGAATTCGATCCACATTCTCTAACCATTCATCCGCGTATAGAATCCCTTTCGTCCCCTTGAATTCCCTAGGCCTAAGGTCCATGAATTTCTTGGAAGTTCCAGGACGCGGTCGTGTTGCATCTCTAGTCTGGAGAGCCTCTCTCAAGGCATCCCGTAAAGTGTTGGCCTGTGCCGTCTGGGAAGCGAAGAGCTGCTGGAAGATTCCGAAGAGAGTAGCGTTGTCCAGCACAGGTGGCGGAGGCAAAATGTGTGCTGGATACACGGCAGAGGCTGGATGCATTACTGGTGCTGGGTGCATGGTAGGAGCTGGATATAGAACATGTGCTGGATTGAGAACATGTGCTGGAGGCGAAACTTGTGCTGGTGGTTGGACAGATGCTGAAGTCAGAACGGGTGCTGGTGGTGGAGTATACGGAGGAAACTACGGGGGTGGTAGAATGTCGTCTCTGCGAAATCTCGAGAATTACGGCTGTAGCAGATTGCGCATATGAGTAAGTTGGCCTCCCTGTGCCGGTGGGGTCATGTACATGAAGAATCCCCCTGTAGTTGGTAGGGTGTTCAGAGAGCGTTGTTCCTGTCTTGAGAATCCATTTACTGTAATAAAAGAAAACATTTAGCTGCTGAAGAATTTCAAGCAGGATGCAAGTCAAAGATTCAATAAAAATCAAGGATAGAGATCAATAATGTATTCAAGATATGTGGATGAGATCCTAAGTGTCTAATCCTATTTACAGGCTCACGTCGGTACAGTGACGTAACTGAAGTTATTAACGTAGACCTGCATGGGCCACCAAAAAAAACTTGTCACGACCCGCACCCGCTTTTCGGGATACGAGTGCATGTCCAAGTCCAGCCTATATATGTTAATTTGAAGCCCCAATCACATCACTTCCACATAGGTAATTCAAGCCCCTTAATCTTGTCAAGGTGCACTGTCCAGATGTATACCTCATATCCTAATCTACACCATGTGCCTAGTCCAGGAAATTCCCTGGCACATACTGCACAAGCATTCACCTACTATTTAATTAGCCATATAGGTACTCCTCTACTAGGACAGGTACATAACTACATCTGCTCCTTGGGATTAGCGTAGGTGTACAGCCCCTAGGTTTAGGTGGTGGCCAACCCTTCTCATACCTCTTACAAGGTAACCTCCTACTCGTGCAACTAGGTATCCAAGCCTGTCTCTGTTGTACAGGTTGCAGGTTCAAAGTTAGGCCGTAGGCCATATTGCTCTGGTCTTCCTACTACTCCCAATTGTTCACTGGTAAAACATGGAAACTGCTGTTGACACAAAATCACAGTCAACCAAATATTGATATAATTGGAGACATTATACTTGTAACATTTTAATACGACACATGAAGACTAAACTCAGTACAAGACGGACGACAACTCGTACCTACTATGTTAAATGTTTTAAGTCTATATTTTACATTTTATTGAGTCTAGTCATATATAAACTGAGTCATACTGAGCAATTTGAGACTTAACCTATACTCATACCTCAAATCAAAAGCTCCACAAAAATCCAAATAAGCCCATTTATCTATTGGACCTGTTCTGTGCTCTGGAGACAGAGTTCAGGCCGAACTCTGCCTCCTAAAATCTAGGACCCTAATTTTTAGGGTTGGCTAGATGCAAGTTGTCCAACAACCAAATTTTTGAATATTTGACCCAGGATTCTGGCCGAATTCTGCCTATCTGGTATCCTATAAATATGCCATAAATTCTCTCATTTTCATTCATCCAATCTTCTCTTCTCTTCTCTCTAAAGCCTTATACAAGCCATACCCTTCTCATCTACTAGCCACAAGCTCCCTAAGCCTCAAAGTGCTCAGTACTTTTTAGTTAGGAGTTTGTGCAAGAGTTTAAGAAGTCGCTTAAAAAATTCCAAGCATCGCCACTGCGATCTCTGTAAGAAGTTGACGTGCTCTTCTGAAGAAAAGGCACGGGGTGTAACTACTATTTCACAAATAGTAGATTTAATCCTGGGCTAGAGTTCTTAGGCCTGGACTAGTCCTCCACGAGGGAAACCAGGTTAAAATCGGCTGTGTTTGCGTATGCTTTCTCGCTCTTTACTATTTCCGTATTTACTCTGATTATTTACTGTACGTAAAATAGTTTCATTTTTAATTGGACATTATTGTCATAAACTCTATTCACCCCCCATCTAGAGTTGCCTATTTGTTCTTCAATTGGTATCAGAGCTCTGTTCTCTCAACAAGGACTAACATCCTTGAGCTGATCCATGGCAACCACACAATCCATGATTTCCAATCACGGTGAAGGGAAGTCTATTCATAGGCCTCCCCTATTTGATGGGACAAACTACACCTATTGGAAAACAAGGATGAGCTTTTATCTCAAGTCGCTAGACTTCGACCTGTGGACCATTGTTACCGATGGTTACAAAAAGCCCGCCTGGATAGTTGTCAATGGTGATCTCGTTGAGAAACCACATGACAAATATTCTGACGAGGAGAAGAAACAGTCAAGTCTAGACGCGAGAGCTATTAATGCTTTATTCTGTGCTATAGACAGGAATGAGTTTAACAGGGTCTCAACATGCACCACCTCTCACGAAGTATGGAGACTTCTAGAAGTGATGCATGAAGGAACCACCCAAGTCAAGGAGTCAAAAATAAGTCATCTCACTCAAAAGTATGAGGCATTCAAGATGAAGCCAAATGAGATGATCACACAAATGTTTACAAGATTCCTCGACATCATCAACCCCCTTTCTTCTCTCGACAAGAAATATACAAATCACGAGAAGATCTGCAAGCTACCTAGGGGGCTACCAAAGATTTGGAACCCTAAGGTGACAACCATCAAAAAAGGAAATGATCTCACGACTATGTCCATGGAGACTTTGATGGGAAAGCTGATGACTCATGAGCTTGACCTAAAAGACTTCGAAGAGCCTGCTCCTAAGGCAAAGGAGATTGCCCTTAAAGCTCACCGACAAAGGGCTGATCCTAAAGAGACGGATGATGACAACTCGGAAGGTGATGATCAAGCTCTCCTTGTCCGCAACTTCAAGAAATTCCATCGCTTCAATCGAAGAAAGAAGGAACCACAAGACGATGACGAAGAAGAGCCAACATGCTACGGTTGCAAGAAGACTGGACACGTCCGAAAAGACTGTCAATTCGCAAAGAAGAGCAACCGATATGAGAAACCATACAAGAAGGCTTCCTCAAGAAAATATGCCAACACAATTATTTGGCATGAAAGCGAAGCTAGTGACTCCGAGGAAGAAAAGGACTCTCCTCAAGACACCGCCAAGGTTTGCCTAATAGCTACATCCGACAAGGTAACTAGTGAAACTCTCGATGATTTCACTTTTGACGAATTGGTGATGTATTCAATGATTTACTCAATGACCACAAGAAAGTCATTAGTAAATATAAACACGCCAAGGAGAAGATCAAAAGTTATAAAGTCGAGATTCAAAGACTGTCTTCATTGCTTGATAATATTAGAGACATTTCACCCACGGAAGTCACAAATGAGGTATCTAAGCTTAAATTAAGCCCACATGATGTCGAAGCACGTATTGAAAAGCAAACACAAGAGATCACAGCACTCAACACAGAGATTGCTGAAGAAAAGAATAGACACAAGATCTCTATCACTAAGATTTATGGTTTGAATACTAAGATTAATGAACTGCAGGCTGTCTCTAAGAAATTAGAGACTAGATTGGGAAAACAGGTTGCTCAACCTCAAACCCAATCACATGAGACACACACAAAGCATGACACTACTCATACTAGTCAACCACGTTATCCACCTGCAGCACGTAATCATGCTTACATGTACACCCACTTTCATAAAGCACATAAACCACATGCACGTAGAAATAATTCTCATATGACACATAATCACCATGCTACACATAGATACAATCAACACCATGTTGCACATAAACAAAATCACCATCATACTGCTTATGGATATAAACATCATCCTGCAGCCACATATAGTCATCATCATACTCCATACCACTCTTACCATGCTACATATAGACATCATCATCATGCTACTCCACACCACTCTACATATAGACATCATCACCATGCTACTCCACACCACTCTACATATAGACATCATCAACATGCTCATAACATAAATAGGAATGCTATTTGTACTTATTATGGATTACATGGACACATCTCACCACAATGTAGAGTAAGGAGATTAGTAGATAGAAACATATATGCATGGTTGCCGAAAACTAACTTTTCAGGACCCTCAAGAACTTGGGTACCAAAGGTCACATCTACTTTTGATGTAGGTGGACCTTCCCTCCTCAACTAAAAGTAAGTGGATTCTCGATAGTGCATGCTCATGACATATGACAGGAGACGCAGATCTTTTCGCATCACTATCGATGAAGAGAGAAGGGTATGTATCCTTCGACAACAACCTAAAAAGGTATATAATTGGTAATGGTACTATAGGTCATCCTCCTTCTCCTGTAATAAAGGATGTCTGCCTAGTGACAGAGTTAAAGCATAACCTGCTCAGCATAAGTCATCTTGCTGATCATGGATATGATATTAACTTTGGATAAAATAAATGCTACATTTATGATAGGTCAACAGGAGACATTGCTTTTGAAGGGATAAGAGAGGATAATATTTATATTTTCTATCTATCTAGAGATACTAACAGTGCAGGAAGATGTCACTATGCTCACAAGGATGAAAGATTACTGTGGCACCAGCGTCTTGGTCATGCCAATATGGATACTATATCCAGGCTATCGACTAAGAAGCTAGTTAGAGGCTTGCCCGACATCACATTCAAAAAGGATACGGTATGTGCGGAATGTGAATTGAATAAGGCAACCAAGTCCTAATTTCATTCCATAAACTCTGTAAGTACTACTAGACCCTTGCAATTACTTTATATGGATTTATTTGGCCCTAGTAGAGTAGCCAGCCTTGGTGGAAAACTCTACTCTTTTGTTATAGTTGATGACTTTTCTAGATTTACTTGGGTTTTCTTTCTTAAAAATAAAAGTGATGCCATTTCAGTTTTCAAAATTTTTGTTAAAAAGGTTCAAAACGAAAAAGGCTACATGATTACTCGAATCCGAAATGATCATAAAGGCGAATTCAAAAATACTGATTTTGAAAAGTTTTGTGATTTAAATAGTTTTAATCATAAGTTTTCTTTTCCAAGAACTCCTCAACAAAATGGTGTTGTAGAGCGGAAGAATAGGACTCTTGGCGATATGGCTAGAGTCATGTTGAATAAATTTTCACTTCCGAAATATTTTTGGGCTGAAGCTGTCAGTACAGCGTGCCATATTTTAAATAGGGTGCTTATTCGTCCTATTATGAATAAAACACCCTATGAGCTTTGGTTTGGAAGAACTCCAAATGTTTTATATTTTAGAGTTTTTGGTTGTCGATGTTTTATCCTTAACACCAAAGACAACTTAGGCAAATTTGATGCCAAAGCTGACGATAGTATTTTCCTTGGCTATGCTGCCAAGAGCAAGGGATATAGAGTATTCAACAAACGCTCATTAATTATAGAAGAGTCTACCAATATAACTTTTGATGAGGATAACAGTGCAACAACTACTCTTGATGATGATGTTGAGCCATCAACTTCTACTCCAATGAATACCACCACTGAAACCAATTCTTTGGAGGACTTGCCAAAGAAATTCTCTTTCAAGCCGTCACATCCAGAAAATTTGGTTATAGGTGAGGTTTCACGCGGAGTAAGTACTAGATCATCATTAAGAGACTCCATTGCTAGTATTGCCTTCATTTCACAAATTGAGCCGAAAAACATTGTAGAAGCTTTTAATGATGAATTTTGGATTTCTGCCATACAAGAAGAACTCAACCAATTCGAGAGGAGCCAAGTTTGGGAACTTTTTCCTAGGCCGATAAATCATTCGATTATTGGTACTAAATGGGTTTTTCGAAACAAAGTAAATGAAGATGGTTCAGTTACACGCAAGAAAGCTTGTCTAGTAGCTCAAGGATACAACCAAGAGGAAGGTATCGACTACGATGAGACGTATGCTCCTGTTGCAAGATTGGAATCCATTCGGATGCTTTGCGTATTTGCTAACTTTCAAAATTTCAAATTGTTTCAAATGGATGTTAAAAGTGCTTTCCTGAATGGATTTATTAAGGAGGAAGTTTTTGTAAAACAACCCCCTGGTTTTGAAAATCACAAATTTCCCGACCATGTTTTCAAGCTCAAGAAAGCGCTATATGGCCTCAAACAAGCCCCTAGAGCTTGGTATGAACGGCTAAGTAATTTCTTGCTTGAAAAAGGTTTTTCAAAAAGGAAAGTTGACACTACACTTTTTATAAAATCTTTCAAAGACACCATTCTCTTAGTGCAAATTTACGTTGATGATATTATATTTGGTTCTACTGATGATACTCTCTGTCAAGATTTTGCCAAGTATATGCAGACCGAGTTTGAGATGAGCATGATGGCGGAGCTCAATTATTTTTTTGGACTGCAAGTCAAACAAACATCAAATGGAACTTTCATCTGTCAGTCGAAGTATACAAAGGACATGCTGAAGAAATTTGACCTTGACAACGTCAAACCAATCAGCACTCCAATGGCTACTACAACTAAACTAGAACCAGATGAAAGCGGCAAACCTGTGGATCAACGTAAGTATCAAGGTATGATAGGCAGTCTACTGTATTTAACTGCTAGTCACCCTGATATTATGTTTAGCGTTTGTCTGTGTGCTAGATATCAAGCTAATCCTAAGGAATCACACATGTCTGCCGTTAAGCATATCTTTCGATACCTTAAGAGTACGGTTACAGTGGGCCTATGGTATCCCAAATCAACATCATTTGACCTCATTGGTTACACTGATGTTGACTTTGCCGGATGCAAGGTCGACCGTAAAAGTACGAGCGGCACGTGTCATTTATTAGAAAAGGCTCTAGTCTCTTGGTTTAGCACGAAGCAGAATTCTGTCGCACTATCCACAACAGAAGCTGAATATATCGCAGCTGGTCATTGTTGTGCACAAATTCTGTAGATGAAGCAAACCCTTGAAGACTATAACTTATCTTTTATGCACATTCCTATATTTTGTGACAATACTAATGCTATACATCTCACTAACAACCCCATATGTCACTCACGCACGAAGCACATTGAAATACGTCACCAATTTTTGTGCGATCACCAGCTAAATGACACTATTAACTTAGAATTTATTGACACTGATCATCAGGTTTTAACTTTTTTGTCCTGAACTAGGAATTTTGGATGAAGCTGTTATTCATTAAAGTAACCTGTATAAATATCGATTATGTCTTGATTCTTTATGATGAAATTGCTATGGGTACAAGCCGAAAGGGTCCTTCTGACAATAAGGCGTAAAAGCCTAAGCGACACGGTGCACTAGTCCTCAGGACTACCGCTAGCTTGGATCCGACCCCTGCAGCTATCCCATGGCAGCTTCAAAATATTGAATTATGACATATTTCCTTGTTTATTACATGGTATATTTTTATTTATCACATGCTAAAATTTAAATTTTCAAACTTCACTTTGATTCAGCATTGATTTTTTTGCTATTCTCTACTTGGTTTTTCTCACTTTCTATATGCATCTACTCTTTATCATACTCCTTTTAGTCTATCTTATTTGATCAAACTTCTTTTTAGCCTGATTTCTGTTCTGGCTACAGAAACCAGAATTCGGGCCGAACACTGCCTGACCCAGAGTTCGGACCGAAAGCAGCCTCAGCCGCTGATCAGAATATGTTCCAATGGTCCACATTTGCTCCGACCATTCGAACCCTTACACTAAAAATCAGGTTCCCCTCTTCTCTCTCCTCCATTGCCACCTTCTAAACTTCTCCAAACTACTTTTCTTCAAACCCTAACCCTAGTTCTTCCATCCTAAGTGCACCTTTCTTCTCAAAATTCAAGGAGAAGGATTCTCTCACTATTCTCTTTCATCTTTCATCTTTCATCATCAAATTGAGGTATATTTCCACACTTCTCTCCATCTAAATTTCCTTAATTTTCTTCATTATTTCATGGCTCCCAAGTTGTTCAATAGAGGGAAGAGACTTCGAACCGAGGGTGCGTCCTCTTCGAATGCTCCTCCTCGTGTTGAACAACCCGTTGAACAACCTAATCAACAACCTATTCACCGTTGTTCAACCCACCTCGTCCATTCATCCCCGACTCGTACGATGACCGGATATTTGTATCACTAGCCGCTTCCAATTAGTGGCTTAGTGATTTTCGATCACGCCCTGTGTATACGGGTCATCCTATAAATTTTACTATCTTTTCACAATATGATGTATTATTTCATGATTATGTCTTGATGAACTTGTCACTACAAATTCGGTTATCTATCTCAATGCCACCCAAATGTTTTATTGCAACCTTACTCACAATGATGCACATCTATTTTCACGGGTTACGGGCATTGATATTTCTTTTGATGATTTTGACTTGGCCGAATACCTTGAAATTTCAGAGCCAAACTCTTGGGAGAAACTTGTTGAAGCTCACAAGTTTCAATTCCCCGATGGGTCATCCCTAGAAAGCTTTAAGGACGATTTGTGTACTCCTAACACACGTCCTCGCAAGCTTCTCGCCAAGTTTCTCAATCGTTACTTTTATGAACTTCATAGCATTATTTTTAACACGATTCTGCCCAAAGCAGGATCAACTGATGAGGTTACATACTTTGAAATCTCTGCTTTGTACCACCTCCATTTTCATGTTCCTTTTAATCTTCCACGTACCATGATGGACTGGATGATTAATGCTAGGAAGAAGCCAAGATCCTTGGTTTATGCTCTTTATCTTTCTATGATCTTTCGTACCTTTCGTGTACCTCTTGATGAGTGCCAGTTCCTACCTGCCCCTGCCTTCCTATCTGAGGCACGATGACTTCAGGCGGTGATTGGCTCACCTCCTGCGTCTGAGCACTCTGACGATGAGCCTGATGCACCTCCTCTTGGACAGGATCCTCCTCCTCCTCCTGCTACTCTTGAGTCACTCCAGACTATGCTACACGATCGATTCACTTTAGAGGATGATCACTGGACTCAGCTTGACTACCGGACTACCCTGCAGATGAGTGCTATTAGCAACTCACTGCACGATATTCGGTACTCTATGTCCCGGCATCCTTCTATGCCTATTCCTATAGAGCGGGACCCTGCTCGTGATGGATACCGTATCGATGGCCCTTGGTTTATCCGCTACCTGGATCCGGATGCGTCTTTCGTGGAACCTCGTCGTTCCTTCATTGATCCATCCGACGACGCTGGGCCTTCACGAGCTCGATGATGGATATGGATTTCTCTTTGCTGCTGCTGTTGAGGATCGTAGTTTATGCTTTTCTGTATTTTTAGTTGATGTAGTTGTTTTTATTTCAGCACTTTGATTGTATTAGCACTCTCTATGTGACTCTTGAGATATTTTATTATGCCGTTTATCAGTTTATGCAGTTTATCATTATTATTTTGGTGTGCTTGCCAATCATTATCTCTGGTTGTTTGATAAATGCCAAAAGGGGGAGAAGTATTTTGCTATAATCTATATTCATCATATCATTGTGTATCTGTGCTTTGGGAAAGATTGTTTGTATCAGGACAACAGGAACAAAGCAAAGATTACGGGGGAGCTATTGATAGCTCTGCACTGATTACGGGGGAGCTACGCTACTGCTCTTTAATGTGTCCAGGTATGAATATTGAATATACAAATATAATTTTGTCAATTATCAATATGGGGGAGACTGTTGACACAAAATCATAGTTAACCAAATATTGATATAATTGACGACATGCTACTTGTAACATTTCAATACGACACATGAAGACTGAACTCAATACAAGACGGACGACAGCTCATACCTGCTATGTTAAATGTTTTAAGTCTGTATTTTACACTTTTATCGAGTCTAGTCATATGTAAACTGAGTCGTACTGAGAAATTTGAGACTTAACCTATACCCATACCTCAAATCAAAAGCTCCACAAAAATCCAAATAAGCCCATTTACCCATTGGATCTGTTCTGTGCTCTGGAGACAGAGTTCGGGCCGAACTCTGCCTCCACACAGAGTTCGGGCCGAACTCTGCCTCCTAAAATCTAGGACCCTAATTTTTTGGGTTGGCTAGATGCAAGTTGTCCAACGGCCAAATTTTTGAATATTTGACCCAGAATTCTGGTCGAATTCTTCCTATCTGGTATCCTATAAATAGGCCATAAATTCTCTCATTTTCATTCATCCAATCTTCTCTTCTCTTCTCTCTAAAGCCTTATACAAGCCATACCCTTCTCATCTACTAGCCACAAGCTCCCTAAGCCTCAAAGTGCTCAATACTTTTCAATTAGGAGTTTATGCAAGAGTTCAAGAAGTCGCTTAGAAAATTCCAAGCATCGCCACTGCGATCTCTGTAAGAAGTCGACATGCTCTTCTGAAGAAAAGGCACGGGGTGTAACTACTATTTCACAAATAGTAGATTTAATCCTGAGCTAGAGTTCTCAGGCCTGGACTAGTCCTCCACGAAGGAAACCAGGTTAAAATCGACTGTGTTTGCGTATGCTTTCTCGCTCTTTACTATTTCCGCATTTACTCTGATTATTTACTGTTGGTGAAAGAGTTTAATTTTTAATTGGACATTATTGTCATAAACTCTATTCACCCCCCTCTAGAGTTGCCTATTTGTTCTTCAACTGCCCTTTGTTTAACTGGAATCAAATTGTGATACCAAACATGCACTGTCCAGCTCCCCTATTGGTCAAGGCCTAGGCTACTTATCTTAGTAACTGATACAAGATAGGGGCTTTCCTATCCTATCAAGTTCGTGTAATCTATAGGTTTATATACTAAGCATTCCCTCCCATCCTAACTGTTGCACATATAATATATATCTGATACTATTTTCCAATTTCTCTTATAGTGGCATGGTTCCCTATACTACCTATCATCTATACCCAGGTAGGCACCAACTACTAGCCACAGGGCATTGTCTATTGATTTGATGTCAGGTTTGTTAGCTAAGATACCTTTACCTATTGAGATGGGGTGCCTGGTAGTATCCTACGGGAACAGGGCAACATAAAGGAGATAAAGCATTGTACCAGAGATGAGTAGGATACTCTAGAATTCAATTCGTATACTGTATCAGGGGTTGTACTCGTGCCAACGGGTCATTTCCTCTACTGATACAAGGCACTCAGTTTCCTGATACTCTAATATATTGTTTGTAACATCTGTACCCAAACCATATACGGTTTTCATGCTAACCTGGGCATACTTCTTGTAATCCTGGTACACTAACCACCCATCACAACTGGTACCTAGTATGATTTTGATACAAAGGGGTCTCGAACTAGGTGGTACCTTGCCCATACTCCTAGTTCCTTCACCCCCACGTTTACATGATTAGCCTATTACAAGAACTCCTATGTATATGCTGTATCCTGATACAAGGCATCTATATCGGTTGTATCTCCTTGTACTCCATACTACATCTACTGGGATGTATCCCCGTTTAATGTGAAAACTGGTACCACTCACCCCACAGTAATCACCCCCAATTGTTAATCATAAAACCTCCTATATATCTGGTATCTGATCCTTATCCTCGCTCTGTATGCACCCAAAGGTTTTCCATGGTTTCTTCTCAGTAATTACTTCAAACATCTATACTATCGTTAGGAATAATTTGAGAACATAATCAGGTTACTGGTGATAGGTGATCGATTCATACGATTTGAAAGCAGGGGTTACCTATTTGGAGTTGATGGCTATTGTTCGACGATCCTCCCAGGGTTGTCTCCGTTTGGTGAAGAACAAGCGACAGGTAATTAGGGTTTTGGGGTTCGACAGATCTCCCTTAATGTATACATATATATATAAACAATCCTAGTTTAGGATTATACTCAAAATGAAAGGGATTAGGATATCTCAGCCGTTTGGATTTTGAACTAATCCAAACACAGGGAAGGGTCGGCCACTGGTTTAAATTTGAATTTGAGAATTTGTGCTAAGGTCCCTTTGCATTAATTAATTTGCAAAAGTCCTCTCCTGCTCTATATTGCTTAATTCCTTTATATTTAAATATAATAACAATAGCAATATTAATATATATAAAAAATTTGGTTCAAGGGCTCACAACTAATTTGATAGATGCATTGGACGAGAAGAATCTCGAGATCGTACCATACTAGCCACCCCAAGTCCCGTCCTGACGTGTTGGGTTGGCCCCCACGGATACAGTTTCATCCGCCTATGGTGGGCGACTATATTCGACTCCTATGTGCTATGTGTTATGTGTTTCAGCACGGTAACCTTACGGGGGACCGGTGCATAATCAATGTGCTACGCGTATATGTATATATAATAGATTGGCTATCCCAGCTGGAATGACATGATCTGAGGATTCCTATAATTAGCATTGTGGGGATAACTCCGCCAATATAGAAAATTATAGGAATAATTTGGCTGCTTATAAAATGACTTGCGTGTGCCTTGCGCCTTCTGCTAGTAGCCGAGGGACATGGACTGTCATGGTGCATGGTCCAACCCTTGTCCTTGTTTGGTTGTTGGGTTGGGCTATCGTGCTACGACAGGCTGTGGACCGAGGTTACAACCGAAAGCTTTTATTATTATTATCATCATTATTATTTTTATGCTTGGGTTTTATCTCACTCTTTTGTGCTACCTTGTGGTACTTGCTATTCGGGGCTGACCCCGCTGGTTTTGTTTAGCCAGATCACGTAGCAGAGCCTGAGGATCCGCCCTTCCTCCCTGACGTCAATGGTGCATACTAGGAGCATGGTTGTTGGGGGACTTGAGTGGGTTTCTTCTCCACCACTCTAGTATTCATCATTTATGTTCTATCATTTAGCCACCGGCACCTGTTTAGCCGATTAATCTGGATATTTTGTCTTTTGCATAATTGTAACAAAATCAGACTGCAGCTGAATACGATTATGTACCTATGACTCTCTGGCTAGCTAACTTATAAAGCTAGTTCTCTATGATCATTTTGATGAAGCATAGGGGATGCCTTACTGCTTTATCTTATATGCTTATTAATTGCTGTTTTCTTGCTTTGAATGATTGAGACGTAGATGCTCTGTGAGACCATAAGAGACTTGCTTGTAGCATGCAGCCCCTTGTCTCTTGGCAGCCACGATCATCGTATGACGTTTGCATACCGCATATAGAGTAGCTGGCTTAGTCCATCTTCGTATTTCGGTACTGGGGCATGACACAACGAAACACTCGAAAATAAGAAATATTAGGTGTTCTACCAAACCAAAGTTCATAGGGAATTTTCTTCGAAATAGGTCAAATTAATACCCTATTCAAAACATGGCATGCTGTACTGACAGCTTCTGCCCAAAAATATTTTGGAAGAAAAAATTGATTCAACATGACTCTGGACATATCGCCAAGAGTTCTATTCTTCCACTCCACAACACCATTTTGTTGAGGATTTCTAGGACAAGAAAATTCATGATCAAAACCATTTAACTCACAAAACCTTTCAAAATCAAAATTTTCGAATTCGCCACCAAGATCACATCGGATTCGAGTAATCATGTAGCTTTTTGTTTTGAACCTTTTTAGAAAATAGTTTGAAAACAGAAATTGTTTCACTTTTATTTGTAAGGAAGAAAATCCATGTAAATCTAAAAAAATCGTCTACAATAACAAAAGCATAGAGTTTTCTGCCAAGACTGGCTACTATACTTGGTCCAAATAAGTCCATGTGAAGCAATTGCAAAGGTCGAGTGGTACTTACAGTGTTGATAGATTTAAATGAAGATTTGGTAGCCTTATTCTTTTTACATTTGGCACATATCGTGTCCTTTTTGAATGTGATGTTAGGCAGTCCTCTTACTAGCTTTTTGGTAGATAATCTGGATATGGTGTCCATGTTAGCATGACCAAGACGCTGGTGCCAAAATAGCCTTTCGTCTTTGTGGGCATAGAGGCATCTTTCTGCACTGTTAGTATCTCTAGACAAATAGAAAATGTATATGTTATCTTCTCTTATCCCTTCAAAAATGATGTCTCCAGATAATCTATCATAGATACAACATTTAGTTTTCTCGAAGTTAATATCATATCCATGATCAACAAGATGACTAATGCTGAGCAAGTTATGCTTTAACTCGATCACTAAACAGACATTCTTAATGACGGAAGAAGGAGAATTACCAATAGTACCATCACCTATTATATAACCTTTCATATTGTTGCCGAATGATACATATCCTTCCCTTTTCATCGATAGTGTTGCGAATAGATTAGCATCTCCAGTCATATGTCGCGAGCACCCACTATCGAGAATCCATTTTCTCCTAGTTGGTAAAGGAAGGTCCACCTTATCAGATGTTGCCATTAGGAAGACGTTGGCCGAGTCTTGGGGAGTGTCATCTTCCTCGTCTGAGTCACTGGCTTCGCTTTCATGCCAGATACTGTGTTGGCATACTTCCTTGAGGATGACTTCTTATATGGCTTCTCATATCTACCTCCTTTCTTTGCTATAGGGTAGTCTTTTCTGACATGGCCTGTCTTCTTACAGCCGAAGCAAGTGGGTTCTTCATCGTCTTCCTTTTGGTCCTTCTTCCTTTGGTTGAAGCATAGAAGCTTCTTGAAGTTGCGTACCAAGAGTGCTTGATCATCACCATCGAAATTATCGTGGTATGTCTCCTCTGGAATGGTTCTCCGGCGATGAGCTTTAAGCGCGATTTCCTTTTGCTTTGGAGCAGGTTCGTCGAAGTCTTTGAGATCGAGCTCATGAGTCATCAGCTTGCCCATCAGAGTTTCCATTGACATGTTAGTGAGATCATTGCCTTCGATGATTGCCGTCACCTTGGGGTTCCAGATTTTTGGTAGCCCTCTGAGCAGCTTGCGGATCTTCTCATGGTTGGAGTACTCTTTGCCAAGGCAAAATAGCGGGTTGACGATGTCGAGGAACCTTATGAACATTTGAGTGATTGTCTCATTTTGCTTCATCTTGAATGCCTCGTATTCTTGTGTCAGACGATTGATCTTTGATTCTTTAACCTATGTGGTTCCTTCATGGGTCACCTCCAGAAGCTTCCATGCTTCATATGAGGTGGAGCATGTAGAGACCCTGTTGAATTTAGTCCTGTCTATGGCACAAAAGAGAGCATTAATAGCACTAGCATTTAGACTAGCCTGTTTCTTTTCCTGGTCGGTATATTTGTCATGGGGTTTGTCAGTAAGAGTCCCCTCGACAGCAATTCTAGCAGGCTTCTTGTAACCATCAGTGACGATAGTCGAAAGATCAAATTCTAAAGACTTGAGATAAAAACTCATTCTAGTCTTCCAATAGGTGTAGTTGGTTCCATGAAATAAGGGTGGCCTATTTATGGACCGTCCCTCACCATAGTTGGTAAAGATAGGTTGTGGGGTTGCCATGAATCAGCTCTAGGATGTTAATCTGATATAAGAGAACAGAGCTCTGATACCATGTTGAATAGAGTTTGTGCCGATAATAACCAAATAAAAATTAACTCTTTCACCAACAGAATAATTAATCAGAGTGTTAATGCAAAAATAAAAGAGATCAGAAAAGCATACGCAAACATAGCAGTTTTAACCTGGTTTTTCTCATGGAGGACTAGTCCAGGCCTGAGAACTGTAGTTTAGGATTGAAATCCACTATTTGTGAAATAGAGGTACACCACGTGCCTTTACTCAGAAGAACACGCCAACTTCTTACACTTTCGCTGAGGCGAAACTTGGAATTGTCCAAGCGACTACTTTCAAACTCTTGCATAAAACTTCTAGCTGAATTGCACGAGCACCTTGGAGCTTAGGAAGTTGTATGGCTAGTAGATGGAAAGAGTAGGCTTAGAATGTAAAAGGCTATAGAAGATGAGAAGAAAAGATGAATGAAAATGAAAGAAATTATGCCCTATATATACTACTCCAGGGAGGTAGAGTTCGACTAGAACTCTATCCTAAAATTCAAATTTTTGTCCGTTGGACAACTAGCAACCAGCAAACCCTAAAAATTAGGATCCCGAATTTCAGGAACCAGAGTTCGGCCCGAATTCTACTTTCTTGGGCCAGAATGTTCAATTGGGCTAGAATGTTCAAATGGGCTTTGTTTGGTTTGGTGATTAGTTGGGGGAGCTTTGGAAAAGTGATTCTAGGTTTAAGACACTCAGTGCTACTCAGCATACATAATCCTAAACTCAAATAAATGTAAAATTAATGTAAAATTACAGACACAAAATAGCAGCATATGTTGATGACGTCCGTCTTGAACCGATATGTGATGTTGTTCTTACTTTGGCTTGATGTGTCATATTGGATCATAACATACATTATTTTTATTAACACTCAAAATTAGGTTGAATGTGATCCAGTTTGGGTTAACAAGCTTGCCATTTAGGAAAGCCGTTTTCACATCCATCTGATGTATCACCATCTTATGTATTGCTGCGAGAGCAATCACACTCTGATGGTGGTCATCCGGGTTACTGGAGCATACATGTCAAAGTAGTCGATCCCCTGCTTCTGAGGAAACTCCTTGACTACCAGCCTAGCCTTGATCTTGTCAATAGTTCCGTCTGTTTTCATCTTCTTCTTAAAGATCCATTTGCATCTGATGGATTTCGCTCCTTCAGGAAGATTAACCAACACCCAAGTGTTATTTGAGGTAATTGAATCAATTTTATTGTCTATCGCCTCCTTCCAGAAAACTGCGTCTCTGGTCTTCGTTGCCTCATCATAGGTAAGCGGATATGCTTCCACATGATAGGTGACAAAGTCATTTCCGAAGTCCTTCGGCCTCCTCACACGCTTAGCTGACGGCTTAGCGAGTTCTGGTTCAACCGTTGTTTCAACAACAACATCTTCTTAGACTACATCATCATTGAAAACTTCAGTTTCTTACGCACCCTCATTGACTACAAAAAAAGTGACCTTTGGGAAATCAAAAAAACGTCATAATAAATAGGTTTACCGTCCCAACTACTATTTGGGACGGTCTTTAGGACGACAATGGGTGGTCTTATTACGGTGGCGTGGAAAAAAGTTAAATGACGGATATTTGCCGTCCCAAATACTTATAAAGGACTGTTAAACTCCCGTCCCAAAAGGTTTCTAAATTACAATTCTGCAGGACAGTTTATAAATCTGTCCCAAAAAATACGTCCCAAAAACTTAATCCTCCTCCTATTTGTATATAAAATATACAATTAAATTTTATATAGAACAAAAATCACACAGAACTATTTAATCGCAAATGCATTATGGTAGCTGCAACATTAAGACAAGAAATTTTTATAAAACATTTAAAAGTCATATCCAACTGTTTACAAAATAAAACAAAAGTTTACATCACGTCGAATCTTTCCCCCATAACATAAAATTCATATCCCATTGTTTACAAAATGAAAGTTTACATCACGTTGATAGCCGCATGTGCATGTCAAACACACCATCTGCAGCCTTCTTTGGAGCAGCCTTCTGTGAAGGAGTTACACGACAGCAGATGGCTGTCCTCGAGAGAATCACCAATTCAGTGAAAGCCTCCTTATATCTCTTCAGAACAATTTCTAAAGCAACACCATCCACAACAAATGCCAAGTCCTGTGGAAACAAAGAAATAAGGGCAAAGTTCTTCATGGGAGTAAAAGATTCAGCTGAAGTATGACTTGATAGTTTTGAGAGAAACTACAGATGCAAAAGGGCATGCCAAATTGAGAAAAGCGAACCAGCATACATGACCATGGGTAATGTGAACACAATAAAATTTTGAACACCTAAACATTTAATAGATACACTGATAAAAAACAAAAGGCTGTCACACATTTAAAAAAAAAGAACTGCTAAACATGAAGTTGATAAAACAACAATGACAGTTTTAAGTGTACAATCAAAGAGCTACAATCACCTGAATTTTCTCTCTTTCTGTCAGCTCTCTCGCTGAGGAGTCTCTCTTTCTCACAATAAAGTTAGAAGGAAAAAAACATAGATTATAAAGTTGGCTTAGATCATACAGTACCCCGGATATGAACAAATTAGGGCTCAGAATACATGGTATTGTCATAACAAAATTAGAGCCAAAAGAATAATCAGATCTTGAAGAACAATTTCCAAACCAAAATTCAACTGAAAATATCTTCCCTCATTCAAAAAAGTTAGTCACTAATACTAAATTTATAAGAAAACTTGATGATACTAGCAATCACAAATCATGTAAAAGGTTATCTAATCATAATAGCCCATTCACTTGAAACCAACAATGAATAGCCCCCAGATTACAGGATTTGTCATCACAGCCCGAAAAATCAAAGTATGTCAATAAGATTTCAAACCCACACGCCAAGAAGGAAAGAGCCTGACACCATTCTACATACGCAAAAATAGAGAAAATAGAGTACCATTAGGCAAGCAAATAGAGAAAATAGAGTACCAAATTCAACCTTACGATGCAACCTTCCAGGACTTCGACAGTGCTTGGTTTAAAGTATCAGGTCTGTGAAGTTTTGGAACAACAATCACATAAAAATCTGTAACAGACTAATTTAACCAAAAACATGAAGTTAACTTCTATTATAATAATGGTTAGACATTCTGCACATTTAGAGAAAATTGAGCAAGCAAGCACGGCGATCAAAGCAGCAACTTGTGATAAAACATCAAGAACCCAAACAAAAATTCGGAGAGTAGCAGTAGATTACCATTCGCTTGACTTTTGAAGAACCAAAAAGAACATATAGCAGCAACTTCTAATCCTCAATGATCTGAAAAGTTAAAGATAGCTAGAATAAGTTTTGGTAGGAGAATATTGACACACAAAGCTTATTACAACCAATATCTCCATAACAAGTGTTTACAACCAGAGAGAACCAAGTCATTTAGTACCACAACTGTTTGTGTCATGAAAACTCAAGCCTGACCATAATCTTCATAGATCTCCTCGTATGGAACTCAAACCTGACCGATACAGTTGGTTTAAGTTCAAAACATAGACACTAGGACTAGCACTACCTAGACTTTACCTGATATTCTTTGTAGAATATTTGGATCCAACCCATTGAGCTTTCTTTAGACCTGTATGATACACGGGTTTTATGACCGTGGAGCCTTCAAGTTGTAGAGATTCTCAGACAAAAAGACTAAACATAGAGGATGCTGGTATCAAAAAGTAAAGTATAGTGTAGCACAAGCAGAAGAGGGAATGTGTAGCACATGTATCAGGAATCTAAAAAAATGAGTTTGCAAACCAATCTTCCTTTCAGACTAAATCAACCTAAAATAACAATCTTTTATGCTGCATACAACAAGATGTAGTAAAAACAAAATTGAATCTTAGAAAAAAGAAGACAATGGGTGCTCATATTCTGTGTATATGGGAGTCTCTCATGCCACTTTGCAATTAGAGTTCAGAATATGAAAATTTTCCATAACGGTAGCACTCAAAAACAAAAAGAAAAAAAAGAATAATGAAAAGGAAATAATTAGAGGTTGCATCATAAATGGCCCAGACACGCACAAATGAAGTCTTCATAAGAGTCCCAAAAAGTCAATTTCAGGATCTAGAAATGAAATTAGTCATCATAGTAAGATATCCAACTTCACTTGTGATACTTCATAACACTATACCCATTCAAAATTTTAAACAATGGTTAGGAAGTGATAAAAATAGGCACCTGCCATACCAACAAAGGATGAGGATCAATGAAATCAAACATTAGTCCAAACTCACTGGTCACTGTATAAAATAACAAAGTTCAGCAGTGGCTTTGAAGGAGCAATAACCGGAGCATAAAATAATCCAAATTGGCATCTATAGGGTCAACATTGGGCTTATAATTGAAGATCATGAGCAGGCAATCTGTCACTTCATCTAAAATATAGAATCCCCTTCAAACTGCTCACAAGTTTTTAGAAGAATTTTTCTACCCCACTTACGATTTTAAAACCCCAGAAATTCTAACAGAGGGTTGTGTGGAAAGAAAGATATATCAGATACACAGTCAAAAAGGCAAACATGAACATTAAACTAGACACTAATTTAGAAGACCCATGATTGGTACATACATAAAGCTCTTGCCTATCAGTTATCTTTTAACTACTGCTACCTTAGCTCAAACATTCCCAACATAGCTCATCTCTCTCAAAGCATATAGGGGTGAAGCCGAAGGCCTAGGGTAACAACCAGAAAACACCAGGGGAAGACAATCAATCAGGATCATTCAGATCATGTATATAGGAAATTCTAGGTAACAGAGGAGTTTGGCATAAAACCTAAGGCCAGTTGCCAAGTAGTGTGAAATACATTATTCATGAAAAAAGCTAGTTAGAGAAGGAATGTGAGGAGTTTTGTAGAAATTGCATTCTTTTCTAAATAATGATGCAAAATGAGGAGCTAAGTTGGAAAGCTATTTCAAATGAAGGTAAAAAATCAATAAAATGACAAAATTTGGTGATACACTTTGTTATAGGGTAACACCGAGAAAACACTATGAGAAGACAATCGATTAGGATCATTCAGATCATGTATATAGTTTAACTTGATAGAACCAGAGACAACAGCGTACTTGACTACATAATAATGAAATTGAACCAATACTGCAAACAGAAACATGCTAGCCTTTCCATCCCCACGAACTGAAACTCGATACATGAACCGAAACTGCAAACTAAAACTAAAATTAAAACTTGATACATGCCCATGATACTGAAACTGAAACATTCCCGCGGTACTGAAACTGAATAAATACTGATCGATGTATGCAGGGCGCTAAGTCTATGAATTCTGTCGGTCAACATCATGATCTGCATTTTCCTATCAATATTAGTCTAGCATTCACACTGCTCAAACAATTTTTACGAATGTAACCATATCCCTGTTCATATTTTAGTACATGGGTTGAGCACTTAGAGATATATAGGATACTAGGTTGGTAATACGTTTTATTTTTTTCAAATGCTAAGAATTTAAATATAGAACATTTATTTTGTGCGAATGAATAAAAATAAATAAATGAAGTATCCTTCACTTAACCAATTGATAAGAACCAGTGAGGACTTATATAAGTTGGCACGCATAATGTAACTTTCGAAGTCATAGTCTATCTTCAATAGGTTCTTTAGTAGTCATAATTAGTTCTTATTCTTGGCGAATGTGAAATCAGAACATAGATAAAGACTTAATTTAAAATTTTGGTAACAAAATGGGAAACATGAGATACATAACTAGGCGTTAAAAGTATTATAACTTGGGTCCAATTTTACTACCAAGGTAAAGAAAAGTAAGTAGTTAAATATGAAACAACTTAAAAGTAGGTAAGAAATTTACCGTCCCCTTGTAGCTATGCACTCGAAGAAAATCCAGCAGTGGGTACATGCTTTCTTTGTCATGAAACAATATCGAGGAAAGATGGTGATTTCCACACCATTCCTATTAGATTTTAAAAGTGAGGGCCGGGGGAAAGAAGCATTGAAGGGCTCCAAGTCCAAACTCTAGAACAAAGTTCACTTTAGAGCTGTCAAAAAGGCAAAAAATAAAGACCTATATGTTAGTATGCTTGATGTCACTATGATAACTCGAGGAATTTGAGGCCATAGAGATCGAAGTACTGATGCCCCATCTGCCAGTTCTTCCTTGAACCGTAACTACTTAGGCACAGTTAACTCCTCCACAATATTCACAAGAAAATTGGTCAAACTACTTATTCTTCTTGACTAGAAACAATAAATCACCAAGAAGATAAATATGAGGATTCAAGTGCTATTCTGATGCTTGGTTACAAAAGTAATTTATAATTATACTCCTAATCTAAGAAACATAGAAAGTAAATTGGATGTCGTGTCCGTATCATGTCCGTGAAAGACACATTGGACATGACAAGGAACACGAAAAAGTTGGTGACATAACCATGTCGCTGTGCCTGTGTGACAAAGTTCAAAATTTTTGGAGAAAAAAAATATAAATGAGGTTCAGATTTTGAGAATAGTGCAAGTAGTTCCTTAGTATGAGCCATCAGTGTGTCACTCAAGCATTTCATCAAACACCAAGTAGCCATTAATTTTATTTCCACTCCCTACCTATGATTTATTATTGATGTAGACCGAGACCCTCTTCCAGTGCAAGCATCCTGTTGACGTAGACTGACATCGATTGTCGACCTGATAACAGAAGCGACGTGCTCATGGTTGGCTCCGTCCTGGTTGGCAACCTCCTTGCAGTATGAAGCCATGAGCTCGGTCGCGGAGGCCAGGGCCGCCCACATCTTTGTGACTCATTCTCCACGCTCGTGCTTGCCACCACCGCAGCAACCGGAATGATCACTCCTGCCACGGACATCGTAGTGTGGTGGCATACCCTCTCCGCACGGGCCATTCTATGTTCCTGCCAAAACTGCTTGTGGTGGAACCATCTGCTGATGGTCAGGTGGTGGTAGTGGTGATGGGCATGGACATGGAACTGAAAGATTTTGGTGAGAAATGGATTTGAAAGGGATGAATTATAGTGAAACGAACTCCTCATTCTCCTCCAATAAATATTTAACAATAAATGTCCAAAATATAAAATTTTACAAAACCCTAACAAATTAATAGGAAATTTCACAAAGGAAAATCTTCAGTAAAACTTTGGGGATTAATTAGGAATTACAATCGCAAAAAACCTTCAGAAAATAGATCTCACAATTGAGAAGTAATTAAAGAATAAGAAAAGGAGTTTAGAAGCTGACCTAAAAATGAGAGGAATTGGGAAAATCAGTAGAGCTTTGAGGCTGGAGAAGCTCGAATGAAATCGAGGTAAGAGAGAGGGCTGGAGGAAGCTCCATGGAGGGAAAATAAAATCGAACGAGAAGGAAAGGAGAGGGAAAATGAAAATGAGTGCGGGAGAGTTGGGAAAGAATATTTCTTTGCTTCCTATGTCACAGGATGTGGGTTGGTTTGATACTAAGGGCGTGGCCCAATAGCTAAGTTCAATTTAAGTAGGTTAAATTTAATAGTCCAAGGATCTAATTAAATACATACAAATGCACCATCCAATAAATACAACCAACCAATAATTAAATAATAAATTAACTATAATATTTGTATTATAATTTATGCCAACTAAAATACTAAACTAAAATCCAAATATTGACTTATAATCCAATAGTTAATCCTAAATTCAAAATTTGACCAAAAAATTACTCGGGTGTTTTTTCATTTCCCGCCAAACTATTTGGGACAGGCTGAAATTCTATTTGGGACGGACAGAAAGTTCAGTCCAAAATAAGTAAATATTATCAGGGTCGAAAAACAATGCGTCCTAAATGATATTACTTTGTGTCCCAAATAATATTATTTAGGACTCATAAAAATTGTGTATCAAATAATGTCGTCCCAAAAGGTCATTTTTTTTGTAGTGCTCCAGAATGTCCGCAAGAACAATGTTCTTGTGCCTTGCAAATTTGTCTTCAAAATATTCTACGTCGCGAGATTCAATGATATAATTTGACTCAATATCAAGATATCTCTGAGCATCACTCTTCTCGGCATAACCCAAAAAAGATTGCCTTTGTAGTCCTTGTCCCCAGTTTTTTGAATCTTCATATTTGGAAGCTTCACATATGCGAGACACCCCCACACTTAAATGACATTCAGGTTAGGTCTAACCTTGAACTAGAGTTCATGAGAAGTAATGTCTGAAGTTGCATGAGACACTCTATTTAGAATAAAAGTGGTCGTCAATGCAGCTTCTCTCCAGTAGCACTTTGGAAGACCTGCAGTCAACAGCATTAAGTTAATCATTTTAGTCAACGTTCTATTTTTCCTCTCTGCTACTCAGTTTGATTGAGGAGAGTACGGAGTAGTGGTCTTGTTGACAATTCCATGTTCTTTGTAGAACGATGCAAATTCATGAGACCGGTACTGCTGAGTATTGCTGAGTAGGCCTCTCGAGATCAGGTTCTTTGTAATAGCAGGTACATGTTTTACACCTTTAAGCGTCAGAGATTTCCCAGAAGTCAGTTTCAACACCACTATCCTAATCCCTTGCACCCCAGCTTGTGCCTGGTTCGCCACCATAACCACTTCAGAAGTTGGTGTATAGGTGGTGAACCATTCTTTGCTTGAGCAGACATGGCAGGTGGCCCCAATGTCTACCCACCAATCAGAGTCAGCCCCTATCGCAGTGACCTGTGCAATCATCGCAACAACGTCAGTGATCATAGAAACCTTGCTAGGCCCACCTTGCTCTGATTGCTTGGTCTTCGCTTTGCATTCACTCTTGAAGTGGCCTTCTTGCCACACTTGAAACAAGGCATCTAAGACTTTGCCTTCTGTTGTTTGAAGGAAGTTCCATTAACTTATAGATTGTTAGGATCCTTCTTCTTGCTGTAGGAAGCCACATGCTTTCCCTTGTGTTTTTTAGTGTGAACCAATTTGGCATTAGCCAATTGTTTGGACAATGCATCCACCTTCAGTTGAGCCCTTATTTGGTCTTCAACATAGACTTCCTGCAGGAGATCTTCCCGACTGATCTCCAACTTCTTCATATGCATGTTTGCATAGAACTTGCTCCACCCAGCGGGGAGCTTAGAGACGATCCCTCCAACAACATACTTGTCGTGGAGGGGCATCGCCTCATCATCCAACTTCTGTCGCAGCTTCAGGAACTCCTTCACCTGCGACAACATTGGCTTCTCATCTTCAAAGAACCACTTGTGATATTTTTAACTAAAAATATCTTGCTTTGGTTCTTATCAACTTCATATAGTTTCTCTAGAGACTCCCAAATCTCTCTAGCAATAGTCTTCTTTGAAAATGATTATGCAAGGGAGTCTTCCACAACATTTAGGATCATAAGCCTATAAATGCTATTATCCCTTCTCTACTTGGCCTGGTTCTTAGTAGCAGTAGAAATTACGGCTACAGATTCAGTTTTTAGAATAGTAGGTTCCTCCTCAAAAAGCACATGATCAATGTCAGAGAATTGAATATTGAGGCTAACCTTCCTTTTTCAGATTTGATAGTGTTCACTATCAAATTGCTCTAACTTTGTGAAGTTAGGATTGATTAGCGAAGCACAAAAGTTTTCTATCTTGCAATCAAGCTTTGAGATTGTTAGTCCCGGGGCATAATTTTTGATGAAAAACTAAGAAATGAAATGATTGTAAGAATAATGTTTCGTAGCAACACTTCAAGGAAGGTGCAAAACAGAGATTGTCACGACCCACATCCACTGTGAGGGTACGAGTACGTAACAGCGCCCAGCCTATGCCACAGAATCGACGGTAGAACGCTGTTCTAAGTCTCTAACTAACCATCAACTCATGCAGTATATAATGTACTCGTCATGATCTCAACTCCAATTGGAGGACAAGTATAACATATGATCTATCTCAATCACAGTCTAAGCACGATAAGATAACACAGAGAATATAACTACAAATTGAAATAACAACATCTCATCTACTGAAATAATATCAAAATCTCAAAACAATCTCAAATACAACTCAAGTCTCAAATCAATACAACAAGTCCAAATAACAACTAATGCAAGTCTAAAACTATATCCCGATCACTGCTGAGTGTTGGGACCAAAGGTAGCTACTCCTTCACCATGTCCACAGCATGTTGGGCAAGTGTCATCACGGCATACATCTGTAATATTTTTAACTGGTCCAGTCAGGACAGGAACGAGCACAACTCATCTAGAAAACCCAAGTAAATGACATAGAACTATAAAGCAGTTATAGACAGTTTTATTGATGAACATGGTAGTTTATATTCAGGTGATGGTATAGAGAAACAGTTAAGATACAAGGAAAGTAAGGTAACTAAAATAAGAGAAGAATCATGGCAATGAAGACTGTAAAATAAGATTCTAGCTGAACTAGAGTAACATGATAAGTCCAGACAGTAAATGTAAGACAAGTGTAATTCCAATATAAATCCAGTACGAGACGAATCTAATACAAGATGAATCCAGTACAAGATGATTCTAGTCAGTGATCAAGAATCCGGGTGAGACAAGCTATATTCTAACAGTGTGTTTTAAAATACCGAGATCGACATGTAAACGGCTGTAGGTATCAGGCGCATCACTCACTGATCAGGCGAGGGATGGCTATGCTTCCAGTAGATTCCAGTTTGGAGATTCTAGATTTGGGGTATGTCTACATGTCTTACTCAATATTTTCTCGCCTCGCAATACAAGTGAATCCAGAATTCAACACGAGAATTGAGATGAGTCCAGCCAAACATGATGATACCAGCAATGATTCTAGAATGATTACAGTAATAGAGGCCAGACAAGATGGTATATGTGTGACATACATGAATCCAGAAATATCCATACGTGTTGTAACAGAGAATCACATAGAACTAACTAGAACTGAAGTACAGTAATTGACAAGTAAATGAGAGAACTATCAGAGAATGTACTTGCCTAACACTCTGAAAAGAGTAGTATAATATCAGATGTCTGCACCGGAGTCACAATGTCCTAAATAGAGCAGTATGGGTTATAATGTGTTTAAAATAAGATAAATAAAGTTTACAATACAATCTACATGATTTTTAGGTCAATCTAGGTCAAAGTCGAACTTGGTCAACCCTGGTCAAACTAGTCAACATCTAGGATTTGGTCAACTAGGTCAATATTAGTCAACTAAGTCAAATTCTAGTCAAGCTAGGTCAATTGGTCACATTTAGGCTTAATGTTTACTTTTGGTCAACTCTAGTCAACATAAACCATTTGGTCAAACTTCTAGTCAAGTGGGTCATTATCTAAGGTATACAACTCATAGGCTATTTCTAGGACCAAGCTAGTCTAAAAGTCTAACTAGGCCTAACCAAGTTAGCCTAGGGAATCAAGGTTATACATAAGCAAAGTAAAACAATGTGAACCACACTAAGGCATATATATATATACCATATAGGTATATATATATACCACAAACAGGGCTATTGCCTATAATTAGTAATATATATATATTACATATAGGGAAGCTATATATTTACATATATATTACATATACAAGCATCAAACTTACATATATATATATATATATATATATATATTTTTTATATATATATATATATATATATATATATATATATATATATATATATTTACATACTATATTATCCATGCATACCTTGTATTACCTTACATACAACATACATGTTTTCATATAGGAATACTTGCATTACATTTAATTCATTCCATATACCTTATATTGCAATGAGGCACACAACATGCATACATTGATAAATAACATACATGTATACCTTGCATATTTTCATTCAGACGTACATATCCTAGATGCATATATACATGGATTACCTACATTACATATCATACATGCTTACTTTACATACATTTATACTTGCTTTCATTTTTACTACATGAATTCATATCTTGCATTTATACATTCATATCTACATTACATGCATACTTGCATTCATATATACATGCATTCATACTTACCATTCATATATGCAAACTTGTATTTCATATACATAACATATATGCTTACATTCTCCGTCTTACTAGCAAACCCAGACCACTGTCCAGGTTTCATCTAACATTCAGTTATCAAAATATACTCAGGCTCATCAAACCCAAATTCCAGTTTTTGTATATATATTGCATTCAATCCCAAAACCAATTAACATCAAAGCCCTAAACATTCAGTTAAAAGTTTCAAATCAACTTGAAGGTAGTTATAGTGATTAAGTTAAATCCCAGTTAACACCATATTAACAACTTAATATTATGTAAATCTCAGAAACAATTTAAACCCATTCTCGAAATATCCCAAAACTGGGAACACAGGAAACATCAAAACATGGGCTTCGAAACCCCAACGCAACATAATCCTTCGAAATGAAATAGTGAATCAAGTGTACAGTCATAGGGATATATCATGCATGTCCATGTGTCCTATTGTGTCCAGAAATCGGGACACGAAGTGTCAAAACCAGGGATTTTATATGGTATAAAAAACAGTGCACTGGCTGCATCGTGCGTGCGTGTCGATCACAAAAGGTTACGGCACGCGACACGAGGAGCCTCGTGCTCGTGTCAGTAGCTAGGTGGGGTGTCAGGGTATGTGTCTTGGTGCCTGAGTCATGTCCATGAAGTCGCGTGTCCACGCACGAAGTGCGTATCAGGGCACGTTTTTACGTGTGCACTGTATTGGCAAGGACCAGTGCGCACGCAATTTCTTTGCGCACACACATCGAGGACCCATGAAATTTTATGGACATGATGTTAGTGGGTGCCCCCACATGTCCATGAAGTTTCATGGCACATAGTTCCGTGTCGTGTCCGCTAGGACACTCGAACAGCAGGGGAGCCGTACGAGCCCCGTGCGGTGTCTCTTGCATGAGGTGCGTATCCAATTTGGACACAAAAAGTGGACAGAAATTGACTCAGTCCACACGAAATCCAAAGCACATGCATAGGGGTACAAATTTGTTCAATTAGTTTTCGAAATTACAATAATTTAATCCATTCAAGCATTTCATCAAACACATTAACATAAACACCGATACGTGTCCGATACGGACACGAAACCAAGTCTGAATCCTACCAAACTTGAGGGACAGCTGGGGTTGACCTAACTGAATGCAACCATGGAAAGAAATTGGGAATTGAAGGGGTTTTGATGGGTTTTACCTATTGAGGGTGAAACCTCAATAAAGAGTGCTTTGAATGAGAGCCTCTTTACAACTTGCAATTATTCCAAGCCTCCAAATCCTTGCTAGCAAGCCTCCAAATTCTTTCTAACAAGCCTCCACAAGTCTCCTCTACTGTTGGGGATGATGATGCAATTGATTTGACTTAATTTGGACTCAATTTGGATTAAATGAGAGAAGTTTAGGGAAGAACAAATTAGGGTTCTTTGTAGAGATGAAAAAGAGGCAAGAATTTTGGGAGATGTGATTAAATAAGGGAAGGAGGCTATGATGGATGTTGTAAAGGCTAGGGTTAGGGTTTTATATGAGTGGCTAAGGTTTTTCCACCAATTTCTAGCTCATCTAAGGGCTCACATTGAAAGTAGGTTCTCTACACAATATCTAACTAAAATATCTACCCATAAATATCTAGATATTAATCTAACTTAGCCATTAAGTCTCTAACCCTCTAACTAAGCCTCCATGAACATCATTAACATCTAGGTTAGGTCAAAACTAGGTTAGTCTCTAATAAAAAAATTAGCACTATAATAATCAACCAAAATTTATTCATCAATTAAGTCAAAAATGACCAAAATACCCCTACGCTAAAAAGTCACAAATAATCATCCTAATCACATGGCTATACCTCCTTATCCATGGTTAGTCTCTAGGTCATGCAGTCTCTAGGGTTTCGCTAGCAGCACATCAAAATCACAAGTCATGACTTAAAACAGTTTTAAATTGATTAAAAATCACCAAAATTCATAATATGATATAAATATCAATAAATAAACGATTTTAATTACAAAAGTTTAAAATTACCCTCATTTGGAAAACTGGGTTCTACGGAGATCCTTGAAGGATTCTGAAAGATGAAAACTAATGTGTTACTTCGAAGAAGACACAGAAGAATTCGTAGCAGTAGCAGCATCGAACGTCTACTAAGTTTTCTTATTAGATCAGAGAAGTTCTCGTTCAGAACGAGTTACAAGTGGATAATGGAAGAAATGAAGGTTCTGATTAGATCAGAGAGGAAGAAAGCATGATGGAGTGAATTATCATCGACGCTCAAAGCTTGATACGTCCCACACGAATAGCTTCCAGGAACCAGCAAGTTCGACGGAGAATTTTGGAACACTCCGCTCCTCTGACTCCTCAGATGGCACAAACTCCTGCGCTAAGTGGCGCTGGTGCTGGCACACTTCTCTTCTCTCTTGAACTCTCTGGATTCATAAGGAACTTGTGTTCTGAATGCTTGTATATTCTGTACCCTAAGAGAGAGAGAGAGAGAGAGAGAGAGAGCAGAGAAGCTTTTATAGTCCCACTCTGTAACCGCCTAATTAGCAACAAGTTCGGGATGTGGGAAAAAATGCCCCGAATATGCTGCAACTACTCAATCGTGCACAGACACAATCTGAGATAAATGGCGCACTGCACGCGCAAGTTGCGCACCAGCGCCCAATCGCTCCAGCGCGCACTAGCACAATACGCGCACCGCCCTATGTGCATATCTCAACAACGCATACCAAATATATATATATTGAGACACCTTATGATGCTTTTCCAATATGGGACTAAACCTTACTAGGCATGTGTTGAGAGCAAGCTCTCTTCACATGTTACAAAGGAAAAGCTCCAACACACACACATACACACACGCACACACATATGTATTTATATGTATATATATATGTGTGTGCGACGTATACACTGGACTTTATTACAATTATATCTCACCCACACTCTGCGACCATCACAGCATCCATGACAACCACTATTGCAGTCTATCACCTAAGCATGTCAGCCTAGTCCGCTTGCCAACCCCTCACAAGAATCCACACATATAGATCTTGAAAATTCCTCCTAAATAAGGTCTAGTTGGCATTTTGTACCAGGGTGCGTGTATAGTATTCAACAAAGAATTCTCGAACTGACAGAGATATGGAATGTGTCATCTGCTAAGCTCTAGGACTGCTGGGGTCAACGTCAGACAATGGATCACAAACCACCACATCAACTAGGTGTATATTATTTCAATTTATGTGTTTGGACCATGGGGAGGCTTTACTTTCTGGTCGGAGTCATAAAATCGATGAGGAAGAGGAGGCTACGTTCGATGATTCATACCATGGATGGAAGAAGATGTAAGCACTCTAAAATTTGAAATTATTTTAATTTATTAATTATCTTAACAATTTATACTTTATATTTAATACAAATTCTAATGATACATTATACAGTCCAAATGAGCTACCAGTTTGACTTAGCTCAAACCTTGTCTAGACTCAACCCAGACACTTACACACCCTCACATGGTTCATGCCAAACATCATAAACCATTATCCTCTTTACACAACACCCAACTTCAAGGTTCACCACCCAAAACCTTACAACTAAACTTTTAGAAAATAATTTCAGCTTTGCACCGCTTGGAAGAGATCCAACTCTACACCCCACCACCTAAAACCTAATGGATGACTCAAGTGTGATCAAACACACTTAGGTTGCGCTTCGTTCTTTGTAATATAATCTTAATCGTAATAGAATTAAGTTTGTAATGTAATTGAGTTTGTAATATAATGGAATAACAATTACATTACCATGTTTGGTTGAAACATGTAATCAAACCATATAATGTAATGTCAATTGCATTCATTTGTTTGGTTTACAACGTAACCTAATTTAATATATTTTTTTAAATATAACATAAAATATAAAAGAAAAAATAGAACAATAAAAAAATTTACAAATTCTAAAAATAATAAAAAAAGAAAAAAATAATAATAATAAATAATAAAAAAGTAAATGGAAAATTTGTTGTCTTTCTGCTAAAAAGACAAAAATGACCAAAAAAGAAAAAAAATACAAAAATACAAAAAATGACAAACGAACAAAACAGAAAAAGTGATAAAAATGAAAAACGACAAAAAACGAAAAAATATCAAGAATGACAAAAAAATGAAAAAAAAAACCATCAAAAGTGACAAAAAATGATAAAATAATGTCCAGAAACAAAAAATGACCAAAAAACCACCAAAACAAGAAAAAAAGAGTAAAAATGAATAAATGAAAAAAACAAAAAAAATAAGAAACGACAAAAATGAAAAAAAATGCAAAAACGAGCAAAAATGATAAAAATATATGCAAAAATGGCAGAAAATAAAAAAATGTGCAAAATCGACCAAAAACGACAAAAATCGTGCAAAAAAGCCAAAAGCGACCAAAGACGATAATGTGAAAAAATGGTCAAAAATGAACAAAATCGACCAAAAATGATAAATAATGTGCAGAAAGGGCAAAAATATGCAAAATCGACCGAAAACGATAAAAAATAGGCAAAAGTGACCAAAAACGATAAAAATGTGCAAAAAGGTCAAAAAATGACAAAAAACGTACAAAATTGACCAAAAGGGCAAAATATATGCAAAATCGACAAAAGACGATAAAAACTTACACAAGCGACCAAAATAATAATAAAAAAAAATACAAAACGGTAAAAAAATATAAAAGAATGTGCAAAATCGACGAAACATGATAAAAATGGCTAAAAAAGATAAAAAAAGATTAAAAGGTGAAAAAATGGTCAAAAACTTACAAAAGCGACAAAAAACGATCAAGAATGAAAAAAAGTGCAAAATTGACCAAAAACGATATAAAACATAAAAAAAAATTCAAAATCAACCAAAACGATAAAATGTGAAAAATAGTCAAAAAAATGAAAAATCGGCCAAATACGATAAAAAAGTACAAAAACGACAAAAGACGTGAAAACCAAGCAAAATCGATAAAAACGTATAAAACGACAAAAACGTACAAAATCGACCAAAAACGTACAAAATTGACCAAAAACGACAAAAAGTGCAAAAGCGACAAAAATGGCCGAAAATGTGCAAAAACGACCAAAAATCGAAAGGTCTAAAACGAACAAAAATGACAAAAAAACGAACAAGAAAGAAAAAAAAGAGAGAGGCAAAAACGAGCAAAAGTGACCAAAAACGGGAAAAATTTCAAAGAACGAACAAAACGACCAAATTATCAACCTTCCTCGTAAGTTCTAATGTAATCGGGATTACATAGATTTTATGATGTAATTGATTTTAGAAGAAACTGATGTAATATAATCGAACTTGTAATCGTGATTACATTACATCTATTTTTTTTGTTCAACCAAACACCCGAGTTAGATTAACAACGTAATCTCAATTACATTATCTTGTCCAATCCTGCAAACCAAACGGGCCTTTAGTGGGCAGCCATAAAGCCCTTACTTTTTACGTTCCTTCACCGCATAATCTCCTACCTATTCACTTTCTCACGCAAGCATAACCTGCATCCCTTATGCTAATTCAACTCAACTCTTCACCTCCCCCTTAGTAAACGGCCACCCCATAACCTCCCCTTCACTTATTACCTCAAACCATCTGAACAAAACTTCTTCCTAAGCCTCTTCCAAACAACTTCTCTTCACAAACTATTTCCAAAAACCTTCTCCATTTCCCTCCACATCACCATATATCCACCCCAACCTAGGCTGAATCAGAATTCGGCTAGTCTCTACCAATCTGGCCATATCTCCCTCCACAGTAAGATTTTTTCTCTAAATTTTAAAAAACTTCTTCCTCTATCTGTCCCTAACACTTTCTTTTCACAAACTTTCTATCAAAAATCACTTTAACTTCCTCAAAACAGTCTAACAAGTTAGCCAATTTCTAGAAAACTGCTGAAATAAGTTTTTCAAAGGTAAGACCATCTTCATCCTGTGTCCTGCTACTTTTATCAACCAAACCTCCTTCTACTCTACTCTAGCTTCTACCAATACGTGTACTCTACCTTCTCTCAAAGCCGTAGCTCCTAGATCGCAACGGTTTGCCCGTGGCACTCATTCTACGACAAAGTGTCAAGGCTGAAACCGAATTCGATGCACTACTGTTCGCGTACCCATCAGAGATTCCACGACAGAAACTAACCACTTGGTAACGTTCCTAACACTCTCCTATAACATTCCACTATGCCCATAATTTATCTCGTAAAGTTTTATATATATATTTGCTTGCAACTTCATTATTTCTGTCACTGTAATCTATTTAACTTCGAATGAGTTAGTAACAACTTGTGCCTACTTATGGTATATTATATCCCGACACTTTGAATCAAATTTCTAAGATGTTTATCTCTGGATATTCTTTATTTTTGCTTTAATTTTAGATTATTAGATTAAATAAATTTGTATAATAGGCGATAGAAAACTATGACCAATTTTCGGGCATGTCGCACTAGTTGCCTACGACTTTCTTTCGGTAACTATTACCATGTCAACCATGTTTATGATGATTAATTTATATTAAAATCTTATTATTCCATAATTAATTTAAATATAAATTATTATTATTTTATTGATAATCTGTACTTATGAATCAAAGTAACAAAGGTATTAACCTAGACTAGTTTTCATACCTTGAACCTAGTTGTTTTAAACCCAAACTTCATAATTTTTTCTATAAAGTAAATCATGTAGCATTTGATATGAACTCATGATTAGCCCTATTTTTCATTATAATTCAGAATTAAATTTTATATTTATTTTTCTATTATAGTTGGTTTCAAATAGATATGTAAGTTCGTCATATTGTGTTATTAATTATACATACTAACTAAATTATTTCTTGTACATATACGTTTGCCATTAAAAAGTATTGAAGTAAACTTTTATAAATGATCAAACGAAACAGAGTACAACGTAGGATTTCGATGGAATCCTTATAGTACACTTTTGTTTTTCTGGTAACCGTTGCGATGGAGAGTTGATTCTTTACAACGTTGACAATCTGACGATGATCTCGGGCCCTCTGAATGTGTGGATGAACTCCAGGGAGAGGATGTCACTTGGCGCATGGGTTTATGTTTGTCCTAGCCTATAAATAGTAGCAAAGTTTGCTCTTCATTTCACATAACTTCTCTTTGAGAATGAACTCGACCGATCCTTCTCCATGGCAAAATGTTGCACTACGAGTTTTAGATTTCCTCGTTCGAAGAAGATTTGATTTTGATGACGAACTCTTTCAAAAGACTGAGAAACACCGAGTAATCTTTGGGCATAGCAGTTCGTGCTCAAGTACCTTATTGGCAGCATTCTTCTACGATACGACATCGAGTACCAAGTTTCATGTAGAGTTTGGGTTCGACGTGCCCCAACTTTCGTTATGCTAGAAGAGCCATAGGCTGGCAGATGCGCATGTGCATTGACGAGAAAGTGATTCGCTGATTGACAAGGGAGAGATGCGCCTATGCTGAGATGTCAGAGTGATGCGCCATAGAGATTAGACTAGACTTTTGTAGTAAACTTCTAATGTAATAAAAAAAGTCATGTAATAGATTTCTATATAAATAAAAATCTACCTTTCATGTGCTTTCATCTTTTACTGTCTTTGAATGATGCGCTGACATTTGTCCTATGTCTTCGGCGCATGCTGTTTGTGGCGCATAGGAACTTCGGCCTTTAGATGGGCCTGAATTTTTATGCTTCTACAAGACCTCCTTCAAAGTTTTTAAAACTTTGGACAAGTTTTGGAATACTTTGAACAAGAAGCATGGATAGTAGAAGCTTTTTGGGTGCATGCTTTGCTTAGGCGCATGGCCATTTTCGCGCATTGGCTATGTTGGCGCATGTTGTTGATTCAAAAAGATAATGCTTCGGTTTTCGTGTAAGATAAATGATAATCATTTTGTAGATTTCAAGCCGTCTTTTCACAATACTCAAAGCATCGGTTTCCTGACGTTATGTCTCATCGGGTTACGCACGGCCCAAGCCTATAAATAGGCTCTTGGGTGTATGAGAGAGACTCTTCTGCTTTTTTCTTCTTCTTCTTCTTCATTAAAGGTTTCCCCTTTTCAAAAATCTAATATTCTTTCTGCGATGGACCCCAAAGCTCATACTGCTGCTGGCAAGGGCAAAGGCAAGGGCAAAAAGTGCGCTGAAGTCGATACTGACGAGCCACAAGTCGATGACACGATGCACGCCGAGGTGCGTAAAAAAGTCATCGATGGGTGGTCACTATTTAGAAACTTTTCTCTCTGAACACAGTCACTTGTGCACGGTTTGAGCGCATTGATGGGTAACCATTTTGGAACATGCACCAACAATTTTGCTTAAGAGCATGGGTGTGGCTCATCGAATTACACCTAGGAGGTGCGCTTAAGTTTCACTACGCTGACGCGCATGGACTTCGGTATTGGAGATGCGTCGAAGCTTTCATACCAAAGCGCATGGACTTCGGTCACGGAGATGTGCCGAGGTAGAACTCAACCAATATTTATGAACTTTTGTCCTGATGATGCCCTCAGGTTTAAGCTTTTGCCGATGCGCATAAGTTTTGATATGCTGACACCAGGCTGCACATAACTTCTTTTATAAAAAAAAAGGGCTAAGTTTTTGCTAACGCTTTTGTCTTTCTGCAGTGTCTATAACTTTGCCGAGGTTGAATTAGATTTTTTTTGACTACTCCCTCTGCCAGATGGGTCTGGATTTTGATGAGGAAGTGATCAACCCAGCCAGTGCTGCAAATATGTTGGACCAGTCGCCGAAAAGGATGGCGCTGATCAGGACCAACCTTCTTCCTTCCTCTAGGCCATGATGGAGAGGAATAATCTGTGTTGTCAGGAATGCCACCAATTTTTATCTAAAGCCCTAGTTTCTGTTTGGGGACAAACTAGCGTCCTATGAAGCCAAGCTTTTGAAGGTCAAGGAAGACTGACTTTTTGAGGCGAAGGGTATACATATGTATATACCGAAAATCGAGCGTCAACTGTCGCTGATTGCCTTCACTTGCTTGGCCCAAAGAGAAGATTGAGATGGGACCTTACCCCTTCTCAAGGAGGGGCAATTTCGAGAACTTTTCGGATCGACTCTGTTTCTAACCAGAAAGATACCATACTTTTGCACGAGGTAGGCCATCTTTTTTGCTGCGGGTTCTGCGTCCCGGGAGCATAAACAGAGATGTTCCCAATCAGACCTTCGTCTTCAGTGCCTCAACCTTTGCCAACCGGATATTGGCGGTCAAGATTTCTTATCCGAAAGGGGAATTTTGGGTTGAGGGTTGGTGTCGTCGTGTGCCAAAGTGGTACGATCTGACACTTTGGATTTTGTCCAAGTACAACGATGAGCTGAAAGAGATCTGTCTAACTCCTGCCATACGGGCTACCCAAGCTGGGGTGGAGTTGAACAGGCCCATGTTTCTGGCCCTCATGGAGATGTACAATCATCACACTATGACCTTCTATACGCCCGTAGGGAACTAGGACTAGCTCTCCATGAGATGTTTGAAATCTCGATACTCCCTTGGGGGAATGAGGTATATGAAGAGTATTTTCCTACAAATGAGGAGCTCTCTGCTATAGAAGAAAAGAACTCTCAAATGATAATGGTCTTCAAGGAGGTGTTGTACCATCATTATATCAATCAACCGGGGGATAGGATCAAGGCATCCCCTCACGTGACCGTTTGGAGGGATTACGTATTCACTAAGGACACTAGTGACCTGATAATGGTTCTCTTCACTACCCTTTAGGGCTTCACGAGTGCCAAAATTGCCATCAAAATGAGGGACGTCGACGAGAAAAATCTATGGAAGGATGAGTACTAGAGATCGACTGATAACATTTATAGCTGCTTCTGGCATTGTACGGACATGATGTCTCCAAAGGCTATGCTAGCTGCCTACCTGATGATATGGCTTCGGGACTATGTGCTTCCTGGTGGCTAATGTTCCGTAGAGAGGGTGACCAGGAACCTTATATTACCTGCTATGAAGCTGGTATTCGACCGCCGTTTGGCCTTGCTGCCCATAATGGCGTGCTACCTACAGCGGGGTCTGCGAGAGTTTACCAAGGCCATAAAAGGACTATGTGCTCCACGGCATCTCCTCCAGCAGCAGTAGCTGCTCCGATTGCCAGAATGGGTGATCCACCGGAGGAGTCCACAGGTAGCCAATTGAAGAGACATACCCCAACGCGAGCGGTGTCTTCTGCGCTGAAAAGGAAGAGGAATGTTATGGCTTCCAAATATGGGCCCAAAATTCCCACAGATAGGCCAACAAAAGTTTCTCCTGGACAGGTAAATGTATTATTATTAATTTTTTCATACAGTGGTTTAAAACCCCTTACTTGTATTCTCTTTTGTTCGCAGGGTGCGAAGAAGAGGAAGCCCAGTTCTTCGAAATGAGACCCGGATGTGTACATTGAGAAGGAAGTCTCTAGTTCTCTCGAAGAGCGTATCCCTCCCATTGTGGAGTCTTCGATAGAGGAGGGCCAAGTCGACATCGTCCGGGATACTCCTGCCGTATTTGAGGGATGACTTCAGTGATATGATGGCATCAAAGATCATGGAACAACCTCCGATAGGCACCTTAGGTAATTTTTGTTTATATCCGCTTTGCATGTATTGATAGCGGTAATGATCATGTGTTGTTTTATAGATACACATCAAACGGGACCCTCGTAGGCTGTGGAGGAATCGGCTATGGGTATTGGTGAGAAGATCACTGACCAATCCTTTCAAGGAAGAGGTGGATTGGGACTCGTCTTCTTCGGATGACGTCCCAAATGACACTACTGGAGATATTGAGGAAGATTTGGCAACAGGTGGAGAGGACCAATCTGAGATGGCTGAAGGAGAGGTCATGGTCGAGCTCTTCCATGGGCATGATAGGGAGGAACAAGTTTCAATTCCAAGTCCTACTCCAACCTAGTGACGGAGATTGAGATGGAAGAACCGGCTTCATTGCCGAGTCCTACTTTTTCCCCGACGGAAACAACTGAGATGGAGGAAGCGATCCTACCTCCAAGTCCTACGCCTCCTCCATCATCATGAGGTAGAGTAGAGGAGCCTGCCCAGACAGCAGGTGCCATTTTTGAGCCTATTGCGGTGGGCCTTGATGTTGGTGGACCCTCCGGGGTAAATCTTGACAAGGGAAAATGACCTATTATGGAGGAACTCCCTTTCGTCCATACTACTTGGGGGACTGTGATTGGTCCTTCGAAGTGTTCGGCTACTATGAACCCTACTCCCAACACTGCTGTTATTCAGGCGGAGTTCACAGATTCAGAGATTCCAGTGGTACCTGGGTCGAGGTATCCTTAGAGGGACTTAGACTCTGGAGCTTCAGTAGTTGGAGGTTCAACAAGTGAGGTGACAGCTGCTCCACCGAGCCAAGATATCGCACTCTCGTCGAGTTCCACCATCCTTCCTGCTCACATGGGAATCCCGACGGCTCCCTCTATGATGCCTCAAGCATTAGCTGAGGCAGACGAGTGTGTGAAGTTTCACCACGAGGTTGTATACAAAATGTTAAGGAGGGGGTATATGCCATACTGGAGGAAGGTTTAAGTTTTGCGATTGGCAAGGTAATGGTGATCTCATAAATCAGCTTGATCCGGTCATACCGTGGCCATGATCATATGGCTGAGATCTTGGATGCATCAATTGCCGAGCTTTATCACCAACTTACTGAGCTCCAAAGCTTCCGTCGGAATGATCTTTTCACTTTGATAGAGGCAGAGCAGGATAAGCTGGCGGCTGACGCTGAGTCAGCTTACTTGTCCACCATGGCTGTCTGAACAAAATTTGGCCAATGCTGAGGCCAAAGAGCAAGAGCTTACATCAACTATGGATGAGAAGGCAAATCTGCGGGAATCCTTGGATGTCCGCATGACGGAAGTTGATGCCAAGATCTGCCTTCTCTAAGAGCCGCAGAATCAACTCCTAGTGGATTTTAAACGAGCACAGACCGAACATATCGCGCTTAAGGAGGAAGCGACGAAGTTTACGTGCCATGTGGCTAATTTGTTCCACCAAAAGAAGGAGCTGGATGACAAGCATGCAGCTGATGTCGCCTCCGAGGACAAGAAAGTGATGCATCGCGAGGCTGAGCACCGGGTTTTAGCGACTGTTGAGTCCAGGGCCGTAGCTTTGAAGCGTCGTATTGACGAGCTGTCTGTCGACCCTTAACTTTGTCCTATTTTGTACTTTTTATTGATCTTTCTTTGTGTTTTGAGATGTAGATATTTTGCTTCTTCTATAATGTAGTCCTTTTTCCTCCATTTTTTAAGAAAGAAATAAAGAACTTTTGTTTGGCTCATTCATCATAAACTTGTGATTTTAATGGACTTAACATCTTTGGCATACCTTGGTTATATGTACAGATGATAAGTTGAGAGAGTGAACCGACATGTTTACTCAGAGGTAATATAGACATCGTAAATATGGGGTTTGTGGTAGAGTTTTCTTACTCAGAGGTGGTGTGGAGATGGTAAGAATAGACTCTGTGGGGATATAAAGAACAACTCAGAGATAATATGGACGTGGATGTTTGATGGGTGATATGTAACAACACAAAAGTTGTTGAATGGGGATGTTTACTCAGAGGTAATATGGACATGGTAAACATCCATTTTAGCGTCATCTTACTGAGAGGTAAGATTAAGCTCTATGGGGATGTTGGAAAATAACTCAGAGGTGATGCGGACTCGGATGTTTTCTACTGGAGAAATGATGAAGGAATTTCCTAGAGCTGTTGGGCTCCAGAGACATATGATGATCAAGGGGGATGAACTCGGTTGCCGAATTCATAGATTATCTTGCTGGAGAGATGGAAGTACATATCGAAGGGCTTCAAGCATGGTACGTCTTTAGGAACTTGCCATTGACTGGCAACATAAACAAGTCACTGTTAGCCTTTGCGAGTCAGTAGACACCATTAGAATACACTGTCTCAATGATGAAGGGGAGTTCCTATTTGAGTTCGAACTTCTTCGGTGTTTTGTAAGTCATTACCATTGGCCTCCTGACTGATATGACAAGGTCCCCCACTTGGAAAGCTCTTTGTCTGACCTTTTTGTTGAAAGCCTCGGAGATACGAGCCTGGTAGAGCTCGATGCACTGTTGAGCCAAGAGACATTTTTCGTCTAGCGCCTCTAACTCTTACAACTGGCGACGTTGATTGTTT